>VWZI01007567.1:0-21622 GCA_013396835.1 Psilopogon haemacephalus
TTGGCTAAAGGACTGGAAAAGGAATAATTGGTTATGGAAGGGGAAGCCAATTTGGCCTGCTGACTAGAGACTGTTCCAATAAGACTACAACACATAGCTGCTTACATGGCCAAGAGTAAAGCTACCAAGGAACATCAACATAACCACCAGGCAGATTTGGCTCCCAAGGTGTTTCAGACAGGTGCAAGCTGTGACATGGATTTAGACCTGGAATACTGAGGTGAGCTGTTCTTAGTCTGGCAGGCTCACAATTCCTCAGGACATCAAGGTGGAGATGCTACCTACCAGTGGGCATGCAATAGAGCAATCAACACATTCATGGATGCTGTAACTCAGGTTACAGGTGACTGTGATATTTGCACTGCTCTTAAACAAGCCAAGCATTTGAAGCCCTTGTGGTATGGTGAGCAATGGGTGAAGTACAAATACAGTGAAGCGTGGCAGACTGCCTACATCTCCCTACCTCATTCTCAGACTGGCAAGCAATCTGCTGACCATAGCAGAAGCAAGCACCAGATGGCTGGAAGCCTACTCAGTCTCCCATGCTACTGTATATAATAATAGAATCAGTGAGGACTGGAAATGGCCACAAGGATCATCTGGTTCCAGTGCCCTTGCCATGGGCAGGGACACCTAACTAGATCAGGCTGTCTAGAGCCTCATCAGCCTTGCTTTAAACATATCCAGGGATGGGATGGACAAGAATATCTCACTAGTTCAGGCTGTCTAGAGCCTCATCCAGCCTTGCCTTAAACATCTCCACCACCTCCCTGGGCAACTGCTTCTGGGGTCTCAGCACCCTCATGCTGAAGAACTTCTTCCTAACATTCCATTTTCCCCAGTCCCATCACTGCCTGACAGCCTAAAAAGTCCCTCCCCAGCTTTATTGTAGCCCCCTTAATAACCTGAAAGGCCACAATAAGGTCACCTCAGGGCCTTCTCCTCTCCAGACTAAACAGTCCCAACTCACTCAATCTCTTCTCATAGCAGAGGTACTACAGCCCTCTAATCATCCTCACGGTCCTTCTATAGACGCTTTCCAGCACATCTGTATACCTCTTGTGATAGTGGCTCTGGAACTGCATGCAGTGCTCCAGGTGGGATCTCACCGGAGACCATTCTCAGCTTTGGAAAGCAAATCATGTATCGACATGGTACTCCAGAGTGAATTGAATCAGATAATGGCACTCATTTTAAGAGTAATCTTATAAAAACTTGGGCCAGAGAGCACAGCATTGAGTGGATATACTACATCCCCTATTATGCACCTGCCTCAGGCAAGATTGAGCTTTACAGTGGTTTGCTGAAAACAACTTTAAAAGCTATGGGGGGAGGAACCTTAAGTGGGCAAAACATGTAGCCCAAGCTACCTGGGTAGTGAACAGTAGAGGTTTGGTCAACTGAGTAAGTCTAGCTCACTCAGATCTGTTATAAAAGGTAGAAGGTGACAGAGTTGCTGTTATTTGTGAAAAGAATCCATTGGGGAAGACTGTTTGGGTATTCTCTTCTTTCAGGTGAGTCTACACCTGTACAAGGAGTGGCTTCTGCCAGAAGACCTGATCATATGTACTGGGTTATGCAAAAAAAATGGTGAAGTACAACGTATTCCACAAAGGAACTTGATGGTAGCTGAAGGAATGTAGAAATAAGGTGTTACTTGTTCTGTTGCAGGTTATCCTGGCACCCATCACACCAGATCACACAGGAACATGTCCAGACAAGTCTTGGATATCTCCAGAGAAGAAGAGAACTCCACAGCCCCTCTGGCCAGCCTGTTCCAGTGTTCCATCACCCTCACAATGAAAAGAATTCCTCATGTTTCCATGGAACTTCCACCCTTTGCCCCTTGTCCTGTTCACACCTCGGTCTTGCCTGCCCACCTGTCAGCCTGTGATGAACAGTAGCATTTGAGCACCCAAGGCATTGCACTTAGCAGCAGACCTTCCTTGCTGCTGCCAGGTGGTTTCCCCTCTCTGTTGCTGACACAGGGAGGCAAAGGGTTTGCACTTCTTTCCAAAGCACTTACAGAATGCCCTGGAGCACAGAGCATTGCTCTGTTAAGCAGTGGAGGGTTGTTTTATAGACGTGATGTGAATGAGCGTGACACCACCCGAGCCCAGACTCAGTTCTGTGACCCTGAGTGCTTTGCCATTTCATTGCAGTGGGTAGGGGTAGGCAAACACAACCCTGCTGCTTCCTCCTAAGTCAGGAGGTTATCCCTATTCTGCTGTACAGTCACAAATCAATAGGAATGAAACATTTTTGTCTTGCTACTGTACTTACAGTGAGAATAACCATAATATTTCCCCTGCACCCCAAGCCTTTAGTAGGCCGGTTTGCATATCTGTGCAAACAACATTGCAGTTCTTTACCTGTTGGTTGGGTTTTGGGGTTTTTTTGTTGGTTTTTTTTTTTAACCTGCTAAATTAGCTTTTGAAGTGTTATTAGGAGATGAAACAGCCACATGAAAAGCTTCAACAAGAGCTGGTGTGACTGTTCCATTCTGCTAGAAAATGCCAATACTGGAATGGCTTGAGAGGGGGAAAAAAAAAATTAAAAAAATCTCTGAAACCTTTGAAAAGGTTTCTTTTAGAAGGTGTGTGTGGGGAAAAAAAGTCTCAATACAGCAAGTTTAATTGCAAATGGTATATTATTTCCATTTAACTTTACTTTTTCCTCCTCTATCTACACACACCCACACAGAGGTTATGCATGTGTCGTATTTTCAGCAAAACACATATCCTTTTATTTATGAAGTCATGATCTAGCTTGTTAGAGCTGCAGTAGCTGAATAAATGTTTACCCCTTCCCTCTCTTTCTAAGAAGCACTGGAAAATTTTGATCAGAGAGTTAAGAGGAAAAGGGCAGATTGGTTTAGCTGAAGATTGCTCTCAAGCTTTTGTCCTTCTTTGCTACTGATTACATGTCCCTGCCATGGAATTAGATGATCCTTGAGCTCCCTTCCAGCCCTGACAATTGTGTGTTTTTATATATATGCATGTATATATAGAAGCAAGATCATTCCACCCAAGTTTCATTTATACTTGAAATTTCCCCTTAAAACACATGAGGGGAAAATTATGAATGCACCTAAACGAGATGATCTTCAGAGGCCCCTTCCAACCTCTACCATTCTGTGTAACCCATCCTATATCATTGATTTCAACTATTTATTATATTACTTGCAGAAATAATTAGGAGCAACAATACATTGGACAGTCTTGCCATAATTTAAAGGGAAAAAAAATGAATAATTAAAAGCCTTTGAAAAGGTGAAGTTCTCAACTTGCACACCAGTGGCTGGTTTAGTTAGGAAAGAAACTGCAATTAGGGGGTCGATATTGTTCTGATGCTGTGTTCTCACAACTGTCATTGCAAGAGCCTGCCTAAATTATGAAAATGCTGTTAAAAATCTGTTAATAGAAATGGATGATACCTCTCTTTAAAATGTTCATTAGCAGGCTGGGGGAGTCATTAGTATACAGCTGAAACCCTAAGAGTGTAGACTTGAAAGAGCTGTTTATTTTCTGCCTCGCAGCTGTGTGTAAAACCCACTGAGAGAAACTTGTTACCAATTACTGGTTTAGAGGCTTCAAGTAAAGACAGCAGGTACCAGGAGAGTGAAACAGTCCAGCCTACGAATAAATCTACAGCACTGTAATTCCTTAAGAGCAGCTGCTGAAAAAAAAGAAAAGATAACTGCTGAGGAGAGAAAAACAACAAACCATGAGGTAGGATGGAAGGAAGTAAAGAAAAACGAGAACCAGGAAAAAAAAAAAAAAAAGACTGAGACAGAGAAGGAAAGTTTTGCACCATAACTGTTTGAAAGAGCCCAGCACAGAGCCACAGAAATTATTAAGATAATGAGACATCTTCCTTACAAGGAGAGACTGAGGGAGCTGGGACTCTGCTGCTTGGAGAAGTGACCTGAGGCTTGGAGAAGCCTGAGAGGTGACCTTGTTCATGTTTTTAAATATGTAAAGAGTGAGTGCCAGGAGCCAGGCTTAGCTGGGTGATGCCCAGTGACAGGACAAGGGGCAATGGGTGGAAGCAGAAGCACAGAAAGTTCAATGGAAACATGATAATTTATTTTTTTTTTCAGTGTGAGGGAGACAGAACACTGGAACAGGGTGCCCAGGGTGAGTTGGCGTCTCCCTCTCTGCAGATATTTAAGACCTGCCTGGATGCATTCTTGTGTGATCTGGTATAGGTGATCCTGGTCTGGCAGGGGGATTGGACAGGATGAGCTTTTGAAGTCCTTTCCAACTCTTAACATTCTGTGATTCTGTGACAACCTTCCAGTGCCAAAAATCAGATCAATAATTGCAGTCCAAGAAAGCAATATATATCAGACAGTGTCTGGGCACTTGTAATATGCAATTGGAAAGTTACTTGTATACAAATCATGCAGATTGAAGAATATATTGCAAACGGAAAGAACATTTTATAAGTGTAAAAGAAATCATCAAAATGAACTGTTGCCAACAAAAGAAATTGATCTCTGACTTGGAAGAAGTTTTATCAGTCAGTGAAGAAAAAAATGGTGACATTAACTGGAGAAAAAAAAAAAAAAAAAAGGTATAAAAAGGCAAAGGAGTGATTTAGGACATACCAAGAAAATGAGTTGATAAATGAGACATTGCTGTCAATCCTGAGATAAAATAAAATGATAGGCTACTGAGGTAAGAACATCTAAACTCAGAAAAGACACGTGTAGGTGATCTGATGTACTCTGGGAGAAGGGTTTGGATCCTTGAAACTTCAGCTCTCAGCCATAACAGCTCTTCAAACTGTAGCTCTTCAAACATGAACAACTCACTCAGCATGTTTTCCTCTCACCCTCCTCCCAAGGAGCTCTTGACCTAGTTGGAGGTCCTGCTGCTTCTTTTGTTCATCCCATCTTGCTTATGGATGGCTGCAAGTTTGCTATAACCCTTACATTCAGAGTAAGAAGATAGTTTGTGTTGTGCTCAAAAACTGATGTAAAAGTGAACGTAGAATTGTCAGGGTTGGAAGGGAGCTCAAGGATCATCTAGTTCCAATCCCTCTTTCCACTAGATCAGGTGGACATTCTCATGTTTCTTTTACATTCTCAGGCTAGCAGAATGAAACCCAGCTCATGGTGCACAGTTTCTACAGCACTTTTCATTATTTTGGCCAAACAAATATCTACCTTAGAATACTCCTTGGAGGTTAAAAAAAAATCTTGATGATAATTTCTTACTAGGTCAAAGTAAAGGAATGAAGTTTAAATGTAAGTCTAAGAGAGATGCTAAGGAGAAAATATGAAGAATCAGAACCATAAGCTTCTATAGAGTAGGTACTAGAATGCCAGATCATCAGTTTTGAAACTCTGTAGAATGTACAAAGGACAATTATTTATTCTATTCTGCCTCATATTATATAAGAAAATTGCTGCCATCAAAAGAATGATCTCAAAATCTGCACATTGACCAGTAAGCTTCCTAGAGAAAACACTAAGTGCACCATTCAAGGCTCATCATACTTTGCCTATAACTTAGCCAACACAGGATGTTAGGGGTTGGAAGAGACCTCCATAGACCATCAAGTCCAACCTCCCTGCCAGAGCATGTTGAGGTGGAACTTCCTGTGCTGTACTTTATACCCATTACCCTTTGTGCTGTCACAGGGCACAACTGAGCAGAGCCTGCACCCTCCTTCTTGACCCCCAGCCCTCAGATATTTATAAGCATTGATTAGATTCCCTCTAAGACTTCTCTTCACCAGACCAAAAAGCCCCAGGTCACTCAGCCTCTTCTCACAGGGCAGTTTTCCAGGCCTTTCATCATCTTTGTAACCCTCCCTCAGAGTCTTTCAAGTAGATCCCTGTCCCTCCTGAACTGGGGAGCCCAGAAATGAACACAATCTTCCAGGTGAGGTCTCAGCAGGGCAGTGGGGGAGGAGAATCTCCCTTGATCTGCTGGACACCCTCTTCCTAATACACCCCAAGATCCCATTGGCCCTCTTGGCCACAAAGGCACATTGCTGTAGATGGGGTGCATGCATGTCCACAGTTGAAGGGAAGAACAGACTCCAAAATTTCCTAATCCTTATTTCCTAATGCCTATGCATCTGTTCTATCCACTCTGCAAGAGTACAGTGACAAGTCTCAGAAGTGTGCTCACCAAGGAGACAGCTGTGAAAGGAGCTGTAGATACACTCACAACACAGAACGGACTTAAATCAGAATCAGATCAGACTCCTCCAAAGGGATGGGCATGCACGGAGGGAAATGGATGTAGGGATACAGAAATGCAGCGTTATGGGCAGGTAGGAACATAGGGAAACAGGGATGTAGGGATACAGAGACACAGGGATGTGGGCAGGCAGGAATATAGGGAAACAAGGATGCAGGGGTACAGAGATGCAGGGATGTGGGCAGGCAGGACATAGGGAAACAGAGATTCAGGGATGTAGTGATACAGGGATATGGGGATAGAGATGCAGGGATGCGGGCGGGTGGGAATTTAGGGAAACAGGGATGTAGCCTAATGCTACAACAAGAGTACTGCACACGGCAAAGGGCTTCAAACCACCAGCAGGTTCTAAAACCTTGTGTCTACTGAAGGCAGCAGCTGAGTACACTCAGTCAAAACTGACTCAGGAAAACAGCAAACCTAACAAACAGCAAGAACAACCTCAAGCAACCCCCTTTCATCATCAGTGGGCTTGCATCAAGCCCATGAAACGAAAATGAGACAGACTACAAAGCATCTGCGTTCCTCCTACTACAGCACAGTATTCAATGCTAGAGCCTTAAGTAGAGTCTTTCTTTGCTTTTTGTAACTCAGAAGTAAAAACTGACAGTGTTTGGGTTGATGTGTGTGTGTGTGTGTGTGTATAATCCATTGATAGAAAAAGTTAGGCAATTAGAGGTTAGAAAATGACAGTTCTCATTGCACTGCTTAAATACAGGTCACAGCATATCATTAATCACACACACACACACTCTGCCTTAACACGAACCGGTCTTAACCTGACAGAAGGATGTCACACCTGCCTATGCACTGTAATCGTTGTGAGAGCAATTGAATTGTGCCCAATTTCAAAGCACTTTTGGTAAGATGACTGTTGCAGGGCAAGGGAGGGGATTCCGCCCCTTTACTCTGCTCTCGTCAGACCCCAGCTGGAGTACTGTGTGCAGTTCTGGAGCCTCCAACACAAGAAGGACATGGAACTGTTGGAGAGAGTCCAGAGAAGGGCCGCAAAGATAATCAGAGGGATGGAGCAGCTCTGCTATGAGGACAGGCTGGGAGAGTTGGGGCTCTGAAGCCTGGAGAAGAGAAGGCTTTGACAGACATTATAGTAGCCTTCCAAAATCTGATGAACTAAATGAGGGCTGTGGAGGGACTATTGACAAGGTCTTATAATGACAGGATGAGGAGGAATGGGTTTAAACTGGCAGAGGGGAGGTTGAAAGTGGATGTTAGGAGGAAGTTCTTTACAATGATGGTGGTGAGACACTGGCACATATTGCCCAGGGAGGTTGTGGCTGCTCCCTCCCTGGATGTGTTCAAGGCCAGGCTGGATGAGGCCCTGAGCGACCTGTTCTAGTGGGAGGTGTCCCTGCCTATGGCACAGAGGGGCTGTAACTGGGTGATCTTTGAGCTCCCTTCCAACCTGAACCATTCTGTCATTCTTTGAAATGCTCTTTTCTATGTTTTCCCTTTGAAGCGACGACGGCGACGACGTTGCTTTTAGACTCCCACTCAACGGATATTCCAGGGGAATTTTCTTGTTTGCTTGAGAGAATGCTGCTTAAATGTTTAATGCCATTTAGCTCCTCGCAAATGGCATTCATTTCCTGCGTATGCAAATCCCCTTAATGTGAAACCCCCATAACAGGTAGAATGTAGAAAGTTAATGAAGCCATGTAATTACAATCACTATAGTGACTGCGGTCCCCGGAGGACAATGATGTGGTAATATACCTGGGGTTGGGCTTTCTCTGGAAACAACAGCTTATCACTTGAAAATAGAGAGTAAAATATTTTCATTATCTTCAGCTGCCTCTCCGAAGGCAAATGGCAGGTACAAATGGATCATGCTTTTATTAACTTCAAAAATGGGAGGTAATGCAATTAGGCAACACGCAATTGTTTTCTGCTTCCCACAAGTGACACTGGGCTGAGTTCAAACCCTTCTTTCAACCATGAGGTGAAGCCAGGATCTGTCTGACTTGAGCCTGGAAATATTTTTTTTATTTTTTTTCTTCTTCTAACATTGCTATCTACAGCTACCTGAAGGGAGGTTGTAGCCAGGTGGGTCTGGGCTCTTCTCCCAGGCACCCAGGGACAGAACAAGAGGACACAGCCTCTAGCTGTGCCAGGGCAGGTTCAGGCTGGATGTTAGGGAGAAGTTCTTCCCAGAAAGAGTCATTAGCATTGGAATGGGCTGCCTGGGGAGGTGGTGGAGTCCACATCCCTGGAGGTGTTTAAGAGGAGGCTGCATTAGGTACTTAGTGCCATGGTTTAGTTAATTAGAAGGTGTTAGGTAATAGTTTGGACTTCATTGTAAGGTCTTGTAATGACAGGACAAGGAGCAATGGGTTTAAACTGGCAGAGGAAAGATTTAAACTAGATGTTAGGAAGAAGTTCTTTGTGGTGAGGGTGGTGAGACACTGGCACAGGTTGCCCAGGGAGGTTGTGGCTGCTCCTTCCCTGGAGGTGTTCAAGGCCAGGTTGGATGAGGCCTTGAGCAACCTGTTCTAGTGGGAGGTGTCCCTGCCTATGGCACAGGGGGGTTGGAACTGAATGAGCTTTGAGCTCCTTTCCAACCTAAACCATTCTATGATTCTATGATCCTGGAGGTCTTTTCCAACCTGGTTAATTCTATGGTTGCAAAGGTACACAATGGAGATGACCAAATATACATCCATTGATCACTTGAAAGCACATAACAGAGAAATCAAAAGCTAATTAGAAGCTTTGAATGCCATTTAAAGAGAAGATTTCAAAGGACCCATTCTGAATTTCAAAGGCTTCAGTGCGTTTTTTAAAGTCTTTTTGCAAATAATAGGGGGAAAAATTGATAAAGGAGTATTTGATGACCAAGCTTAGAAAAGAACGTTTTTGTTCTGCTTATGACTGTGAGGACTATTAAGAAAAGAGGACAAGAGAAACTCCCTCATCCAGGAGGGTGCTGTCGTGGTGCAGCAGCTTAAGACAAAGTCCTGCAGCATCAGAAAGTCTGCTCACTGGCAGCTCTGGCAGATCAAAACTGGCTCACAAGGAGACTTTCTTCTCTCTCTTACCTCTCACTCAAAAGAACCACCTAACTGAGGAACTTGACCACTCTCAAATCTCTGCAGGGTGAAGTGAAAGGAAACAAATTACCTGATCTGTCTGCTGGCAAGGTGCAAAAAATTCCCTTAGAGGTGCCTGTTTCTTTCTATTGAGTGGACCTTTAACTTGGGCACCTCAGATAGGCAGCTGCTCATGGTTTCCTGGTGTCCTTATTCATTTATTCTATTTTGGAACTGATTCAAGGCCATGTGTAAGGACAAGGCCAAGTGTAAGGTCCTGCACCTGGGTGGGTGCAATCCCAAGCACAACTCCAGGCTGGATGGGGAGTGGCTGGAGAGCAGCCCTGAGAAAAAGGACCTGGGGGTGTGGGTGGATGAGAAGCTCAACATGAGCCTGCAGTGTGCACACACAGCCCAGACAGCAACTGTGTGCTGGGCTGCAACAACAGAAGCGTTGCCAGCAGGGCAAGGGAGGGGATTCTGCCCCTTTACTCTGCTCTCCTCAGACCCCACCTGGAGTACTGTGTGCAGTTCTGGAGCCCCCAGCACAGGAAGGACATGGAACTGCTGGAGAGAGTCCAGAGGAGGCCACGAAGATGCTGAGAGGGCTGCAGCAGCTCTGCTATGAGGACAGGCTGAGGGAGTTGGGGCTCTGCAGCCTGAAGAAGGGAAGGCTTCCAGGAGACTTTGGAGTTGCCTTCCAGTATCTGAAGGGGGCCTACAGGAAGGCTGGGGAGCTACTATTGACAATTGACTATTCACCTGGAGGTATTTAAGAGGAGGCTGCATAAGGTACTTAGTGCCATGGTTTAGTTAATTAGAAGGTGTTAGGTAGTAGTTTGAACTTCATTACAAGGTCTTGTAATGACAGGAACAAGTAATGGATTTAAACTGGCAGAGGGGAGATTTAAACTGGGTGTTAGGAAGATCTTTGCAGTGTGGGTGGTGAGACACTGGCACAGGTTGCCTAGGGAGGTTGTGGATCACAGAATCACAGTGTGCTCAAAAGATGTGATTCTATGCTCCACAATCTCCCTGGAGGTGTCCAGGACCAGACTGGAGGAGGCCTTGAGCGACCTGTTCTAGTAGGAGATGTCCCTGCCTATGGCACAGGGGGGTTGGAACTGGATGAGCTTTGAGCTCTCTTCCAACCTAAACCATTCTAGGATCCTTAAAACTAAACACTGGTAGCTAGCAAGGTCTTTGTCCATTAATAGGGACAAGGTGGGTAGAAGTTATGAGTGAGGAGCATGGAAATGTTGCTGGTCCAACAGCAAAATAAATTGGACCTTACCTTTCTCAGAGCTTTTACATCCAACCCGGACACATTGCAGGAATTAATTGGATTTTCACAGAACGTTAACACAATCGTTGTGAAGCACAAATAAGCCAGCAAACCCCACTGCCTGCTCCTAAACACTTCACACCTAAGGAAAGTGACTATGTTTCCCAGATAAATTAATTGTTGTGAATTCTTCCTACCCCTTAATTCGTCACCTACCACATTGTGAGGAATAATTAATGTCAGCAAAGCAATTATGAAGATGAAAAGGGCTGCAAGTGTTTAGAAAATGCATATATCTGTTCTGAAGAGAATATGAATCACATCAAAACAGTCCTCAAGGCACCTCAGAAATGCTCTGGTATGGTCCCAGCTCTGTCTGAAGCATGGCTGCATCCTTTCCACTAGAGCTGTCCTCTTTATATCTTAGGATGTACGAAGCAGAGATTCTTGGTGCTGCTGTTGTGACAGGATCTCAGTGGGATTTGGATTCCTAAACTTCTGTGGGAACTTCACAGCCACAAACAGGCAGCAGAATGTCTCTGCCTGTGCAGATGCAGGCTGCGACTGTGAGCTAAAGCAAGCAAAGACTTCAATGTGCAGAAGCACATCACAATTTCTGAGCAAGAACTTTAGAGGGAAGCTCCAATTTGTGAAATAGTTCCTATATCCTATTTCTTAAATGCAGTAGTTGACAGCAATTTCCCTCAGGCTGCTACTGATGCTCTGAAACGTTCATAGGATGTCAGGGGTTGGAAGGGACACAGAGAGATCATCCAGTCCAAGGCCCCTGCCACAGCAGAACCAGACAAGCTAGCTCAGGGCACACAGCAACACATCCACACAGACCTGGAAAGGCTTCAGAGAAGGAGACTCCACAACCTCTCTGGGCAGCCTGTGCCAGTGCTCTGGGACCCTTCCAGTCAAGAAGCTGCCCCTTGTGTTGAGCTGGAACCTCCTGTGCTGCAGCTTCCATCCATTGCTCCTTGGCCTATCCCAGGGACCAGTGAGCAGAATCTGCCTCCCCTTCTCCTGACTCCCACCCCACAGATATTTATAAACATTGAATAAATCCCCTCTCAGTCTTCTCTTCTTCAGACTAAGCAGCCCCAGGGTTCTCAGTCTCTCTTTGTAGGGCAGGTGCTAAGTCCCCTCAAAACATCCTCATACCTTTCTGCTGGATTCTGTCCCTAAACCATTCTATGATTTTATATTAATCTGAAACCTGTAAGGATGTCTAAGAAAAACCTTGTGAAAAGCAGGGGAAAAAATGCCAAGAGCAGTAAAGACAAAATATTTTCTGTCTAAATGCTAAAATCATCTGTGAAAGTTTTCTCCCAACTCGATAGACACTGATTGTACTTAGAATAGAACCATAGAATCAGTCAGGATTGGAAGGGACCACAAGGATCAGCCAGTTCCAACCCCCCTGCCATGCCCAGGGACACCCTACCCTAGATCAGGCTGCCCACAGCCTCTGCCAGCCTGGCTGCAAACACCTCCAGGGATGTGGCCCCAAACACCGCGCTGGGCAACCCATTCCAGGCTCTCACCACTCTCATGCTCAACAATTTCCTCCTCACATCCAATCTGAATCTCCCCACCTCCAGCTTTGCTCCATTCCCCCTAGTCCTGTCACTACCTGAGAGCCTAAAAAGTCCCTCCCCAGCTTTTCTGTAGACCTCCTTCAGATCCTGGAAGGCCACAAGAAGGTCACCTGGGAGCCTCCTATTTTCCAGCCTGCACAGCCCCAACTCTCTTAGTCTTCTTATATTTGTACTTCTTATATTTGTAACTGTCTGAGGCTGATGTGTCCCATGTTACTAACCTTGCAGAGAAGAAACGTGGAGGAGTTTGGTCTGCTTGTAGCTTTTGCAGCTTTTGACCTGTTTGCAGTGCTCTGTGCTAATAAAATGCATAAGAATGCTACAGCCCTGCCCGTGGAGGTGCTCCCACAAGTTAGCTATGCCCTGGTGTGACCAATTTAGGGAGAGCAAAGGACAACAAAATACACTGTGCTGATAATCTGCCAGAAGATTGCATTTATACATTAAGTGCAATGTGAAGCTTCAGGACTGTTTCAAGCAGCCACTGTGAACTTTCACAGCATGGCTTAACAAAATTGCAATGTATGAATGCACAAACTACTGGAAGAGTCACTACTTTCATTAAGAATATTACAGTGAATAAATTAACCTCAAACAATAAAACCTGAGCAGCAGATATATATGTAAGTCATTTGCATCCTGTAGTAGACTCATTTGGAGCAAAAAAAAGAATGAATGTCTTAGAGTAGAGGCTTCATTAGCACTTGCATTTCAATTGACTTAGAAGCACACCAGATGAATACAGAAAGCAATAAATATAATTTATAAACAAGAATACTGTAAGAGGCTTTTCCTTTTCCTTGCCCTTGTCCTTGTCCTTTTCCTTTTCCTTGTCCTTGTCCTTTTCCTTGTCTTGTCCTTGTCTTTTTTCTTTTTCCTTTTCCTTGTCCTTGTCCTTTTTTTCTTTTCTTTTTCCCTTTTCCCTTTTCCTTTTCTTGTCTCACTTCCTTTTGCTTTTCCCCTTCCTTTCCCTTTTCCCCTTCCTTCTCTTTTCCTTCCCCTCCCTTCTTCTACTTTTCATTTTCACTTTTCCATTTTCCTTTTCTCTTCTCCCTTCCTTTTCCTTTCCCACCTCCTTCTCCTTCTCCCCTTCTCCTTTTCCTTTCCCTTTTTCTTTTCCTTCTCCTTCTCCCTCTCCCCTTCTCCTTTTCCTTCTCCTCCTTCTCATTTTCTCATTTCATCAGCTCTTTCCAAACTTTAAATGATGTCAACCCCAAGCTGAGACTGTTCATCTCTCCCATGTCCCTTGGAGAATTGGTCTAGATTGTCATAACTTCCTTTAAACTGAGCATCGAGGCAACTAATATATTCTGCCTTTCTGTGGTGTCCTTGTCCTCCTTGAGAACTCATTTTAGATCTTGATCTGCATAGTTCTACAGACCCTCTGGCAGTCTGCCAACTTTTTTTTCTTTCTTTCTTTCTTTCTTTCTATTTTGTTTTCCTTTTTATTTTTCTTTGTTTTGTTTTAGGGAAGCTGACTTTCAAAATCCTTTTGATTTGCTTTGTGCTTATTTACATCTATTTGATTTGGCTTTTGCTTTCAGCATTTGATAATCACCTACACTTTTCTATACCCTGACTTGGCTTTGGACCTGGTTTGTGGGTTGGCAGGTAGGTGACAGGTAGTTAGGTAGGGGGGTAATTAGGTGATAGGTAGGTAGGTAGGTAGGTGGGTAAGTAGGTGAGAGGGTGATAGGTAGGTAGGTAGGTGATAGGTAGGTAATTGGTAGGTAGGTAGGTAGATAGGTGGTAGGTAGATAGATATAGACTATATAGATGATATACATATAGATACAGATGATAAATAGCTATAGCTATGGAATGGAATAGAATGGAATGGAATGGAATAGAATAGGATGGATGGATGGATGTTATCATCATACAGACAATAAATAGCTATAGCTAGATACAGATTAGATATAGATGTATTAGATATAGATTAGATATAAATATTATTTCTAAGACTAGAAGACATAAGTTAGAATGGAATGGAACAGAATAGAATAGGATAGAATAGAATAGAATAGAATAGAATAGAATAGAATAGAATAGAATAGAATAGAATAGAATAGAATAGAATAGAATAGAATAGAATAGAATAGAATAGAATAGAATAGAATAGAATAGAATAGAATAGGAATAGGAATAGGAAGAATAGAATAAGCCAGGTTGGAAGAGACCTCCAAGCTCATCCAGTCCAACCTATCACCCAGCCCTATCCAATGGCACTAAGTGCTCCATCCAGGCTTTCCTTGAATCCATGAGTGTGAAGGATATGGATTCCTTTCCACATCTCCTACATCAAAATATGCTTTAGAGTGTTGTCTAGTTTACCTCTGCTAGAATTAAGTGGGTCGTGGTGAAATGAGAGATTAAGCTTTCAACAAGTGAGAAGAAACTGCAAAGCTCTAACCCAGCTTCAGATCAGTTAATGAGAGCCCTTCTAAATCCAATAAATGGGCTCATATAAAGTACAGATTGAAATTAAATTGAAGCATTTAGGAAACTTTTTTTTTTTTCCTTTGCATTCGTGACTTCTCCTTCTCATACAAAATAGAAGAGCCTACATAGTGTAATAACAGTTAAAATCCCAAAGCTCTCATTTATTTTAATTGCATGGACAGTCTGAGGCAGGCACTTTCCAGAATGAGAATGTGGAAAGATCATCTAGAGTGAGACTCATCAGCTGGGGTGACTCTTAACTCTCTTATTGAATTCTGCAGAGAGGAGTGGATATAAAGCTGGATTCACAGCCTTGAGAGACTCCAATTCTCTCATAGTTTGGCACTGTGATATATTAATCTGATTTATCAGACATTGACACTGTTTAGCCCTGTTGCTACATCGTACTATGCCCCCTTTTCTGTTGGCCAAGATAGCTAAAGCCTGTTCAGTTTTGATGCTTCACATTTAGCAGTAGGCAAAATAATATCTTCATCTCCCTTCTAAATCCACCTCTTCTCGTGTGTTCAAAAGCTGTTGCAAGGTTCTGTATCTGCTAGCCTGGGGCATATCACAGGATCACAGGATGTTAGAGGTTGGAATGGACCCAAGGAGATCATTGAGTCCAACCCCCCTGCCAGAGCAGGACCAGACAATCTAGCAGAGATCATAGAGGAACACATCCAGACAGGCCTTGAAAGTCTCCAGAGGAGGCTCCATAACATCTCTGGGCAGCCTGTGCCAGTGCTCTGGGATGCTTACAGTAAAGATGTTGCCCTTGTATTGAAGTGGCACCTCCTGTGCTGCAATTTCCATCCATTGCTCCTTGCCCTATCCCAGAGAGCCAGTGAGCACAGCCTGTGTGTGTCCCTCCATATCCTGACCAATCTTCAGATGTTTATACACATTGATTACATCTCCTCTCAGTCTTCTCCAGACTAAGCAGCCCCAGGTCCCTCAGCCTCTCCTCATCAGGCAGTGCTTCAGTCCCCTTATCATCCTTGTAGCCTTCTGCTGGACCTTCTCCAGCAGATCCCTGTCCCTCTTACCCTGAGAGAGCCCAAAACTGAAGGCAGTACTCAAGATGAGGTCTCACCAGGAGAGAACCTCCCTTGATCTTCTGGACACACTCTTCTTAATACACCCCAGGATCCCATTGGCCCTCTTGGCCACAAGGGCACATTGCTGTGCCATGGATGTTCTCCCCCAGCACTCCCAGGTCCTTCTCCACAGGGCTGCTCTCCAGCAGTCACCTCCCAACCTGTACTGTTGCACTTATGAATTGCAAACAACCAATTTGACAACTAAGATGAGGGCAAGACACACCACAAAATTGAAATCAAGTAACAGGGATGGTAAAAGATGTCAGCTGAGAATCTGCCAGCATGGGAGTCTTGGTAGGGCTTTGTATCAGGGCTATGTATGCTTTTCTCACGGTGTCACAGTGTTTTTTATTAGCAGGGCAAGCATCTGAGTTATATTTCAAATTTAGAGATACATTTAACCACTGATTTTTTTTTTTTCCCCATTACAAACCAAAAGCTTTTGACAAAGTTCATCGAAGTATAAATTTTCAAAGAGATTTGGCTACTCTCCCTGAGACAAATCCAAGTTCGTTTGGGGAGTCTCTATTTGTGCTATGGACTGCACTACAATTTTGATTGTCTCACTTTCCATGCTTCAATTAATTCAAAATGCAAATTAAAAGCAGTCTATGTATATAATATATATATATATATATACACATACATACACACACACATATATATATATATATATGCCAGAAAGAAGATTTTTGATAAATTTTAATTGAACTGAAGCCTTCTGGAGCTTCTACTAACAGTGAAGAAAAAAAAAAATTGCATTGGATTTGATTTTTAATTTATTTTTTTTTGTCATTGGCTTCTTTAGACAACAAATTTTCTTTTGTCAAACTTTTATCTAGTTCCGTCAGTAGGATTCCTATTTATGGCCAATATTCATGCAAAATTATCTCACGAGAAAGATTACATTACAAATATTCATATATTTTTTGTAGCCTAGCATAATTTAGCTGACCAAAACACATGATAGGAAACTCACTGATATGAAATGTCTTAAGCCAAAACTCATGGAAAGACTCCCATGAACTTCAGAGCAGCCCTCGAGGCGATTCAGCGAATATGTTTTACCTCCATGTCTGCTGCTGGTAAATATGTGTTAAGCAGGAAAAGACATCAGAAAAGCAGCCAGAGGTACTGCCTGGATCAGAGGAGCACATTTTGCTCTGCAACCAGCTCCACAGCACCCTTCTGTTTTCCCACAAGCTGTTGTAGTTACACAGCATCAATCCTTGGTACCTTGTATTACTTCTCTTTATTTTTTTGTACCTTTGCCCATTGTATAGAATCAGAATTAACCAGGTCGGAAAAGATCTCTAAGATCATCAAGTCTAACCTATCACCTAACACCTTTCTAATTAACTAACCCATGGCACCAAGTGCCTCATCCAGCCATTGTGTAGAACCACAGAATTGGCCAGGTCGGAAAAGATCTCTAAGATCATCAATTCCAACCTATCACCTAACACCTTTCTAATTAACTAACCCATGGCACCAAGTGCCTCATCCAGCCATTGTGTAGAACCACAGATTTAGCCAGGCTGGAAAAGATCTCTACAATCATCAAGTCCAACCTATCAGCTAACACCTTTCTAATTAACTAACCCATGGCACCAAGTGCCTCATGCAGCCTCCTCTTAAACACCTCCAGGGATGGGTTCTCCATCACCTCCCCAGGCAGCCCATTCCAATGCCAATCACTCTTTCCATGAAGAACTTCTTCCTAATACCCAGCCTAAACCTGCCCTGGCACAACTTGAGACTGTGTCCCCTTATTCTGTTGCTGGTTGCCTGGGAGAAGAGCCCAACCCCATCTGGCTACAGCCTCCCTTTAGGTAGTTGCAGAGAGCAATGAGGTCTGCTCTGAGCCTTCTCCTCTCCAGGCTGTAGACCCTCAGCTCCCTCAGCCTCTCCTCACAGAGCTGTGCTCCAGCCCTTCACCAGCCTTGGTGCTCTTCTCTGGACTGCCTATTAACATGTCCAGAGCAGAGCTGTCAGGTCACTTACCTCCCCAGGATGATGAAAAAATGCTGAGTGGACAAGCACCTGATGTTCTTAGTCTTCTGGTAGGCTCTTGTCTGAAGTCCAGGTTGCTTGGTCGGGAAGAAATAACAGCAGCAGCATGAAGCTGGGAAATGTGCTTTGGTTAGGGACCCTCCTAGGTGACACAGACGTTGGTGCACCCTCATGAGCTTTCATCCCCCATCTTGACTCTACAGCTCTCACCAGCTGCTGGAAACTAACAAGGCAGTTGCCCATTATGAGTCTTAGACTTAGCTCTTGAGATTCGACTGCTCTGCATCAGGCTGAGTTAGATACCAAAGGGTATTTTGAATTGCTTTTTATGTCTTTGACTTTGAAGGCTGAAAACCAAGAGCTTTTTCCCAAGATCCTGTCCTTCCCCTGCTTACAGACACGCCACAAATCTTTTGCTACCCCCTGTAGCTTCCAGGGGCTGCTGCAATTTGCCTTTTGTGACAAAGTTCAATAAATAGAAAGTGTTAAGTGCCCGAAAATTATATCTAAGGATCCTCTTCATCTGCAGAAGACCTTCTTATTAGCTGCGTTGCACATTTGGCTCCGAGGGTTCTGATTATAATCAATAACTAATCAGAAAGCAACTTACCCAAATGAAGTCCTGAATAACATACAACTGAGTCATAACTTCCCCAAGCACATAAATACTAACCCTTTTGTTGAAAAAAATAAGCAGTTAGCACTTTTTTTTTCTTTCTTCTCTTTTTATTATAGCATCTGCTTCAGAAATAAATTTTGAAATAGAATGTGCAGCAGCAGCCTCTGTTTTCAAGTGCACTTTATCTACAGTAGTGATTTTTAGCTAGAGAAGTTGGACCTGAGCAAAGCCTTTGACACTGTCCAGTACCACATCCTTGTCTCCAAGCTGGTAACACATGGGTTTGATGGGTGGAGCACCAAGTGGATAAAAAACTGGCTTGATGGCTGCACCCAAAGAGACTGCAAATGTTCAAGTGGAGGCACTGACAAGTGGAGTCCCTCAGGGATCAGTCCTGGCACCAGTCTTGACCAACATATTTGGGGGTGCCATGGACAGAGGCATTGAGTGCAGCCTCAGCAAGTTTGCTGATGACCCCAAGCTGTGTGGTACAGCAGCCAAGCTGGAGGGCAGGGATGGCATCCAGAGGGACCTGGACAGGCTGCAGAGGTGGGCACAAGCCAACCTCAGGGGGTTCAACAAGACCAAGGGCAAGATCCTGCAGCTGAGTCCAGGCAATCCCATGCACCAATCCAGGCTGGGCAGTGACTGTCTGGAGAGCAGCCCTGAGGAGAGGGACTTGGGGATGCTGGTGGAGGAGAAGCTCAACATGAGGCAGCAGTGTGCACTTGCAGCCCAGAAAGCCAAGCAAAGCCTGAGCTGCATCAGGAGCAGTGTGGCCAGCAGAGCCAGGGAGGTGATTCTCCCCCTCTACTCCACCCTGGTGAGACCCCACCTGGAGTGCTACNGCTCCCAGGTGGCCTTCCAGGATCTGAAGTGGCCTACAGAAAAGCTGGGGAGAGAGTTTTTAGGCTCTCAGGGAGTGACAGGAGTAGGGAGAATGGAGCAAAGCTGCAGGTGGGGAGATTGAGACTGGACGTGAGGAGGAAGTTGTTGACCATGAGAGTGGTGAGAGCCTGGAATGGGTTGCCCAGGGAGGTGTTTGTGGCCACATCCCTGGAGGTGTTTGCAGCCAGGCTGGCAGAGGCTGTGGGCAGCCTGATGTAGGGTAGGGTGTCCCTGGGCATGGCAGGGGGGTTGGAACTGGCTGATCTTTGTGGTCCCTTCCAATCCTGACTGATTCTATGATTCTAAGTGCCCTATCAAAGGCATGGTGCAGGGGAGAAACGCAGATGGAGCTGGTTGGAATGGAAAGTCCAAAGGTAGAAGCCCTTCTTAATAAGCAGCTTCTCTGAAGTGGTCAAAGAAAACTGAAGCAGAAGTCCATCTGCAGAGCAAACCCTTGTCTCAGCTCTGAAACACAATGCAAATGCTGTGGGGGAAAGTGTGGTGAACAGAATTATTTATGGATGTCCAGGGAGAAAAGCTTTGCCTATAAAGAAAACTCACAGGCACTCCATTGAGTTAAGTACCAACAGGGTAATAAGATTTAATGCGACCATCAAAAGAGAAATAAAATGGAAAACTTTTTTTTTCTTTTGATCACACTCCCTGCAACAAGGGCAAACTGCAAGAATGACCTTTTCCTGCTGGTGCCAAAAAAACTCTGAGCCAGATTCAATCCTGGTGAGACAGTGCTGGATTCCAGTAAATTACACCAGGGACAACCTTGCTGTGTTCTGTTTACATACCTTAGCTATAGGCACCCGAGAGTAGCCAGAGCATATTGTGTTTGGAGCAATAACATTTAACAGGCTAGAGGTGAATTAAAGGAAAAAATAAATTAAAAAAAAAAAAAAAAAAAAAAAAAAAGAAAAAAAAAAAAAAAAAAAAAAAAAAAAAAAAAAGAAGAAGAAAGAAAAGGGAAATAAGAAGAGAGAGGGGGAAAAAAAGGTAGCAAATTTTACTGACAACTCAATCCAACTTAGGTTTAATTGAAATGGCAGCAATAAACTGGAAGCAATTCCTGTTCGGGAAAGAGCTTTGCCACCTACCCATAACACACAAGAGCAGGAACCTACCAGAAGACAAAGCAAAAGAGAACCTTCTTGGTTTCTTATGAGCATCCTGAAGGTAGAATTCTAGTACCCATCAGCTTCTGAAACCTGCCTGCTTGATGTTTTTAACTCTTTCCTGGAAAGCTTTTGTGGTAGTTTAGCAGTTAGCTGCACCACCCCCAACTTTGAAATAACCCAGGCTAGGACTCAATCAGCTGAAAGTTAAGGAATGAAGCTTTATATTTATAGCAAATTATAGGTTCAGATTGGCGGAGGGGAGATTTGAACGGGATGTTAGGAAGAAATTCTTCACAGTGAGGGTGGTGAGGCATTGGAACAGGTTGCCCAGGGAGGTTGTGGCTGCTCCCTCCCTGGATGTGTTCAAGGCCAGGCTGGATGAGGTCTTGAGCGACCTGATCTAGTGGGAGGTGTCCCTGCCTGTGGCACAGGATGATCTTTAAGGTCTCTTCCAACCTAAACCATTCCATGATTCTATGATTCTATGTGCTTTAAACACCCAAGTGCTGTGAGAACTGCACCTGTGGTACCTCCTCAGCCATTCTAACCTTAGATCGACTCCAAATATCAAAGGGCATCTACCAGGGGGAGTAGGGAAGCAAGTTATAGGACAGATGCCATGAAGCTGCACAGGGTTATTGCCAGGCTGAATTATTTAATCAAAGACAGATAATTGCTTCGGTGAAAGCAGGCTATGACTTGGGGCAGTGCCTAATGACAAACTAAATAGCTGCAGTCCAGGGTAGACTTGATGAGAGAGTTACATTTTCATTTTAGAGAAGGTGCCATATCCTCAAACAACTCTTTAGATTCAACTGAGATGATTGCTTGCTGCTCAAAGTTAAGGATGGTTCTTTATTTTTCTTTCTTTACTTTTTTTCCTTTTTTTTTTTAACTCAGAGAAACTGATTCTTCTTGGATTTTTCTTCAAAACAAAAAAGCCTGGGCCGCTGAATGAGTTGTGGGCTCTAACTCTAACTGTATGGGAACAGAAAGTTACATATAAACCCAGAAATATAGATACAATAAATGCAATAAGTACAGTAAGTGCAATAAATACAATAAATACCAAAAGTACAATTAATGCAATAAGTACAATAACTCCAATAAAGGATGGGAAGATTACCAAAAGTTACACATAAACTCAGAAATATAGATATATTAAACACAATAAATGCAATAAATAAAATAAGTACAATAAATAAAATAAGTACAATAAATAAAATAAAGGATGTGGAGATTACAGAAAGTTTCATATAAAGTCAGAAATATAGAT
>VWZI01007567.1:44260-60818 GCA_013396835.1 Psilopogon haemacephalus
AGAAAAGAAAAGAAAAGAAAAGAAAAGAAAAGAAAAGAAAAGAAAAGAAAAGAAAAGAAAAAGAAAAGATAAATTCCATTTTCCATAATTAAATTTTGTCTATCATTATTACCAGTTTCAGGGCACTGGTTAGTTGCTACTGAAATAGTCTAATATTCAAGTTTGAGGCATTCAAATGACTACACAGAGAATGCCCCAGGCTCGCTCAGGTTACACCACCAGAGACCATAAGAATACTAATGAAGGTAAAAATCAGTAGAAGGAGAACTTGTAAAGCATACCCAGAACAGAACCAAACAAGATTCAGCTAATCCAGGTGGATATGCTCACACATTTTGCTAGCAGTGACAAAAGGGCAAAATGTCACAAATAGGAAAGGATGCTAAAGCCTTTTTCCAGTTTGATGTTTGTAAATGCCATTCAATGGCAACATTACCTATTTGAGTTCTGTGTTTTGCTCAGTTGTTCAGATTTAACCAGCTGGAATATATCTCCAGTGGATCAGAAACTGTACAGTATGCTGTGAGAGGATATTTCCCCACCTATTAATGATCTCTCACTGTTTGCTTACTCTTTTGCCAAGTATTTCTTTCCATTCTAATTCCCAAGAGCTTCTCCTATTCCTTTGTTGTCCCTTTATCCTCTCTCTGATTTACCCTGAAACTCTTCCCAGCCTTCAGGCAGGGTTATGCAGCTCCTCTTTTTCTCCCAGCAGGGAAATGGGGAACAGCATTGAAGCATCGTTCCATATTCTTCCTCCACAGTTTATTAATTTCAGATAAAATATTGGAAAGTCACACCTAACACAAGCTCTCCTCATCACCAATGTGGGCTGCAGGGGTCTGGAGGTTTTTCATTCTTTGCTGCTCTTTCTGCTATTAAACTCAGCCTCAGCACCCAGCCCATCCCAGGGCTCACCATCACCACTGAGAGCTGAGCCATTCGTGTGTCCTTCTTACCATTCTCACAGCTTCTCATCAAAGGTAGATGACTGAACAAAGGTACCTGGCCCAGCTCCTCCAGGCTGCCCTCATCAATCACATCATTACAAGCAGAAATCAGCAAAACTTAAAGATTCAGCTGGGAATTTTGTTTTGTTTTTAGGTTTTTCATTTATTTACTCATGAGCAGTCTGTGACCTTGCTCAGAACTGCTCCTATAGAAGGAAAAGAGATCAGGGGAGACTGGGAGCAAAGAGAAGGTGAACCAAGGCAAATTTGAGGGTAAACTAAAGAATGAAAATCCTTCTTTACTGCTGTAAGTCAGCAAAAAACAACTTGAAAAAACACAAAATTTGCTCAGAACTGCCCCTATAGAATAAAAACAGATCAGAGGAGGCAACACCTGGCAACCTCCCTGGGCAACCCATTCCAGGCTCTCACTGCTTTCATGCTCAACAACTTCCTCCTCACATCCAGTCTGAATCTCCCCACCTCCAGCTTTGCTGGACTAGGGAGTCTTCTCACTACCTTATAGCCTAAAAAATCCCTTCCCAGCTTTTTTGTAGGCCCTCTTCAGATCCTGAAAGGCCACAAGAAGGTCACCTGGGAGCCTCCTCTTCTCCAGACTTCACAGCCCCAATTCTCTCAGTCTGTCTTCACAGCAGAGGTGCTGCAGCCCTCTCAGCATCCTCTTGGTCCTTCTCTGGACATCTCCAGCATGTCCACATCCCTCTTGTTCCAGGGGCTCCAGAACTGGATGCAGTACTCCAGGTGGGGTCTCAGCAGAGCACAATAGAGGGGGAGAATCACCTCCCTGGCCCTGCTGGCCACACTGCTCCTGCTGCAGCCCAGGCTCTGCTTGGCTTTCTGGGCTGCAAGTGCACACTGCTGCCTCATCTTGAGCTTCTCCTCCACCAGCACCCCCAAGTCCCTCTCCTCAAAGCTGCTCTCCAGCCACTCACTGCCCAGCCTGGATTTGTGCTTGGGATGATGTAGGCAAATATCTGCTCTGGATACAGACAGAGCAAGCATGTGCTGAGGAAATGCAGATGTCCAGGGAATAATAAAACAGAGAGAATGTCAGAAAGACAAACTTTCCAGGCTTCAGTGCAGCAGCTGCTACTCTGCACTTGGCCTAATCTGCTCAGCAGCATTTCCCTGAGCACAGTGACCATGAAAGGTCCAAGCCTTGCTCACAGGAGGCTGAAGCTGACTTGCTGGCACTACAGCTCCCTGTGCTCCATCTACCTCCCTCCCCCAGCCAGTCACAAAGGCAGGCAGGTGTGTGACAACGTGTGGCAGGCTGCAGTGCACCTTCTCTCCTGGGTACCCCACTGGCAGGCAGGCTTTAGCTAGGCGACACGAAGCAAAAGCTGGCAGGAAGATAAATTGTAGCTGCCCTCTTCCAGGAGATGTCTCCCACAAAACAAATCTGAAAAGCTACTGCCATTTATTCCCTTCTAACCCCAATATGTTACCTGATTCTGTGGCACTGGGATTATTACTTTTAAACATTTTATTTCTTTTAAAGGCGGTGCAAAGTGATGCTTGGGTGTTGAAGCAGCTATGTGAAGTAAAAAAAAAAAAAAAGGCATAGAAAAATAACATATATTTGCACACAGTTACACACACTTTAGCATAATGCTGTCCCTGGGTGTCTGTGCTCCTCTTGTCTCCTCAAATGGGAAGTGATGCTGCCATAGCTTTATCACAGGACCGCAGGATGTTAGGAGTTGGAAAGGACCCAAAAAGGTCATCGAGTCCAAACCCCCTGCCACAGCAGGACCAGACAAGCTAGCTCAGGGCACACAGCAACACATCCAGACAGGCTTTGAAGGGCTCCAGAGAAGGAGACTCCGCAACCTCTCTGGGCAGCCTGTGCCAGTGCTCTGGGACCCTTCCAGGCAAGAAGTTGCCTCTTGTGTTGAGCTGCAACCTCCTGTGCTGCAGCTTCCATCCATTGCTCCTTGTCCTATCCCAGGGAGCAGTGAGCAGAGCCTGTCCCCCCACTTCTGACCCCCAGCCCTGAGAGGTTGAGAAGCATTTATTAGATCTCCTCTCAGTCTTCTCTTCTCCAGAGAGTGGTGAGAGCCTGGAATGGGTTTCCCAGAGAGGTATGACCACTTCCGTGGAGGTGTTTAAGGCCAGGGTGGATGAGTCTTTGAACAGCCTAATCCAGGTTAGGGTGTCCCTGGGCATGGCAGGGGGTTTGGAACTGGATGATCCTTGTGGTCCCTTCCAACCTTGACTGATTCTATGATTCTAAGGGTGTTTTTTGTTTGTTTGTTTGTTTTTTTTTTTACATCCCAACTGAATGTCCTGACTATGGCAGGAGGATCTATGACACCCACTCTTTAGCACTGTGACAACCTGTATAAACAACCAGCTAGGTAAGGGCTGAGCCAATGTTCCCTGTGTTCTCTTGAGAAGAAAGAAACAGAGACTCACCCCAACTCCCCCCCCCGCCCCAGGAGTGATAAATATTTAAGCAGCTCTCTGATGGGAAACAGCCACAATGAGGCAGCTTGGAAATGGACACTATGCTCTGGCAGCTACTGCACCTCTCTGCTCGTTCAGGAAAGCTCTGACTTAATTGCATTTGGTTTAATCTAGCCCCCCACCCTGAGCTCCAAAAGCTCAAATAAATACTCAATTCCATTTGGAAGTAAAAAAAAAGAAAGAGATAATCTTTAACAATGAGAAGGTGAGGGGAGTTACAGAAAACGGGGCAAAGGGAACCAAAAATGCAGGGTAGGGGAAAATGGGAGGTATTAGAGGATAAAGGGGGGGAAAGGGAACAAAATACACAATAGCACAATGCAACACATGAAATGGGACTTGGGTTCAAGCGCTGGGATGGGTGATTTGATGGTGGATGAAGCAGGATTCAGGAGTTTGATGGTGAAATGCAGTTAGTTAGAGTTCCTGTAGTGGTTTAGCAGTTACCTGCCCCCCCCCACCTTTATAAACCCCAGCTAAGACTCAGAAAAACACTGGAAGTTAATAAATGAAGCTTTATATTTACAGCAATGCACAATATACAAGCAGATATTTACAAGGTATAACAGATANGAACGGTCAGAAGCCATCTGCTATCTGTAGTTTTCAGAACAGTTCTTAAAAACAACTCTTTTTTTTCTTTCTCAGTAAAGGTCTGGGTGAAGTGACACGCTTTGTTTACCTCTCTCAGCCAAGAGTCTCATTTCTCACTCAAATTCTCCAATTAGCTCAAACCAACACAGTTCCAAAGAGAAAATGGTGGCACTCTTCCACATGTTTTGCTGGGGAGGAAGGAATTGGTCAGACAGGGAAGAGCAGAGAGAGAGAAGAGAAGATGCCCCCCTTCTTTTATAGCAGTCCTTGACAGGAGATGGGAGGGGGCTAAACATGACCCCTGGGGGCAGCTCAGACCACCCCCAGGGAGGACTCAGGATAAGGCTCCAGGTGGGCTTAACCCTTTACACTTCTCTTGCTCCACCTGTAACTGCATGCCAAAGGAGGGGAAAATATGGGAACAGAGAGCTTTGCATTCCAGCAGACTGCTTCCATCACTCGAAAAGTTCACGTGGGAAATAAAGGGGAGAAGTTTTAGCCAGATGCTGTTTATCCATGGCAGTGATGGATCTCCCACCAAGGGTTGTTTTTCAAATCAAGATGCGGACCGGGTCCAAGCAGTTATTGTTCAGGGAGATCTCGTGGTCAGGTCTGTCAGGAGGGCTGATTAGATGATTACAAAAATTTCTTTAGGGCTCTGTAAGCACAGAATTTATGAAGACAACACGACACAAACAAACAAAAAAAAAGGCCACTCAGCAGCAAAGCACAATGAAAGGTTTTTGGGATTTTTTTGGTGTGTGTTTAGCATTGTGCGAGCAACTGCCTGAGCTATTTGGTCTGAACACTCAGACAGTGGACAAAATCCCTTCATGTCTGAGGATAAATATGCTACCCTGAGCATCTGTATGAGATTAGGGTTGGTAAAGGATCCTGACAGCCTCTACTCCACCCTGATGAGACCCCACATGGAGTACACCATCCAATTTTGGAGCCCCTGTCACAAAAGGGATGTGGACATGTTGGAGGGTGTCCAGAGAAGGGCCACGAGGATTCTCAGAGGGCTGCAGCACCTCTGCTATGAGGACAGACTGAAAGAGTTGGGGATGTTCAGTTTGGAGAAGAGGAGGCTCCCAGGTGACCTTCTGGTGGCCTTCCAGGATCTGAAGGGGGCCTACAAAAAAGCTGGGGAGGGACTTTTTAGGCTATCAGGTAGTGAGAGGACTAGGGGGAATGGAGCAAACTGGAGGTGGGGAGATTGAGATTGGATGTGAGGAGGAAGTTGTTGAGCATGAGAGTGGTGAGAGCCTGGAATGGGTTGCCCAGGGAGGTGTTTGGGGCCAGATCCCTGGAGGTGTTTGCAGCCAGGCTGGCAGAGGCTGTGGACAGCCTGATGTAGGGTAGAGTGTCCTGGGCATGGCAGGGGGGGTTGGAACTGGATGATGCTTGTGGTCCCTTCCAACCCTGACTGATTCTATGATTCTCCACGAATCCCAAAAGAGCAAGCAAGGATCAGTTCTTCCAGTGCTGTTTGCTACTCTGGCCCCCAGAGCTGCAATGATAAATTACTGTTGCTTTAGGAAGCTTTTTGTAACCTGAGTATTTTTTCTTGCTCTGTGCTGTCTTCGAGCCACCAGAGCCACTGGCATTCAACCAGCTCTCATAGCAGTGAAGAAGAGCAGAGGGCATGAAATCCTTCCTCCAGATGTCTACCGTCTGGCCTGTCTACAGCAGACTCAGCGTCTGGATACCATTGCAGCCTTGGAGAGCTAATCAATACAGTTAATGGAGTTTAAAGAACAATTCATCTGACCAAATTTAGGCCAAGATGAACTGCTCTCTAGATGCCATTGACCGTATTGGCTACACCTCCATTGGCCCCATTGGGACTCACACAATTAATTCCAGTATGGACAGATGCGTTACATACAACCAAGGCAAGAGGAATCTTAACCAGGGCTGTTCTATTCCCTGGCTAATGAGAATGCCCACAGCTGCATCAGGCAGTGCACATGATGTGCCTGCACAAGATCTTTTTTGTTTAAACCTCTTTGTTTTCACCTGAAATTGAACCGAAGAGTGCGCTCAGCCTTCATCACGTCCAAGAAGCTGAGAGCAGTCGGACAGGTTGCTAATACTGCAGTGCCCTCTGTAAAAGGAACTGCTGTGTCTTAGCAGAACTACACTGGCAAGCCAGCAGGGTTTGGGCAGGCTGCTGACTTTGGGGTCTGTGTGCATAGAGAATCATGGAATGGTTTAGGTTGGAAGGGACCTTGAAGCTCAGCCAGTTCCAACCCTCCACCATAGGCAGGGACAACTCCCACTAGAACAGGTCACTCAAGGCCTCAATCAAGTCCAACCCTCCTGCCAGAGCAGGACCAGACAATCTAGCTCAGGTCACATCCCAACAGGCTTTGAATGTCTCCAGAGAAGGAGACTCCACCATCTTTCTGGGGAGAATCATAGAACTATAGAATGGTTTAGGTTGGAAGAGACCTCAAAGCTCAGCCAGTTCCAACCCCTCTGTGCCATAGGCAGGGACACCTCCCACTAGAACAGGTTGCTGAAGACTTCATCCAGCCTGGCCTTGAACACCTCCAGGGAGGGAGCAGCCACAACCTCCCTGGGCAACCTGTTCCAGTGTCTCACCACCCTCACTGTGGAGAACTTCCTCCTAACATCCTGTTTAAATCTCCCCTCTGCCAGATTAAACCCATTCCTCCTCATCCTGTCATTACAAGACCTTGTCAGTAGTCCCTCCCNTGTCAGTAGCCCCTCCCCAGCCCTTCAGATACTGGAAGGCCACAAGAAGGTCATCTGGGAGCCTCCTCCAAACTGAACAGCCCCAACTCTCAGTCTGTCCTCACAGCAGAGGTGCTGCAGCCCTCTCAGCATCCTCGTGGCCCTTCTTTGGACACACTCCTGCATGCCCACATCCTCTTGTCCCAGGGGCTCCAGAACTGTTTGCAGTACTCCAGGTGGGGTCTCAGCAGAGCACAATAGAGGGGGAGAATCACCTCCCTGGCCCTGCTGGCCACACTTCTCCTGCTGCAGCCCAGGCTCTGCTTGGCTTTCTGGGCTGCAAGTGCACACTGCTGCCTCATCTTGAGCTTCTCATCCACCAAGTCCCTCTCCTCAGGGCTGCTCTCCAGCCACTCACTGCCCAGCCTGCATTTGAACCTGGGATTGCCTCGACCCAGCTGCAGGACCTTGCACTTGGCCTTGTTGACTGTGCCCTTGTCTGCTTACAAAAATATCTCAACACAAATATCTCAATACAAGAATAAAACCACCGTGGATGTTCCAGAAGAAGCTGTGTGCCACCATTATTTTAAAGAACGCCAGGAGGTGAGAAGTTTCTTGTAAGAACTGTTCTCATAAAGCACATGCAAATGCTCACTCTGATGAATAAAACATTATTAAACTCTCCTACCCTGAATCCATGTTTCGCTCGACCTTATCTCATTAAGGACTTGGTGCTGAAATCACATCTGCCAGATGGCATTATCACTCCGGGTCCAAGGAGCATGGGCTAAGTCCTTCAGGTGAAATGTTTTGTGCCAGGATGTATCAGTAGTGGTCTGCTGTTACCTTTAAAGACCATTTGTAGTTTTTTGGTTTTGTTTTTGTTTGTTTTTTTTTTTTTCTAAAAATACAGCTCTAACAGCTCAGTCCAAGTCCAATCCTTTTTTTTTTTTTTTGTTTTNNNACAGCTCTAACAACTCAGTCCAAATTCAATTCTTTTTTTTTTTTTTGGTTTGCTTTTTTTTTTTTTTAATTCCTGATAGGAATACAGTTTCTAACGACCAGCTGGGACATTCCATTTTATGTCTCCCATCAGAGTCAATTAGGAGGAGTAATCAGTAAGTTTTCCTCCAAAGTTCAGTAATACAGAATAATTGCTTTCCAGAGAATTGGAGGTTTTGCCTCCGTTTCAGGCTGGGTTACTGCAATTAAATTATTTTGGTTTCATTGCTGACAGGATTTCCTGAAGTTGCTGATGTAAAAGGGGAAAAAAAAAAAAAAAAGAAAGAACCAACACCAAAAGCCAACAAAAAAAAAACCCTCCTCTTCCACTCTGGGCATACATTGTTTCATAGCATCATAGAATCAGCCAGGTTGGAAGAGACCTCCACCACCACCAAGATTCAACAGATTGACTCAGTCAGCTAGAAGTAAAGGATGAAGCTACATTAGGCCAGGTTGGATGAGGCCTTGAGCAACTTCTTCTAGTGGGAAGAGTCCCTGTCTATGGAGGAGTGTTGGAATTGGATGATCTTTGAGGTCCCTTCTAACCTAAACCGTTCTATGATTCTGTATTTTACAGAGTAGCACAAATTTACAAGCATATGCAAATATTTACAACTGTATACAATTATCATAGAATCACAGAATCAGCCAGGTTGGAAGAGACCTCCACCACCACCAAGATTCAACAGACTGACTCAGTTGGCTGGAAGTTAAGGATGAAGCTACATTACGCAAGGTTGGATGAGGCCTTGAGCAACCTTGACCTCCAGAGATCATCAAGTCCAAGCCTCCTGCCAGAGCAGGACCAGACTATCTAGTGCAGGTCACACAGGAACACATCCAGATGGGTCTTGAAAGTCTGAAGAGAAAGAGACTCCACAGTCTCTCTGGGGAGCCTGTTCCAGTGCTCTGGGACCTTACAGTCAAGAAGTTCTTCCTTGTCTTGAGGTGGAACTCCCTTTGCTGTAGTTTTTATCTATTGCCCCCTGTCTTATCCCAGGGCACAAATGAGCAGAGCCTGAGACCTCCCTCTTGACCCCCAGCCCTTAGGTATTTATAAGCATTTATAATAACTGTGCCCAGTTTTGAGGTCCTCAATTCAGGAGAATCCAGAAAGAGTCCAGGGAAGAGCCACAAGGATGAGTGGGGGACTTGAGCATCTCCCCTGTGAAGAGAGACTGAGAGCCCTGGGGCTGTTTAGTCTGGAGAAGAGAAGGCTGAGAGGAGATCTGCAAATATCTGAGGCATGGGTGTCAAGTGGCTAGGACCAAGCTCTTTTCAGTGGTCTGCAGCAATAAGACAAAGAGCTATGTTCCAGCTACAAACTGGAACATAGAAGCTCAACATGAGGAGAACCTTCTTTACAGAGAGGGTGACAAGCTGCCCAGAGAGATTGTGGAGTCTCCTTCTCTGGAGGCTTTCAAAACCCACCTGTATGCATTTGTGTGGTAACTACCCTAGGAGATCCTACCATGGCAGGGGGGTTGGACTTGATTATCTCTGAAAGTCCCTTCCAACCTGTGTTGGTTTGAGCTAATTGGAGGATTTGAGTGCAAAATTAGACTAGAGGCTGAGAAATGAAAACACAGGATGTCACTTCACTCACAGCTTTACTGGGAAAGAAAAAAAAAGTGTTTTAAGAGTTATAACCCAAATATAGGTAAGTCAGACTGCTTCAGACCTCTCTAGGCTGTGGCTGGCTCCTTGCATGGCTCCTTTCTCCCTGACTTTTGTAGCTGATTCTGAATAATTCCACTAACTTCTTTCCTACTGCTAACCACCCTGGCCCATCTACCTTTGCCTATCTGCTGCATCAACAGCTGGTGAGATAAGATTGGGGAAGGGGGGAAAGGTGGTAGGGGGTGGTTAGAAACCCCTCTTAGGGATTTTGTTCTCTGGGAGGGCTGTGGTGTTTCTGTATTACCTTTTCACTGTATATATCTGTATATATCTGTTATACATTGTAAATATCTTCTTGGATATTGTGCATAGCTGTAAATATAAAGCTTCATTTATTAACTTCCAGCTAGCCTGGGTTATATCAAAGGGTGGGGGGTCAGGTAACTGCTAAACCACCAGACAACCCCTAAGGTTCTGTGATTAGATCCCCTCTATGTCTTCTCTTCCTCAGACCCAAAAGCCCCAAGTCCCTCAGCCTCTCCTCATAGGGCAGTGCTCCAGCCCCTCCATCACTTTCATAGCCCCCAGGTGGACTCTTTTGGGTTGATCCCTGTCCCTGCTAAACTGGGGAGCCCAATGCTTCTTGAACACTAACTGCCTTGGCAAGAAGTGCTGTGCAAATTGAAATCTTAACTTTCCATAGTTGTAAACACACGCACAAAAAAAAAAAAAAATCAATTGCATTTGCAGAGCTGCAGATTGGAACAGTGATATTAAGTCACAGTAATCCTTCTGCTTTTATGCAGTCTTTCTTCATCCAGCAATAGAAGTCACCCTAGGTGAGGAAGATACTAACAGCAGATTCGAATCTCACAGAGTTCAATCTCTGAGTTTTAGCAAAAAGATCAACTTTTACTTCTCTGAGGCCAAATTAGAACATAAGACAAACAAGTTTTCTTTCAAATCCCAGCTTCCTGAGGGTTGTTTTTTTTTTCCCCTCACGTTCCTTTACAAGCCCTTGTAAACACAGCCAGCCTGAGCCTAAGACCTTTCCATTCCATAATCCACCTCCTTCTCCTTGTATTCTCTGTAACCTCTGAATGCAAATCAAGGCACCTCAGCTGGTGATTCCCCTGGCTGCTAAACAGGCTTCTCACACTCCTTCTCATGTCCCCTTACATCACACAGGAAAATTTTCCCTGCTTCACTTGTAGCTGCCCTAAAAGTAGTGGTTGGACAAGAGGAAATGGCGTCAGGTTGCACCAGGGGAACTTTAGATTTGATATTATGCAAATTGCCTTTACTGAAAGAGTGGAACAGGCTGTCCAGGGGACAGTGGACTCACCATCCCTAGTGGTGGTAAAAAAAAAAAAAAATCTGTAGATATGACTCTTTGGAACATGGCTTAGTGGCCATGGTAGTTTTAGGTTGATGTTTAGAATCATAGAATCACTCAGGGTTGGAAGGGACCACAAGGATCAGCCAGTTTCAACTCCCCACCCATGCCCAGGGACACCCTACCCTACATCAGGCTGCCCACAGCATCATCCAGCCTGGCTGCAAACACCTCCATGGATCTGGCCCCAAACACCTCCCTGGGCAACCCATTCCAGGCTCTCACCACTCTCATGCTCAACAACTTCCTCCTCACATCCAATCTGAACCTCCCCACCTCCAGATTTGCTCCATTCCCCCTAGACCTGTCACTCCATAAGAGCCTAAAGAGTCCCTCACGAGCTTTTTTGTAGGTCCCCTTCAGATACTGGAAGGCCACAAGAAGGTCCCCTGGAGCCTTCTCTTCTCCAAACTGTACAGCCCCAACTCTTTCAGTCTGTCCTCATAGCAGAGGTGCTGCAGCCCTCTGAGCATCCTTGTGGACTCAGTGATTTTAAAGGTCTTTTCTAATAGAAATTATTCTATGATTCTCTAAGTCATTAGAAGCATTGCTAATGCTGTCTGGAAATGATTTTAGGAACTCCTCCTGTGTGGAAAAGAAAATAAAGTGCCTGCATTGGTGATCATTATCGAGGAAAGTTCAGCAAGTTCCTTTTTCCCGACCTTCTCTTTAGTGGTTCACTCTATCTCTAGTTCTCTTAAGGGGCAGAGTAGTTAGTTCCCATTAGTGTAAATGTCTTCAACACTACCAGGGGACAGAGTCTCATGATGCACCAGGGGAGGTTTAGGTTGGACATTAGGAAGGAGTTCTTTGCAGGAAGAGTGATTGGCATTGGAATGGGCTGCCCAAGGAGGTGATGGAGTCCCCATCCCTGAAAGTGTTTAAAACGAGACTGGATCTGGCACTTGGTGCCATGGCTTAGTTGTTTAGATGGTGTTGGGTGATAGGCTGGACTTGATGATCTCAAAGGTCTTTTCCAACCTGATTAATTCTGTGATTCCATGATGCTTCTAACCAGCAGAAAGAGGCCAAAGGACTCAAAAGTTACCTAAGAAAAAAAGACAGACAAAGGTAGCACAGACACACATTTACATGCTTCACAGGCAGATGTAGAATAGGCCCAACCTGATCTCATTTTCTGGCCAGACTGAAATATATCCATAGAAAATGTGTGGAGACATTCATTTGGTGAGTGGTGAGCAGAGGATTTTGATCTGGCTTCATGCACACTACTGATCTAGGATGACATTCCCCCCTGCCACCCCCCCAGGCAATGAGAAAAGAGCTGCCACTATCAACAGTTTACATACACATAAGATGTCATTTTCTCTGGCACTATCACTCTCTTTGTGGCGAGACTAAATGGATGTGGAAGCAAAAAGGTGCATTTATTTTGCAAGATTAAAGCAAGGGATCCAAATTCGACCACCACCACCTGCTTCTGATTGTAAGAAGCCCTTGAAAAGGCTACCTTGATGCTTTCTTATGTCACCAAACAGCTCTTTAGCCCTGCTTTTCTTCCACTACTTAAAAGGAAAAAAAAAAAAAACCACAACAGAAAAACCCATAAAATCTCTCTCTTACACAGTAAAAGAAACAAGAATCATATTGGTTTTAAAGAGGGGAAAGGAAACGAGGGTGCATTAAAGATTCTCCATGTAAGGGTGGCAAACGTGGGAGAGGAAAGGGTTAATTTCCCTGTGCTGTCAGCGGGCTGCCATCACCCCACAGTGAAAATTCCAGAACAGAACACTGAGACCCAAATAAAAAAGCAAATCATAATAATGATAACTAATAAATAACAACGTTGAGACATATTCCAGTCACCTTTATTTTTTTTTTGCCTTTGATTTTGCCAGAGGCATCCTTCTTTTCTTTTTTTTTCCCCCCCTATTCAACAAATAAAAAGCAAGCAGCATTCTTTATCTGCTTTGAAAATTTTTTTTTTTTTTGCTTTTAATACAAAAAAATTGGATCCCTCTCAGCCATTTTATTAAAACAAAGTTGGACATATTCTGCTCTTAAAAGTGGAAATGATTCTGTGCTTTTAATTTGTTTCTGGAGTAACAAATTGCGCAGCACCAGAATGCTGCTTACCATTACTGGCCCTGGCCTTAGGGAATGCTACTTTATTACCTTTCCAAACCACACTTCAGAGGAATTAATTAATTGATGCTCTTAGCAGCCTCATCCTGACAAAAACATATGATACTCAAATGTTAAACATGGAAGCTAAGATGAAACTGTCAGGAGAAGGCTGAAAGTGGTTATTAATATGGGTTTTGATAAATATCTTCTCAGGCTCACACTGTGCCTCGTCTACTTTCATCTTGGAAAGTAGTTAATCTGATTGATGAAGATCCTGTTTCAGATTGTCTCCATGCTGAGTTTAATAACTGCATTTTCTCTCTTTTTAGTTTTTTTTTCTATGTTTTAATTTTTTTTTTCTTTTTTAAATACTAAGTGTCCCCCCCACTCCTTTGCAAGGCAAAAAGAGCTGAGCGCCGCCTGCGCTTTGCAACGGCGCAAGAACAGCGCAACCCTTTGCTTTTTTTTTTGCTCTCTCCACGCTTGAACAGTGTGGCTTAATTACCACACCAGCCCATACATGACAGCACCCAGCTCGCTTCCTCCTCCCCCCTCTGTGCTCTGCAAAGCAGGCCCTGATAAGAAAATTGTCATAATGCTGCTAACGTTAAGCCCTTGGGCTTAAAAGAGCGAGTTCGTCGCGGCAGCCTCTCGGGAAGCCTCCAGCACAGCGAGCCACATTTGTGTTGTTGCTAACAGTCCAGTGTCAGAAATTAACAAGTTGACTTTTTCTTTTTTTTTCTTTTTAATCCCTGAGATTCTTATCTTAGGGTTTTTAAACACACAGTCATAGAATCAGAAAATTGGCCAGGTTGGAAGTGACCTCCAAGATCATCCGGTCCAACCTAGCACTCAGCCCTAGCCAACAGAATAGACTAGAATAGACCAGACTAGACTAGACTAGACTAGACTAGACTAGACTAGACTAGACTAGACTAGACTAGAATAGACTAGAATAGACTAGAATAGAATAGAATAGAATAGAATAGAATAGAATAGAATAGAATAGAATAGAATAGAATAGAATAGAATAGAATCAGCCAGGTTGGAAGAGACCTCCAAGCTCATCCAGTCCAACCTAGCACCCAGCCCTAGCCAATCAACTAGACCATGGCAATAAGTGCCCCATCCAGGCTTTGCTTGAACACCTCCAACAATGGTGACTCCACCACAGAATCACAGAACTTCAGAGGTTGGAATGGACCACATTTCTGGACAGGCCATTCCAATGCCAATCACTCTCTCTGGCAAGAACTTCCTCCTAACATCCAGCCTAGACCTCCCCTGGCACAACTTAAGACTGTGTCCCCTCCTTCTGTTGCTGGTTGCCTGGAAGAGGAGCCAAACTCCATCTGGCTACAACCTCCCTTCAGGTAGATGTGGACAACAATGAGGTTTGCCCCGAGCCTCCTCTTCTGCAGGCTGCACACCAGCAGCTCCCTCAGCCTCTCCTCACAGGGCTGTGCTCCAGACCCCTCACCAGCTTTGTCATCAGAGTCACTGTTGCTGAATTGAATCTGGGTCAAGGCAATCCCAGGCACATCATGGAATGTTTAGGTTTGCTTTTCCTATCACTATTTAGCTGTGAGAAGAGACCAGGAGCAACCTCTTCACAATGTCCTTTCAGGTAGCTGTAGACAGCAATGAGGTCTGTGATGAGTTTGAGTACTGAAGCATAGAATCATAGAATGGTTTAGGTTGGCATTATCTTTTTTTCTATCACTATTTAGCTGTGAGAAAAGACCAGGAGCAACCTCTCCACAATGTCCTTTCGAGTAGCTGTAGACATCAATGAGGTCTGTGATGAGTTTGAGTACTGAAGCATAGAATCACAGGATCACAGAATCATAGAATCAGTCCAGGTTGGAAGGGACCATGAGGATCATCCAGTTCCATCCCCCTTGTCATGGGCAGGGACACCTCACACTAGATCAGGCTGTCTAGAGCCTCATCCAGCCTGGCCTTAAACACCTCCAGGGACAGGGGTTCGAGTGGGGAGAACTAAACACTGTTATTTTGTCTCTTTTCTATTCCTACATTTAATCCATGGAAAAAACAGCATCTTCTGGAAAAATAAAAGCTGAGGTTTAACTTACCTGGGAGGAGAGAGGTGAAATTCCACGCCATCAAAAAAAAAATGTATTACACAGTATGCTGTTGGCAAATGGCTATTAAGAAATGCAGTTTTAAGGTATGAAATTAGTGGTGGCTTTGAGAAGCTGTGAGGATGCACAGCTAGGGAAGAAACCTAAGAGTTGTGCTTGTGTTGGCATCCATTTCTGTGACTGTTAAAGAGATAAGCATGGCTGACAAGTCTCATTTCAAAGAAACCTCTTTGTGACTGACAAGGAGTTGATCTCATTACCTGCTCCTTGCATCAGCCTGGTGAAAGTGTAAATCTGAAGTTCAATTTGTCAGTCTTCCTTCTTAATCAGTCTAGAAAAAAAAAAATGCCTTGAAACTGAGGTAACTAATTCACACACAAAAAAAAAATTAAAAAAGAAAAGAGAAGAGAAGAGAAGAGAAGAGAAGAGAAGAGAAAAGAAAAGAAAAGAAAAGAAAAGAAAAGAAAAGAAAAGAAAAGAAAAGAAAAGAAAAGAAAAGAAAAGAAAAGAAAAGAAAAGAAAAGTAGATGTTCTTATCTTTTGAAATCTGGGCTCTAGCTGGAGGCTACACATTTTTCCACCTCCCCCCCCTTTTTTTTTTTAATTAAAATAACTTTTATCAGCCTAAGAAATTAACCAGTCCAGAAAGAACATTTATCAAAGCCACAGTTAGCCTCTGAAAAGCAGTTAGGTCTGAGCAAAAAAAAATGAAATTAAATAAGATGATTCAGTGGCACTGCGGAACACGGTGAGAAGCAGCGCACGGGAAAGAGGATATCAAAGTGCCAACCTACATTAAGCACTGTGGCACATACCTCACACGCACAGCAAGCCAGTGGATACTTAATAATTAAAGTTGCTTAAGTGTGTTCCTACAGTATAGAATCATAGAATCAGTCAGGGTTGGAAGAGACCAAAAGGATTAGAATCATAGAATCAGTCAGGGTTGGAAGACACCAAAAGGATTAGAATCATAGAATCAGTCAGGGTTGGAAGACACCAAAAGGATTAGAATCATAGAATCAGTCAGGGTTGGAAGGGATCATCCAGTTCCAACCCCCCTGCCATGCCCAGGGACACGTCGCACTAGATCAGGTTGTTCAGAGCCCCATCCAGCCTGGCTGCAAACACCTCCAGGGATCTGGCCCCAAACACCTCCTTGGGCAACCCATTCCAGGCTCTCACCACTCTCATGCTCAACAACTTCCTCCTCACATCCAATCTGAATCTCCCCACCTCCAGCTTTGCTCCATTCCCCCTAGTCCTCTCACTCCCTGAGAGCCTAAAAAGTCCCTCCCCAGCTTTTTTGTAGGCCCCTTCAGATACTGGAAGGCCACAAGAAGGTCACCTGGGAGCCTCCTCTTCTCCAGACTGAACAGTCCCAACTCTTTCAGTCTGTCCTCACAGCAGAGGTGCTGCAGCCCTCTGAGCATCCTCGTGGCTCTTCTCTGGACCACAAAAAAAAAAAGGCAAGCAGAACACTGAAAGTAACAAACAAGCAAAACCCCAAGCAACAAACCAACAAAACCAAAAGAAACCTCTCTGATTTGAGAGGGAAACAAAAAAAAAAAAAAAGGCTCATGATTTCTGAGTGCTGAACTCCT
>VWZI01007567.1:60831-72254 GCA_013396835.1 Psilopogon haemacephalus
TGATTTGAGAGAGGGAAAAAAAAAAATAAATGAGGCTGGCTCATGATTTCTGAGCGCTGAACTCCTGAAATTAGCTTTATTGATGATTAGGAAGAAATGTCCCCCAATGGCTAATTAAAAAAAAAAATTTAAAAAGAAAAAAAAAACCAAACCCAACACCAAAAAACCAAACCCAAAATTCCAAAACACAAACCCCCAAAATAACAAATAAGCAAAGCCCCAAGCAACAAATCAACAAAACTAACAGAAAGCAGAACAGAAATGATTCTACGTAGTTCATTCACAAGTGTGAGAACAAAACCAAGATGCGGACGCTGAGGAAGTGCAAGGGCAGGAGAAAGGGGATGAACGTCGATGTTTACAGGAGTGGTGATGAGGGAGAGAGACAAACATAGGTGGTAATGGCAAGTGAAGAGCATCGTCCGTGGCAGCCGATAGTCTATACGAGCAGCGCTCAATCAATATGCAAAGGAGCAGGTTGAAGTGGCTCCAGCACAGCGCTGGGAGAAGGCAGGGAAATGGCTGCAGCAGGCGCCGTGTGCGTTGGCTAATCAGCGCCGAGCTCAAGTTGTGCCCTCCGCTGTGACACCCAGAAGCGGGAGGCAAGGGGTAGGCAAACAAAGGTTAAGTGAATCAAAGGTGATTGATTATTAAACAAGGGCAGCAATCAGGTGAGAGGCAAAGGCGGTTGCGAGTGGAGGATGTACAAGCGCGGCTCGCTTGGGATGAATGACAGCAGCAAGCACCAGGGGCACACCTGCAGCCCTGCTCCGCTCCGGGCGCTTGCAGCATCGCCAGCACCAGAGAAGCTGCAGAGCTGCTCAGGCAGGCTGCAGACCGCCCCCAGCCATGCTCCAGCCTTCTGCCCCTGCCTCTCTTAACTGCTAAGTAGGATTTCCTCATGCAGCTTCTGTTTTCTTCCAGGCATACCTTCAGCACTCCTACATTTTGAGGCATAGCATGGAAACATGAGGAGGATATTTTTTTTTCCCCTGTGAGGGTGACAGAACACTGGAATAGAATGCCCACGGGGGTTGTGGAGTCTTCCTCTCTGGAGATATTCAAAACCCACCTGGACACATTCCTGTGTCCACTCTAGGTGATCCTGCTCTGGCAGGGAGACTGGACTGGATTAGCTTTCAAGACAGGACCATGAGGATGCTCAGAGGGCTGTAGCACCTCTGCTGTGAGCACAGACTGAAAGAGTTGGGGCTGTGCAGGCTGGAGAAGAGGAGGCTCCCAGGTGACATTCTTGTGTCCTTCCAGGATCTGAAAGTGGCCAACTAAAAAGCTGGGGAGGGACTTTTTAGGCTCTCAGGGAATGAGAGGAATGGAGCAAAGCTGGAGGTGGGGAGATTCAGATTGGATGTGAGGAGGAAGTTGTTGAGCATGAGAGTGGTGAGAGCCTGGAATGGGTTGCCCAAGGAAGGTGTTTGGGGCCAGATCCCTGGAGGTGTTTGCAGCCAGGCTGGCAGAGGCTGTGGGCAGCTTGATGTAGGGTAGGGTGTCCCTGGGCATGGGTGGGGAGTTGAAACTGGCTGATCCTTGTGGTCCCTTCCAACCCTGACTGATTCTGTACCTTGCAGCCCATTACGTTCTGTGATTCTCCCATGTTTTAATCCTGTATTAGAGTAGTAAGCAGGAACTATAGTTACCTGCCACCACCACCACCATCTACATTCTCTATTGCTAGCAACATTTCCCAGTCTGCTCCTTCAGATCCTTTCTCATGCAGTGTTATTTTGGTGGTTTTTTGGTTTTGTTTTTGTTTTTTTCTGGCCTCTACCCTGTATCCAGATCTTTACTTTCTTCTATTAATTCCACTCAGACAGTTTATTTTTTTGTTGCAATACATGAACAAAGAATTGCAACTTGCCAATGAAACAGAGAAGGGCATCATACAAAAAGCACCCTGCAGTCAGGCTAGAAATGCAGAAGTGGAAGTGGGAACATTTATAGAATCATAGAATTGATTTGGCTGGGAAAAATTCTTTAAGGTCATTTAGTTAAGATCTTTGGAGAAAAGAAGGAGAACCACCACTACACTTCCTCCAGTGGCACACTGACAGTTTTGGTTTGGATTTATTTATTTGGAGGTTTGGTTGTTTTTTTGGTGGGGGTTTTGGTGTTTTGGTTTTTTTTTGTTTTGTTTTGTTGGGTTTTTTTTGAGAAAATATTTGGTTTTGTTGGGTTTTTTTCCCATGTTATGAGTAAACGTAAATGATTCCCAAAGGAGATATATTAGGAAAGGAAGGTGAGCAGGTGCAATCAATTATATCAGTATTCTACAACAGGATCTATGGAGAGGTTTGTGACCTGTAAGTCATAGACCTTGTTTGTTTAACAAGACTGGACAGGATGGATGATCAGTGGTAGTCTCTCAGCATCATCAGGACTCTGAATATTGCCCTTTGTGTAGCTGAGCAGGCCATGAAATGATAGACTGTGGGGAAAAGGACAGCTACATTTAGTCTGCAGTGGACCTAGGGCTTGGGAAATTGCAGCACCTGCCTGAATGATGAAATTCTGCAACACATTAAAAACAAGCACAGAGTATACAAAAGCAAAATGAGACCCTGAGCTTCTCAGCAAGCCTGGCTTACTTTGCCCATAGTAATTTGAAGTGGAAGACATTAAGCATAGGAAAAATGCTGTCTGTATGGCTGAGGAGGAGCCGCACAGACCTTGCTGCATTTGACTTGATAGATTTTTATGCCACGATATTATAGAGCTGCATATTCTAGATTCAGCATCAGTCCTGCTACACTCCTGCAACAGTCAAGCAGCAGCGCACACAATACAGAAATATAGATTTTTCATAGGTGTGCTGTCTTTGCAAAGATGCTTTAGGCAGGAATAATACCAGAAAACTGCTTCCCAAGTTTTCTTTTTGATTGCAAAACGATGTAGTTTTATTTATTTGATTGCAGGAGGAGCATTTAATTCTGCTTCTGCATCCAAATCAATTCATAATTCAGAACTTTATCTCACAGTTGTATTATCCAGCTTCTCTAGCAGGGTTTAAGACACTGGAATATAAGGATCAAGCCTTTATTCAATGTTAGTCCATCATGGTTCAGCAAGACTGAAGCCCTACTTGGAAGAGCAAGAGGAAAAAAAAAATGGTTTCATGTCAGTTGTTAGGATACAGAAAGGGATGAGAGGGAGTTTCCCATGCTCATCTATGTGGGTCTGAACAACGTGAGAGGGTGGCATAAAAGAGGCATTAGTGGGAGCTGGCAAGGAAGGAAATGATGAAACCTCTGAAGACACAGAGGGTTTGAGATGTAGGGCATTGATAGAAATGCAATGGGCAACTACAGCAATGTTAGTTTGTTACAGAAATCAGAAAGACTTCACTGTCAGGACACATGCAGGACAAGGGGGAAAAATGCTGTGAGCTGCCATGATGCCAGAAATTTTGCAGGGTAGAAAACATGGGGCTGACCAGGAAAAGCACTTGGGTACTATGGGATGTGCAAGCAGCTTTGCAAATTCCCTCAAGTTCTGGGATCACAGAAGAGACCTCCAAAGGTCATCGAGTCCAAGGTCCCTGCCAAAAGCAGGATCACCCAAGGACAGTTCACACAGAAATGCATTCGGGTGGGTTTTGAAAGTCTCCAGAGAAGGAGACTCCACAACCTCTCTGGGCAGCCTGTTCCAGTGCTCCATCACCCTCACTGTAAAGTTTCTCCTCATTTTGAGGAGAAATCTCTGTTCCAGTTTGTAGTTGAAACCTTCTATGCTCCAGTTTGTATCCATTGCTCCTTGTCTTGTTGCTGCAGACCACTGAAAAGAGATCTGCCCCAGCCACTTGACACCCACCCCACGTTGAGGTGAAACCTTCTGTGCTCCAATTTGTAGCCATTGCTGTCCTGCCAAAGCCACGTTGAGGTGAAACCTTCTGTGCTCCAATTTGTAGCCATTGCTGTCCTGCCAAAGCACTCCTGGGGAGAATGTGCTGATTATTAGCCTCAATGAAACCTACCTTTGCATCTGTCAGCTTCAGAACCTTAACCTCTTTTCTCCTTCTCACTGTCACCTTTCCTAAGAGGAAAATGCTCTGTAAATCCAATTCCTATTCAAAACATTTTTTTTAACAGATAAAAAACCCTTTTTTTTCTCCTTCTCCCATTTCCTAAATAGTTTTGCCATCTTGTTCTCTTACAAGCATGTAGTATACAGTGGTCAACAAATGCTAGAATGATTTGGGTCAATATCATTGCCTCAGACTCAAAAGGGAAATATCAAAGTGATGCTGGGCTGGGGAAGGAACATTTCCATGCCATTTTTAATTCCCTTTGGACAGGAATCAAACACATCCCAGCACTGTTTTATACGAAGGCCATATTGGTGTCTCCAATTTGTATCCATTGCTCCTTGTCTTGTTGCTGCAGACCACTGAAAAGAGATCTGCCCCAGCCACTTGACACCCACCCCACGTTGAGGTGAAACCTTCTGTGCTCCAATTTGTAGCCATTGCTGTCCTGCCAAAGCACTCCTGGGGAGAATGAGCTGGGTATTAGCCTCAATGAAACCTACCTTTGCATCTGTCAGCTTCAGAACCTTAACCTCTTTTCTCCTTCTCACTGTCACCTTTCCTAAGAGGAAAACGCTCTGTAAATCCAATTCTTATTCAAAATAATTTTATTAACAGATTAAAAAATCCTTTTTTTCCCCCTCCATTTCCCTAAGTAGTTTTGCCATCTTACAAGCATGTAGTATACAGTGGTCAACAAATGCTAGAATGATTTGGGTCAATATCATTGCCTCAGACTCAAAAGGGAAATATCAAAGTGATGCTGGGCTGGGGAAGGAACATTTCCATGCCATTTTTAATTCCCTTTAGGCAGGAATCAAACACATCCCAGCACTGTTTTGTACGAAGGCCATATTGGTGTTGGGTGTGTGGATGCACAAGGGAGAGTAATGTTCATAGCGAGGTTTATAAAAGGATCCAATTTAATGGTGGATTAAAAAGAATAAAACCTAAGCTGGAAAGTATAAAATGTGAAAATAAAACTCTCAAAGTGTTTAAACACACTAAAAAAAAAATATATTTTTTTTTACTCTGAATTAAAGTGACTTTGGAAGCAAATACCACAGGGGGGAAAATATCATTGGGTTTTCTTTACCTGTGTTCTTTGTGATCTTAAGAAAATTCCACCCTTAGCAACTGTCACTTTTTGATTTTGACAGAAAAATATATAATGCCTAGAAATAATTGCAACTTCATCTCAGGTTTTAAGCAGCCTCAAGAGGAAAAGAGAACACAGGCGCTTTTTTTTTTTTTTTTTTTTGCTTGTTTCCTCTTATTTTGACATGTTAAAAAGGGAATATAATTAGGAATGTAAGACTATATTCTTCTGGTCACCCAGGAGCACTGTCTGCCAAACAAACATTTGAGGCATAGGAAGTTTCATGTAAGCATGAGGAGGAATTTTTTTTCACTGTGAGGGTGACAGAACACACATCTACAAATGGGCCCTGGAGGAACAGGAACTTTTTCAAAGCACTACAAAATAACAGAAATGTAAACTTAAAGTTGGGATGCAGTTGAACAGAGAAGTCAAAGTCTCCATTGCCAAACAGTTCTGCTTCTATTCTGTTGTACTAAATCTGAAAGTTGAGGCTAAACATTACCAACTGAGACTAAAACAGATCTTAACTTGGAGAAGAGGAGCCTGAGGGGTGACCTCATTAATGCTTAGCAATGTGTAAAGGGTGAGTGCTAAGAGGATACAGCTGGGTGATGCCCGATTCCAGGACAAGGGGCAATGAGTGGAAGATGAAGCATAGGAAGTTTCATGTAAACATGAAGAGGATTTTTTTTCCCTGTGAGGGTGACAGAGCACTGGAACAGGCTGCCCAGGGGAGTTGTGGAGTCTCCCTCTCTGGAGGTGCTCAAGACCTGCCTGGGTGCATTCCTTTTTGATCTGCTCTAGGTGATCCTGCTCTGACAGGGAGGTTGGACTGCGTGAGCTTTGGAAGTCTGTGCTGGTTTGAAGTAATTGGAGGATTTGAATGAGAAATTAGACTATAGGCTGAGAAGGGGAAACACTGCTGATGTGACTTCACTCATAGCTTTACTAGGAACGGAAAAAAATGTTTTGAGTTGTAAACCAAATATAGGTAAGTCAGACCACTGTGGGCTGTGGCTGCTTTTGCGTGGCTCATTCTTCCTGCTGTTCATAGCTGGATCTGAATAATTTCACTAACTTCTTCACTGCTGCTAATCCCCCTGGACCATCTACCTTTGCCTATCTGCTGGATAAAACAGATGACGAGATAAAATTGGGGAAGGGGCAGAAGGTGGTAGGGGTGGTTAGAGACCCCTCTTAGGGATTTTGATCTCTGGGAGGGCTGAGGTGTTTCTGTATTACCTTTTTACTGTATCTATCTGCAAATCTCTGCTTGTATATTGTAAATATCTGCTTGTATGCGGTGCAAAGCTGTAAATATAAAGCTTCCTTTATTAACTTCCAGCCAACTGAGCCCTAGCCAGGGTTATTTCAAAGTGGGGGGGGGGCAGATAACTGCTAAACCACCACAGAGGGCTGTGGTGTTTCTGTATTACCTTTTTACTGTATCTATCTGCAAATATCTGCTTGTATATTGTAAATATCCACTTGTATGTGGTGCAAAGCTGTAAATATAAAGCTTCATTTATTAAATTCCAGCCGACTGAGTCCTAGCCTGAGTTACTTCAAAGTAGGGGGAGGGCAGGAAACTGCCAAACCATCACAAAGTCCCTCTCAGCCCCTGACATTATCATAGAACCATAGAATGGCTTAGGCTGGAAGGGACCTCAAAGGTCATCCAGTTCCAACCCCCTGCCACAGGCAGGGACACCTCCCACTAGATCAGGTCGCTCAAGACCTCATCCAGCCTGGCCTTGACCACCTCCAGGGAGAGAGCAGCCACAACCTCCCTGGGCAACCCATTCCAGTGCCTCGCCACCCTCACTGTGAAGAACTTCCTCCTAACATCCCATTTAAATCTCTCCTCTGCCAGTTTAAACCCATTGCTCCTTGTCCTGTCATCACAAGGCTTTGTGAACAGTCCCTCCCCAGCCCTCCTGTAGATACTGGGGGGGCCTATTTAGCACAGATTCTACGATTCTGTGCTAAAACTCATTTCTCTGAGTTCATTGATGGCTGTTCCCCACATCAGCATCTACAGCTGCTGCACCGAGTTCATTGCTGTTCCGGTGTTCATTGATGGCTGCTACCCACATCAGCATCTACAGCTGCTGCACCGAGTTATTAGCCTAACCGAGACCAGAAACGATGCCAATGTCCCAGAGTTCTGCTGCCGACTGAAAATGAGTGAAGAGCCACCCACACGTTTGGATCCGACGCGAAACGCAATCCCTGACAACTTTCCGACAGAAGTTGCAATTAGCGCCGCAGACGCTGCTGTCACCGCGCCGCGCACCCCGCGCTTCCTGCCTGTCAGAAATCAGAGCAGCTGCCGCTAATTCATCCCCACTGGATAAAAAAAAAAAAAATTAGAATTAAAAATTAGAAAGCTCTGCTTCGTAAAATTTCCAGCGTGCTGCTAGCTAAAGCCAACGCAGTAATTATAGAGATCTCCGTCGGAAATGCAGTCTTCAAAGTTTGGTTTTGTTGGTTTTGGTTTTGGTTTTTGGTTTTTTTTTTTTTAATAGAAAATAGAGCTGCTTCTCCCTTTTCCACTTCTCTGCACGCCAAGTGTGATGATGAGAAACAGAGAGTAGCTGAGATTAAAATATTACTGCACATCCCCGGTGTTCGAAAGTAATACTGTGGGGCTTGGGGGGGAGTTTAAGTCATGTGTTTATTACATATAATCCTCTAAATCTTTTCCATGTAGAAAGTTGAAGCGCTTACCATAAAGCCAATAAAAGTGGCGGTATTGGGCACGTTCGAGAGGCATTCAGAAGCAAACCGCCTTTGCACCAGGGTTTCTCGAGTCCTCAGAGACACAGATTCCACCAGAAGGTTCCTGTTATTAAAAAAAAAAAAAACCAACAACAGTGAACGATTCAGGAAACTACCAGATGCAGCTACAGCCCCTGCAAAGCTACTGGCTTGAGGAGAATTAGTTTTAAACCTTTCATCCCTCCCAGAGATCTCCACAGATCTGTGTTGCTACACTGAAGGCAGAGCAACTCCAAGTGGTATCACAGTGTGGTGGTTAAGGGAGTTTCCCCCCCCACCAAGATTCATCAGACTGACTCAGTCAGCTGGGAGTTAAGGATGAAGCTATATTTTACAGAGTAGCATAAATACACAATATATGCAAATATTTACAACTGTATACAATTATCATAGAATCAGCCAGGTTGGAAGAGACCTCCACCACCACCAAGATTCTTCAGACTGACTCAGTCAGCTGGAAGTTAAGGATGAAGCTACATTAGGCCAGGTTGGATGAGGCCTTGAGCGACATCTTCTAGTAGGAGGTGTCCCTGCCTATGGCAGAGGGATGGAACTGGATGAGCTTTGAGTTCCCTTCCAACCTAAACCATTCTACGATTCTATATTTTACAGAGTAGCACAAATTTACAAGCATAGATACACAATATATGCAAATATTTACAACTATATACAACTATCATAGAATCAGCCAGGTTGGAAGAGGCCTCCACCACCACCAAGAGTCATCAAAGTAACTCAGTGGGCTGGAATTTAAGGATGAAGCTATATTTTAAAGAATGACAGGAATTTACAAATATAGATACACAATATATGCAAATATTTACAACTATATACAATTATCATAGAATCAGCCAAGTTGGAAGAGACCTCCACCACCAAGATTCAACAGACTGACTCAGTCAACTGGAAGTTAAGGATGAAGCTACATTAGGCCAGGTTGGATAAGGTCTTGAGTGAATTGTTCTAGTGGGAAGTGTCCCTGCCTATGCCACAGAGGGGTTGGAACTGGCTGAGCTTTGAGGTCCCTTCCAACCTAAACCATTCTATGACTCATCACTCATCTTGACAAACTCACTGGCACATTTCTTTACGGACTGACAGATACTGTAAAATATTAACAGTCAAGCATCTGACCCAAAATTTCTGCAGGAAAAAAAAAAAAAAGCAAACAAACAAAAACCCCCAAAAACATCAGGGCACTTGAATAATGAAGGAGTTAAACTTATTTATGAGCAGACATAAACGTGGAAGTTTGTTGAATACGTTTTTGGCTGTTAATCATTGTGGTGGTTTGGCAGTTAGCTGCACCCCCACACTGTGAAATAACCCAAGCTAGGACTCAGTTGGCTGGAATTTAAGGAACAAAGCTTTATATTTACAGCTATGCACAATATACAAGCAGATATTTGCAATGTGTAAGATATTTACAGATATATAGTGTGAAAAGGTAATACAGAAACTCCACAACCCTCCCAGAGATCAAAATGCCTAAGAGGGGTCACCAACCACCACTACCACCTCCCCCCACTTCCCCAATCTTATCTCACCAGCTGTTTCATGCAGCAGATAGGCAAAGATAGAATGGCCAGGGAGGGTAGCAGTAGGAAAAGAAATTAGTGAAATTATTCAGAATCAGCTACAAAAGGCAGGGAGAAAGGAGCCATGCAAGAGCAGTCACATCCCCAGACAGGCGTCAAGCAGTCTGACTTATCTATATTTGGGTTACAACTCTTAAAACATTTTTTTTTCTTTCTCAGTAAAGCTCTGAGGGAAGTAGCATTGTCAGTGCTTTCCTCTCTCAGCCTATAGTCTAATTTATAATTCAAATTCTCCTATTAGTTCAAATCAGGCCAATCGTTCTTTTATTCCCAGGTATCCCTGATTTGTTTCCCATACGGATGTCCACACGTGCAAAATGCTTTTTGGTGGACTTTTTAAACATGCTTCACGCACACCTTTTTCAGCACACCTTTCTGAACACACCTTTCATACAAAGCCACACGTTTCCAGAGCCAGCTACCTGAAGTAAAAGCATGCTGAGGCATCCAAAGAAGTGACCTGATTGTTAGAAATGCTGAGACTCAGCTCCCAGTGAGATCAATATCTATTGATTCTACATACTACATTCTCTTTATGCCGTGGAGAACACACCAATATTGCCATCCAGTATTTCATCAGGAAGCTATATGGAAAAAAAAAAAAAAAATCTTAGATATCTGTGTTATTGGTAAATTAAAAGTGGGTGTCAAATTATAATTTCAGCGGGCTGTGGTGTTAACAGTGCTTAACAGTGATTTGCAGAGGTTTCATTAGAGAATTTATTTGTGTATCCTCTGAAATTCAACAAATATTTCCAAACTGAATGCTGTAGATAAAAGCTTAAAACCTGATATCTCAGAAGATTTCAAGTGAACCGTGATAGGACAAGAAGCAATGGATGGAAGCTGCAGCACAGAAGCTTCCACCTCGACACAAGGGGGAACTTCTTTACTGTAAGGCTCACAGAGCACTGGAACAGGCTCCCCAGAGAGCTTGTGGAGTCTGGATGCATTACTGTGTGCCCTGAGCTAGATTGTCTGGTCCTGCTGTGGCAGAGGGGTTGGGCTTGATGATCTCTTTGGGTCTCTTCCAACCCCTGACATCTTGTGAGCCTGTGCACTTCTTCAGAGATACAGTTATTACCAGTACGTGCTGGTTTGAACTAATTGGAGAATTTGAGTGAGAAATTAGACTATTGGCTGAGAGAGTAAAACATAAGATGTCACTTCACCCAGAGCTTTACTGAGAAAGGAAAAAAAAGTTGTTTTCAAAAGTGTAACCCAAACACAGATAGGACAGACTGTTTCAGACCTTGCTGGGCTGTGGCTGCTTCTCTTGCATGGTTCCTTTGTCTCTCTGCCTTGGTAGCTAATTCTCAGTAATACTACTAACTTCTTTCCTACTGCTAACCCCCCTGGCCAATCTACCTCTGCCTATTTTCAGCATCAACAGGTGGTGAGATAAGACTGGGGAAGGAGGGAGAGGTGGTAGGGGGTGGTTGGTTACCCTTCTTGGGGATTTTGGTCTCTGGGAGGGCTGTGGTGTTTCTGTATTACCTTTTCATTGTATATATCTGTAAATATCTGTTGTACCTTGTAAATATTTGCTTGTATATTGTGCATTGCTGTAAATATAAAGCTTCATTTATCAACTTCCAGTGTTCTGAGTCCTAGCTGGGGTTTATATCAAAAGGTTGGGGGGGTGGGGGAGGTAACTGCTTAAACCACCACACAGTAGATATTTGTATCCTCTCTTTTGTGTAAGAACAGCTTCCTTATGAAGCCAAGCCACTGATCCTAAAAGGTTTGGTATGTTCTTCCCATCCTGAAAAAATGCCATAACTTCCCTCACCTTAAAGCACTTACTGGATTATAAACTCCCCCACCCCCACCCCAAAAAAATCGACATCCTATCTCCGTTAACCTTTGGCCAAGCTTGAGGAACTATTCCTTGCTCATAAAA
>VWZI01007568.1:6032-16356 GCA_013396835.1 Psilopogon haemacephalus
GCAGCTCTCAGGTGCCCCTGGAGCCTTCTCCTCTGCAGGCTGCACCCCCCCAGCTCCCTCAGCCTGTGCTCACAGCAGAGCTGCTCCAGCCCTGACAGCATCTTTGTGGCCTCCTCTGGCCTCCCTCCACAGCTCTGTGTCCTCCTTTGGCCTCACTGCACTGCTCTGTGTCCTCCTCTGGCCTCACTCCAGTGCTCTGTGTCCAACTCCTGCTGGGCACAGCAGCACTGGAGGCAGGACTGGAGGTGAGGTCTGAGCAGAGCCCAGGGGCAGGATCCCCTCCCCTGCCCTGCTGCCCACACTGCTCTGGCTGCAGCCAGCACACAGCTGCCTTAGGGCTGCAGGAGGGCAGTGCCAGCAGCAGTCCCTGCCTGCCCCAGCCCCCCCAGCCATGCAGCTGTGTCACTCACCACAGATTGCAGTTTTCCACCTGGTGACAGGGCAGAACTCGCAGTGGAGCTGGCGCCCAGCGTACCAGCGCCCGCTGAACAGAGCCAGGGCTGCCTGGCAGTCCTTCTCCCTTCACAAAGCACAGAGGGCACAGTGTCACTGTCACACACTCTCTGAAGGTGTCCCTCACCCAGCCTGGGCTCCCAGGCAGCGTCAGTGTGGCCCAGGGGCAGCAGCCAAGGCCTTGCTGTGCCCTGAGTACTTACGACTGGTACTGCACGTAGACGTTGCCTCGCAGGTGGGGCTCGTAGTTGCAGCTGACCTGAGGGGATGGAGACCTGCAGTGAGCTGGGGGGCAGCTGTGGGGCAGCAGCAGCTGCTGCATGCTGAGCTGGCTGCCATGCTGCTTTCTGAACTGCCTCACACACCACCACCACCTCCTCCCGTGAAGCTCTTCACTGCCACAGAAAGCCCAGCCCAGAGCTTCCGCCTGGGGCTGAGTGTTCTCAGCACTCTGCTCAGGTTGAGCTCTGCCACCTCTGCTCCACCTGCCCTGTGCCCAGCTGGGATGTGCAGCAGCCAAGCCCTGCTCTGAGGGTGGTGGGCAGCAGCCTACCAGCCCACTGTGGGCTTCACTGCAGAGCAATTCACCTTGGAGCATCCCTGCCAGGGGAGGCAGAACGGCTGAAGGCTTTCGCTCTGCACTCATGCAGCACCTCTCCCGTCCTGCTTGAGCATCCAAAGTACATCTGAAGCTCTCAGAAAGACTCAGCTGAATTCAAAAGGTTGTGAGCGGGGCAGGCCCAAGCAGGGCAGAGCTGTGAGCCCATCCCCCTCGCCCCCAGGCTCTCCTGAGAGCTGCACAGCTGAGGCCCAGCAGCTCCTGCAGTGAGTGACCCTGGCAGGCCCCCACAGCACCTCTCTCTGCACTCCAGGCACAGCAAGGGAGCAGCTGTGTGCTGCCAGGTGACAGCATGAGCAGGCAAACAACCCCACACAACACGAGGACAAGCCACAGAAACTTCACCCTGGAGGATTTTGGGTGGGCAAATGGATGAGGATCCTGCCTGGTGAGGATCTGCCAGGCTCTGGAGCAGCCTCCCAGGAAGGGCTGCTGGAAGGGGCAGTGCAGAACCTGGCTGTAAAAGGCAGCAGGGGCTGAGCTCCCTCACAGCTAAGAGCCCTGCGGCCAGGATGCAGGTTCTGGATCATCCATGGGCATGGTGGTGCAGCTGCACCTCTGCTGCAGGAGCTGAGAGCTGCCAGGCTGACAGCTCTCACCACACTGCTACCAGAGTGTGCAGGACATGGCAGGACAGCATCTCAGCCCTGCTCCACTGGGATCTGCATCCTGCCCTCTGGGCTGCAGCGCAGAGTGCTGACATCTCACAGGAGCACAGGGAGTGAGGGCTGGGAGGCAGCTCCAGAGAGCATCCAGCCCAGAGCAGCAGCAGGGCAGGGCACACAGGCACACAGCCAGGGGAGGGTTTGCAATGCCTGCAGAGAAGGAGACTCCACAGCCTCTCTGGGCACCCTCCCAGGCAAAAAGGTTCCCCTGCTGTTCCCCTGGCACCTCCTCTGCTCCAGCTTGCCCCCAGTGCCCCTTGTGCTGCCCTTGGGCACCCCTGAGCAGAGCCTGGCTGCGTCCTGCCCACACTGCCCTGCACATCTTGAGCACAGCACTGAGGGCAGCCCTCAGGCTCCTCTGCTGCCAGCTCCCAGCCACAGCTCCCCCAGCCTGGCCCCACTCCTGCACTATGCAGGGGATGCTCCTCGAGCCACCCCAGGGTCTCTCACCTCTAGGTCTCACCATCCAAGCACTGCGGAGTCCTTTGCCCTCTGGCTGAAGATGCCAGCAGAGTCACAGCTGTCAGCAGCTGGAGGCCCCAAGAGCACAGGTACTGTATGCCTGCTGCTGACAGCAGGGAAGCCCTCAGCAATGGCAAAAGGCTGCTGAGACAGACTCTGCTATGAGATTTCACCACCCAGGCTGCCTGTCCTGGGGCACCATGAGCCTGCTAACAGACAGGGCTCACCTGCCAGCTCTGCACTCTCAGCTCCCTCTTTTTCCCCCAGAAGAAATCACGAATGGGAAGAATGCAGAGGAGGGCACTGAGCACAGCAGACACCCACGGACCGCAAAGCTCAGCAGCCACATGACCTTAGCTCTCCACAAGGACAGAGTCAGGGGTGCCCAAGGGCAGCACAAGGGGCACTGGGAGCAAGCTGGAGCAGAGGAGGTGCCAGGGGAACCTTTTTGCCTGGAGCAGGCTGCCCAGAGAGGCTGTGGAGTCTCCTTCTCTGCAGGCATTGCAAACCCTCCCCTGGCTGTGTTGCTGTGTGCCCTGTCCTGGGCTGGATGCTCTCTGGAGCTGCCTGCCAGCCCCTGGCACTCTGTGCTTGTGCCCAGAGGATGCAGCTAGGGCAGGCTGTGCTGCACCCGCAGGTGTCCCCGGCAGAGCCCCCCCCCGGCCGCCTACCTTGAACTGCACCACCTTGCCCACGTTCTGGAACTCGGGCAGCACATCCTCGTAGAACTCCAGGAACTGCTGGTAGGTCTCCTCGTCGCTGTACTCCAGGCTGGCGTCGGTGTCGTAGTCGTCCCTGCGGCACTGCTCCATGCCGAAGGTCAGGAACATGCCGCGCACCAGCAGCGTCTTGCTCGACGTGGGGTAGTTGTGCTTGCGAGAGCACCTGGGGGGCGGCCACAGCCACGGCCACGGCCACAGCGACGCAGTCAGCGCAGGCTACCGCACACACAGCGCCCCCAGCTGGAGCACTGCAGCGCTGCACCCCCGCACACACACACACAGAGCGCCCCCAGCTGGAGCATTGCCTGCACCGCCGCACCCACACACACAGCGCCCCCAGCTGGAGCACTGCAGCACCGCACCCACCCACACACACACAAACATACACACACAAAACTGACTGCAACAGACCCAGCCTGAACAGAGCAGGGCACAGAGATGCACAGAGGGATGCAGCAGCTCTGCTGCGGGGACACGCTGAGGGAGATGGGACAGGCTGAGAGCGTTGGGACAGGCTGAGGGAGCTGAGACAGCTCTGATCTGGGGAGAGGCTGAGAGAGTTGGGGCTCTGAAGCATGGAGAAGGCTGCCAGGAGACCCTGGAGTGGCCTTGCAGGATCTGCAGGGGGCTGCAAGAGGGCTGGGGAGGGACTATTGACAAGGGCTTGGGATGAGAAGAGGAGGAGGAATGGGTTTGGAGTGGCAGAGAGGAGATTGGAAGTGGATGTGAGGAGGAAGTTGTTTGCAGTGAGAGTGGTGAGATACTGGCACAGGTTGCCCAGGGAGGCTGTAGAGGTCACATCAAAGATCACATTGGGTGCTTCTGTGCTCCACAACCTCCCTGGAGGTGTTCAGAACCAACCTGTTCTAGTGGGAGGTGTCCCTGCCTATGGCACAGGGGGGCTGGAACTGGTTGAGCTTTGAGCTCCCTCCCAACTTAACCCATTCTGTGATTCTAAGACAGCCACTGCTAGGAGCTGTTTGTAAGATCAGCTCTTCCCCACAGCATGCATGACCCCTGAGGATCTCTCTGTTCCATGCAGTACCTGTCTCCAAATCTGCAGGAGCCTGTCTTGATATAGAATGGACAATTTGCTCTGTCCTTCTCTGTTCCTATGTTCTCTGGGGGCTCTGGGTTGTGCCAGGTCACTCCATTCTCCAGCTGGGGGAAAAAAACCACAACAACAGCATTAAAACACAGAGGATTAGAAAAGAATAAAGCAACAGCAGGTAAAAATAAACCCCAGTGAGATCCAGGGGCAGTGCTGAGCACTGTCACTGCAATCCAGCTACAGCTGCCTGCAGCACTACTGAGCACAGCTGCTCAGGGCTTGTGGCTCTGCTGACAGAGACCTTTCTGCCTGATAATAACAGAGAGGCTCAGGCTGGCAGGGAGCTCAGAGCTCAGCTGCTGCAACCTCCCCACCCTGCCCAGGGACACCTCTCAGCCAGGCTCAGCTGCTCAGGGCCTCATCCAGCCTGGCCTGGAGGCAGCCACAGCCTCCCTGGGCAGCCTGGGACAGGCTCTCAGCACCCTCACACTGGAGAACTTCTTCTTGCTCAGCTCCACTCTCAGCCTGCTCTGCCTCAGCTCCAAACCATTGCCCCTTGGGCTGTCTGCAGCCCCCCTCAGCACAAGTCCCTCTGCAGCCTTCCTGCAGGATGCCTTCAGCTCTTGGCAGGCAGCTCTCAGGTGCCCCTGGAGCCTTCTCCTCTGCAGGATGCAGCCCCCCAGCTCCCTCAGCCTGTGCTCACAGCAGAGCTGCTCCTGGGAGCATCTTTGTGGCCTCCTCTGGCCTCAGTGCAGCAGCTCTGTGCCCACCCCACAGGTAGCTGCTGAGAGCTGCTGCAGCCCAGCAGATGCTCAGCCCTGGCCGTGCTGCAGGGGCCCTGCAGAGGGCAGGCTCTGGAGGGCAGGCCCTGAAGGCACTCTCAGCACTTGGCAGTTGAGCCCTGAGCATTACCTGGCTCTCAGCTTGATCCAGCATCCTCTGCACAGCTGCCTAGAAAGGGTGCAAAGACAGGAGCAGTGAGCAGCCTGAGGACACACACAGCATCTGCTGTCTCTCTGGCAGCACTCAGGGGTTCTGCATCACAGCAGTTTGAGGAGCTTTGGTGTTTTCTGCTCTGGAGCAAAGAAAGTTGTTAAGGACACAGCAGACGAGGCCCTCCTGGAGCTGATTTCCCAGAGTAAGTGCTAGGGACCTTGACAAGTGCCACTTCCCTTCTGAAGCATTGCAAGCTTAAATCTCTCTCCTGCTCTGCTACTCACCCTGGTTACAGTGAAATTCTGCACTAAACCTTTTAATTTAGAACATGCTGGGGGAAGAAAGAAGGAAAAAAAAAAAAAGCATTTAGTGAGCCTCTGCTGAAGCAAATCATTGCCAGGAGAAACTCTCACATCCTAAGCTGACACATGCAGGGGAACAGTGAGGGTACCCTTCCCCTTCCTCCTCCTCAGTGGGCTCAGCAGAAGGAGAAAGTCATTGCCCAGAACTGGTTCTTCTCACAAACTCTCCTAGCAATTTCAGCACATTCAGACAGAATAGAATAGAATAGAAGAGAATAGAGTAGAATAGAACAGAGTACAACAGAACAGAAGAGAATAGAGTAGAAGAGAACAGAACAGAGTAGAATATAACAGAATAGAATAGAACAGAACAGAATAGAATAGAACAGAATAGAATAGAACAGAATAGAATAGAACAGAATAGAATAGGACAGAATAGAACAGAACAGAATAGAACAGAACAGAATAGAATATAGAACAGAACAGAACACAATAGAACAGAACAGAACACAATAGAATAGAATAGAATAGAATAGAATAGAATAGAATAGAATAGAATAGAATAGAATAGAATAGAATAGAATAGAATAGAATAGAATAGAATAGAATAGAACAGAACAGAACAGAACAGAACAGAACAGAATAGAATAGAACAGAATAGAATAGAACAGAATACAATAGAACAGAACAGAATAGAATAGAACAGAATAGAATAGAATCAGGCAGGTTGGAAGAGAGCCCCAGCAGCTGGTCCCAAGCACCAAGCATGGCAGCCAGCACCTACCCTAGTGAAGAAAACCAAACCAAGCAAGCCAGCCAAAAACCCAAACCCAACCCAAGCCCAAACCCTCTCACCCCAGCAGAAAGCTCTCTCCTGGTCCCCCAAAGGGACCAGCACATTTCTTGCTGCTTCCAAGTCAGTAAGGCAGGACTTGAGTGACCTGACCAACTGCTGCTTGAAGGGACTGAGCCAAGCAGCTGAGCAAGTTCCCAGTGCTGAGATGGGTGCCTGTGCTCTCAGCTTGCCTCTAGGTGTCTGCCAGTGCCCTCTGTCAGATAATGTAGCCCTGGGAGATGATGCAACTCATCAAGCCAGCAACATTTCAACCCACACAGAACCAAACCAACAACCAAACACAAAGAAAAGGAGAAGAAAGCAAGTTCCATCTACTTCAGGGAAACAAATCAGTCCAGTGAGGGCTTGGGTGGACACGAGGAGAGGGAAGGGACAAAACCCTCCTGCTGCCATGGCTAAACCCTCCTGGAGTGAGGAGCTGAGCAGCACTTGGCCAGCCTGCTCTGCAAGGAGAGAAATGGACCTCAGACACCTAACTAGGGACTGCAGGAGGCAGCACTGCTTGTTCCTGTCCCTCCTGCTGCCAGCTCCCTCCCAGTGCAGCACCTGCAGCCTGCTGGGGAGAAGCTGCTGTGAGCAGAGCCTGTGGTGGCAGCAGGCAGGGTTTGTGCACAGGGCAGCTCACACCCAGCTCTCAGCTGCCACAGCTGCAGGAACAGAAGCACCAGCAGTGACCAGCACCTGCAGGAGGCTTTTGCTCTGCTCCCAAGCAGCTCTGACAAAGATCCTTCCTGCTGGCTGAGGCAGTGGGGCAGAGCTCCTGGTGAAGAGCTGTGCTGAGGAACAGCAGCAACCCAATTCCACCATCCAGGTTCTCACTGGGCAGCTTCTTAACTCTGGCTGTGCTCAGCTGGGACACTGCAGAAGGACTCCAGCAAAGAGAGCCCAGAGCAGAGCTGGCACTGCCAGCAAGCCTTGGTACTTGTGTGCCACAAAGGCCACACCAGGAGGAGCCCTTCCAGGTAGGTGGACTCCAGAGGTCCTCTTGAAGAGTGAGTAAGAGTGGCAGGAGTGAAGCAGTAACTGAGAGGTTCCTGTGCTTGCTGAGTGGAGCAGAAGAGCTCTGCTGAGCAGGCAGAGGCTGCTGCAGCTGGGGAGGGGCTGTGCAGGGTGGGTGCCCCGCCGGGGCCAGCACTCACCTCTCTCTCTCTCTTCTCCTGCTGCTTCTGCTGGGCTGCTTCTCTCTCTTTTCGTTGCTGCTCTTCCCATTCTTCTTTGATCTTCCTCTTTATCAAGGAAAACAAAAAGGCAGAGCAGAGTCACTGGAGGGAACAAACACTTCAGCATCAGCCCAAGCAAAGCTGCCCTGCTGGCTCACAGCTCCTGCAACCCTCTGCCCAGCACTGGCCCCTGCCAGGCACAGAAGAAGGGAAGGGTACAGGATGAGCAGAGGAATGGGAAGGCTGCCAGGAGAGGGAGGGCTGAGAGCACTGAGCCAGCTCAGCCTGGAGATAAGAAGCCTTTGGGGAGGCCTTATCACCACCCTCCAGCATTTAAAGGGTGGCTAGGAAGAGACTCCCTTTGGACAAGGGCCCCAGGGAAGGACCAGGGGTGCTGGGGACAAGCTCTGCTGGGGACAACTCACTTGGACACAAGAGAAAATTTCCCACCAGAGCAATGAGCCACTGGAAAAAACTCCCCAGGGAAGTGCAGTCCCCAGCACTGGACAGTGTGGACACAAGAAAGGTTGGGCTAAGTGGTCCTTGCAGCCCTTCCAGGCTGGGATTCTCTGCTTCCAGGCTTCCTGACCATTAAGTGTTCACCCAGCCATAGGAAACTCAAATCTTTGCAACAAAACCTTTTTTTTTTTTTTTTAGTTTTAAATCCTGCTCTTGTGGAATGGAAGAGGAGCTCAAGCCTCCAAACATAGCAGTGGCAGAAAAAGTGGCTCCACTGCACAGCAGTGAAAGATCACAGAGCCACTGAGTGCCAGGGGCTGCAGGGTACCCCCAGAGAGCATCCAGGGCAGAGCAGCAGCAGCAGGGCAGGGCACACAGCAGCACAGCCAGGGAAGGGTTTGCAATGCCTGCAGAGAAGGAGACTCCACAGCCTCTCTGGGCAGCCTGCTCCAGGCAAAAAGGTTCCCCTGCTGTTCCCCTGGCACCTCCTCTGCTCCAGCTTGCCCCCAGTGCCCCTTGTGCTGCCCTTGGGCACCCCTGAGCAGAGCCTGGCTGCGTCCTGCCGACACTGCCCTGCACATCTTGAGCACAGCACTGAGGGCAGCCCTCAGGCTCCTCTGCTGCCAGCTCCCAGCCACAGCTCCCCCAGCCTGGCCCCACAGGAGATCTTCCCCTGCCTGCAGCACCTCTGGGCCCCTGCCCAGGGCTCTCCCTGAGCTCCTTCTCGAGCTGAGTGGCCCAGAGCTGGACACAAGATCCCAGCTGTGGGCTCAGCAGGGTGGAGCAGAGGGGCAGGAGAACCTCTCTGGCCCTGCTCACCACAGCCCTTCTAACCCAGCCCAGGCTGCCCTTGGCCTTCTTGGCCACCAGGGCACATTGCTGGCTCATGAGCATCCTGCTGCACACAGCACCCCCAGCACTGCTTACAGCACCCCCAGCACTGCCCACAGCACCCCCAGCTCTCAGACCTGACCCCAAGGCTCCCTTCCTGCCAGACACAGCACTCAGGTTTTCCTTCACCTCTTCTTCTTCTTGACGTTTTCTTGCAGCTTCTTCCCTTTCTTTCTTAAGCTTGAACTCTTCCTGGGCCTTCTCCTCCCTCAGCAGCCACTGCTCGTGCAGTTTTTGCCTGCCCAGGAGAACAGAGACACTCAGAGAGGTTTAATGACTGCCCATGAGTGATGCCCCTGCCATGCAGGCAGCTCAGCCCTGGCAGCACAGCTCCTCTAAGCTCCTGTGGAAGAGAAGACTCCTCCAGACTCCTTCAAGCCCATGCTAAGAGGGGAGTCTGCTCTGCAGAGCACACTGAGACCCTTCCAGGCAGCCCTACTGGAACTCACTACCAACACTCCTGCTGCACAGATGCCCTTTGCTGCAGTTCCTTTTACCTTTCTGCCTCAAGTTTTTTTTCTTCTTCGTCTTCATTCTCTTCTTCCAGATCCTCCTCTTCCTCCTCAGACACTGATTCGTCTTTTTCTGTGGCTTCTGAGAAGAAACACAAAACAAAGACACTGAGCTGCTGGAGGGAGGCCAGAGTGGGACACAGAAATGATGGAGGGAGGCCAGAGGAGGCCACAGAGATGCTGTCAGGGCTGGAGCACCTCTGCTGTGTGCACAGGCTGAGGGAGCTGGGGGTGAGCCCAGGGAGGTGGTGGAGTCCCCATCCCAGGAGGTGTTTCAGAGGAGGCTGCATGAGGCACTCAGTGCCAGGAGTTAGCTCATGAGAAGCTGTTGGGTGCTAGGTTGGGCTCCATGATCCTGGAGCTCTTTTCCAACCTGCTCAATTCTGTGATTCTGTGTTTAGCCTCCAGAAGAGAAGGCTCCAGGGGCACCTGAGAGCTGCCTGCCAAGAGCTGAAGGCATCCTGCAGGAAGGCTGCAGAGGGACTTGTGCTGAGGAGGGCTGCAGACAGCCCAAGGGGCAATGGTTCGGAGCTGAGGCAGAGCAGGGTCAGGCTGGAGCTGAGCAAGAAGAAGTTCTCCAGTGTGAGGGTGCTGAGAGCCTGTCCCAGGCTGCCCAGGGAGGCTGTGGCTGCCTCCAGGCCAGGCTGGATGAGGCCCTGAGCAGCTGAGCCTGGCTGAGAGGTGTCCCTGGGCAGGGTGGGGAGGTTGCAGCAGCTGAGCTCTGAGCTCCCTGCCAGCCTGAGCCCTGCTGTGGTGACACAACTGGACACTACATTCAGCAAAGGAGCCCCAAGTGGTGTCCCTTGAGGAAGCCACCCCCCAGCTGGTGCTCAGCACTCACCTGAGTCTCTGAGCCTGGCCAGTGCCTGGCGCCTCCTTTTGCGCTTCTCCTTCTTGAGAATGGCTCTGTACTGCTGGTGGCTGTGGGGACACAGTGGGGACACAGTGGGGACACAGGGGCATGGCCTCAGGCCTTGGCTCTCACAGCAGCTCCCACACCCCCTGGGGCTGCAGCCCTGGCAGCTGCTCAGCACACAGCAGCTCTGCATCCTGGAGAGGAGGAGAAGGCTGCCAGGAGACCTTGGAGTGGCCTTGCAGGGTCTGAAGGGGGCAGCAGGAGGGCTGGGGAGGGACTATTGACAAGGGCTTGGGATGAGAGGAAGAGGAGGAGGAGGAATGGGTTTGGACTGTCAGAGGGGAGATTGGAACTGGATGTGAGGAGGAAGTTGTTTGCAG
>VWZI01007571.1:1337-32832 GCA_013396835.1 Psilopogon haemacephalus
AAAAAAAAAAAAAACCAACTAAGTGTTCTACAATGTGGTTAAGTGACTGGAAACACAAATCTCGATGAGCAACTCTACTGAGGTGTCTTGGAGTGGAGTAATGGGGGTGAAATCTGCTGGATCTGAAACTTTTGGGTGCTGTAATTTTTTTTTTGGTTGGTGTTGGTTGAAAAGACGTCGAAGCCTCCACTCCACTAATAAGAAACAAATTACCACTTGGTTTATACTTAACTATTGCAGTTACAGGGACTAAAGTAAAGGACCCCAGAAAAAAAAAAAAAAAAGAAAAAGAAAAAAGAAATAAATTTAAAATGAATAGGAGGAGGAGTGGCAGTAAAAATAGGATTTTATTCCCTTGCCCACCCAGTCTGTTTCTCCCTCTCGTTCCCACAGCAACATTACAATCAAAAAAAAAAAAAAAAAAAATTTAAAAAAGAAAAGGAAAAAAATAAAAAGAAAAATAAAAAGGTTGGGGGTGCAGGGAGGGGAAATACAGGGTAGAAACAGTCAAATCACAATAGGAAAAATTAAAAATAGGTTATTGGGTTTAGTCGTCTTCGTCCCCTTCGTCTTCAGGTTCTCGTTTTCTCTTCTCTCCCTGTTCATCTAGGAAGCAAAACCCACATGGAGTTAGCTGAGGGCTCCTTGGGCTGCTGAGCAGCACAGGATGGCTTTGGGTTGAAAGGAATCTTAGACATCACCTAGTGCCCCACTGCTATGGGCAGGGACACCTCTCAACTAGACCAGGTTGCCCAAGGCCTCATCTAACCCTTGAACACCTCCAGGAAGGAGGCATCCATCACCACCTCTCTGGGTTCCAGAGTCTCACCATCCTTGTACTGAAGAACTTCTTCTTAAGATCCAGTTTCAACTTACCCTCCCTCAGCTTTGAGCCATTTTCCCCTGTGCTGTCGCTAGACACCCTGATGAACAGTCCCTCTCCAACCTTACTTGGAAGGCAGCTGTAAGATCTCCCTGGAGTCTTCTTCAGGGTGAACAATCCCAGCTCCCTCAGCCTGTCCTCACAGCAGAGGTGCTTCAACCCCTGGCTCACTTTCGTGGCCACCTCTGGACTCACTCCAACAGTTCTGTGTCCTTCTTATGCTGGGGACACCAGAACTGAGCACAGTATTTGAGGTGGGGTCTCACAAGAGCAGAGCAGAGGGCCAGAATCACCTCTCCAGCCCTGCTGGCCACGTTCCTCTCCATGTAACACAGGACACGATTTGCCTTCTGGGTTGCACAAGGGCACTGCCAGCTCATGGGGACCTTCTCCTCAACCAGCACCCCCTAGGTCTCTTTCTTCAGGGCTACTCTCAACCCACTCTGCACCCAGCCTGGATTTGTGCCTGGGGCTGGCCCAGCCCAGATGCAGGACCTTGCACTTTGACTTGTTGAACCTTATGCAGTTTGCACTGGCCTGCTTCTCCAACCCCTTGTGGATGGATCCCTTCCCCCAAGTGAACTCACCACACCACAGAGCTTGGTGCCACCAGCAAACATGCACTCCACCCCGCTTCCCATGTCACTGACAAGGATCTTAAACAGCACTGGACCCAGAGCAGACCCCCGAGGAGCAACACAAGGTTCAGCAAGCTTCTACATCAGCAACTGGGCTGGCTCCATCAGCAAAGGAGCAGGGACAGCAGTATCTGCTTGCTTTTGATAAAACAGCATTTCACTTGGGAAGCTAGAATTAATCATCACCCTAATTTTAAGCCAAAACTGGATTGTTGTCATACCAGGCTCATCTTCATCTTCATCATCATCTACCTCACCATCATTGTAGCCTTCTTCATCCTCCTGCATTGAAAAAATAAAGAAAAAGCAACAAAAAGAAGGATTAAAAAAAAAAAAAAAGAAAAGAGAAGTTTCAGGGCAGGACATTTCACCCTGTGAATTCAACAGCATTTTACAACAGCAAGTCCTTGAAGCAGCTCAACCAACCACCAAACAGAAAGGCAGAAGCTTCCCACACACTTATGTAAGAGCAGCTTTTTGGTGCAGAAGAACTGGACTGTGGCCCAAGTTTCATTGCAGAAACATCACAAGCAATGAGAGCAGAGACTTCATTAAGAAATGGGGTTTGGATTTCATGGTGACACAGAGCTGCCAATTCTTATCCAATAGGCTGAGATCAGTGAAACTTGACTGGTCAGTTCTAGGGGTAGAGAGAGTTCAACCTGGAGCTTGAGGAGCAGCTGGTGGTTTTGAGAAAAGGTTGAGCAGCCATTCAGGAGTGGCACCGAAGGATCTCAGATTTAGCAGGTCCACAGGAGGCCACAGCAATGACAGGAGGGCTGGAAGGTCTCTGTTGTGAGGCCAGGCTGAGCTGGGGGTGTTCAACCAGAGAGACCTTTTGGTGGCCTTTCAGGACTTATAGGGGCCAAACAGAAAGCTGGGGACAAGAGGTTTGAGCAGAGCCCGTTGGGCAGGACAAGGGGTGATGGTTTGAACTAGAAGATGAAGATTGAGACTGAAGAGATGGGAGAAATGTTTGACACTGAGGGTGGTGAGACCAGGTTGCTCTGAGAGGTGAGAGATGCCCCATGCCAACCAGGTCAGGTTGTTTGTGGCTCTGAGCAAACTGCTGTAGCTGCAGATGTCTCTGCTGACTGCTGGGGAGTTTGACTGGATGGCCTTTAAAGGATCCTTCCCTGATTATTTGGCTAGAGGACAGACAATCCAAGGCCAGCTTTAGCCCCGTTCCCAGGGGTTGAGCTCCCAGCAAAGCCTCAGCAGACTACAACTGGCTCAGCACATCCTACACACACAAAGAAATTTCAGCAACCATAAGGAACATGCTTGGGGAGACCCTCACGGACAGCACAGGGTCAGTAACTGTCTGCATGGGGGCTGTGATTCCAGGCCTTCAAAGGTACCACAAACCACCCTCCTGATCCTATCTGTGACATCAGCCCAGTGAAGAGAATTATTTCATGTCAGTGGTCACTAGATGGCAGCTGGCTCATAGACAGGCAGCCCTCAAAGCCACCCCCACCGAGATGCTTCTCAAGTCAAATCAAACATGAAGAACACACTTCAAGTACTACAAAGCCTCTGATATTTGGCCCACTTCTTGCCCAGCTCTTCCCAGTTAGAGCATGGTCACTCCACATCCATTGTTATCTTTACAGTGAGGGTGGTGACACACTGGAATAGGTTGCCCGGGGTGGGGGAGTGTGTGTGTGTGGACGTCCCCTCCCTGGAAGTGACCAAGACCATGTTGGATGAGGCCCTGAGCAACCTAAGCTAGTGGGAGAGGTCTTTGCCTATGGCAGGGGACATAATCTTCAAGGTCCCTCCCAACCCAAACCATTCTGTGAATCTATGCTTAAATGAGCAAATCCTTACCTCCTCTTCTCCACTCACATCCTCCTCTTCTCCTTCCTCCTCTTCCTCCTCATCTTCTTCATCGTCTACTACCTGAGCTTCATCATCATACTCCTCTTCTACACAAACAAGATTAAAACACTCAAAGTTTACTCTTTTTTTTTTTTCTTTTTTTTTTTCCCTTCAACATTATCACCTGAGGTGTGACCTCCTACATGAGGAGCAACCAGAAACACAATTGGAGGGCAGCTTTGTTGGTCCTGGGCCCCGGTGACAGGCTTGGGTGGTAGCTGCACCCACAGTCTGAGCTGCTCCAGGGCTGCAGGGGCTGTGACACTAAGTCACAGCAGCCTCAGGACTGCTTCAGCTTCAGCTGCTCCACTTCCCACTGCCAATAAATATTTTTGAGCCTGTGAGACGCTTGCAGCTCTTCATCTGCAAGTGTCCATCTGCTCCCAGCAGGGATAGAGCAGAACTTTCCAAGCCAGCCATGCACTGGGAACCCTCCCTGAGGGTCACCCTTTGCCTTTCTGCTGCCAGAGCAATCCAAGACGCTCACACATCGCCCATCTTAAGGCTTTGCAACCTCTTTTCAAGAGGAAAAGAGACTATCTGCAACTAGCCCAAGGAACAAACCAGACATTGTTTTTCCCAAGTTACAGGAATGGTGTTTTGGAGCTTTTTTGTTGTTATTTCAAACACAGGTCCAGACTTGTGAGGAGACCCTGTCTCTGAGGAAGCTGAGTGCTGTCAGCTGAAAAACTTCACCAGAGGAAGACGAGGGAACTGGAGCATCTCTTTAAGGAGGAAAAGCTGAGAGCCCTGGGGCTGTTGAGCCCGGGGAAGAGCAGCCTGAGCGGGGATCTGCTCAATGCTTGGAACAAGGTAAAGGGTGGAGGGTAAGAGGATGGAGCCAGACTCTTCTCAGTGGTGCCAAACAACAGGACAAGGAGCAAAGGACACAAACTGGAACCCAGCAGTTTCCATCTGAAGATGAGAAGCAAATCCTTTGGTGGTAGGTTACTGGAGCCCTGGAGCAGGCTGCCCAGAGAGGTTGTGAAGCCTCCTTGTCTGGAGAGCTTCCAAATGCCCCTGGCCATTGTGATCCTGGGCAAGCTGCTGTGGATGCCCCTGCTTTGGCAGGGGGAGGCTTGGACTGGGTAAGATCCCTTTCCAACCCCCACCATGCTGGGCTTCAGGGTTTTTCTGTGCATGCCCCACTCTGTCCAGCCCTGCTGCAGCCCTTGCCCCTCTCAGCAGAGCTCCTATTCAGCACTCGAGGCAAAACTGCAAGTGCAGCTTTTCTGCTTTTGCTGTGCAGCTGGGTTTGAAGAGTCCAGCAAATTCCCCAAACTCAGCCGGATACTCACCCGACCGGTACCCTGGGGCCTCCCACTGCAGTCTGCTGGGGAGGCACAACAGCACCTACACCACACTGGCACCCACTCTGTGTTCTCCTACCATTAAGAAGTTGTTTGCTGCTTCATCAGTACCTTTCACACCGCTTGCCCTGGGCAGACCTCAACACAGACACTCTCCTCTCCTCTGCCTGATCTCAACCAGTTCATTTTGTCCTCATGGAGCAGCTAAGAGCTCACATTACTGCCTCGGCTCCTTGACTTGGCTTTTTTCTACACCTACTTCTCCACCTCAGCCTTCTCCATTGGGAACTGCTCACCACATGGTTCCTGGCAACCGCAGCACGTTCACACCATCCTCTCTTACCCATTTCTGTCTCACGCCCTTATCTCCTGGGGTTCACTGGTTCCCTGACACTCTTTCAGTGCCTTCCTTCTCTTCTTGATGCCTTTCTACCACCCTATCACTACAGACAACTGCGAAAGCTGCTTGTTCATGCTCTGCCTTTCTCCTCTACTTCCTTCCTCTCCTCTCCTCCTTTCCTTCCTCCCTCCCTCCCTTCAGAACTATTTCTGCTTTCCATCAGACAGAAGGAACCACTCAAGACACCCTTCTCCTGCCAACAAGTCAGAGCTGGAGGCAGAACGTACCACGCAGCACATCAATCTCTCGACTCAGAGACACCAAGTAGCACAAATTCACATACCCTCTTCATCTTCCTCCTCATCATCCAAGCCCTCCACGTAGCCCTCCGCATCAGAGTCCGGCGCTTCTTTGTCGTCCCGCTCTTTCACTAGAGGTAAGACTGAGAAAGAAGCTCTTTCAGGCCCTGCCCAGCTCCTTTCCACTCTACACTGAGGTAACTTCTCCTTCACATCAGTCAGGAACGAGCTGCTGAGAACACCCTTCTTTCAGACATTGCCAACAGGCTGCCCAAGGAGATAGTGGAGTCATAGTCTCTAGAGGTGTTTCAAGAATCCCAGCACGGTGGGTGGTCAGAAGGGATCTCTGAAGATCACTCAGTCCAACCCCCCTGCCAAAGCAGGGGCGCCCACAGCAGCTTGCCCAGCATCACAATGGCCAGGTGGGTTTGGAAGCTCTCCAGACAAGGAGACTCCACAACGTCTCTGGGCAGCCTGCTCCACAAGGTCCTGGGTTCCGGTTTGTGCCTGTTGCTCCTTGTCCTACCACTGAAAAGAGTCTGGCCCTGTCCTCTTGCTCCAAGAGAGGGCTCTTGCTGAGCACTGAGAAGATCCCCTCTCAATCTTCTCCAGACTAAACAGCCTCAGGTCTCTCAGCCTTTCTTCATCAGACAGATGTTCCAGTCTCTCGATCATCCTCATAGCCTCCGTTGGAGACTCTCCAGTATTTCCCTGTCTTTGTTGAACTGAGGAACCTAGAAGAGGACCCAATAATCCTGATGTGGCCACACCAGTGTAGTGTAGAGGGGGCGGAGAACCTCCCTAGACCTGCTGGCAGCACTCTTCTTAATAAACACGTGATCATGGCACTCCAGGACATGGGTTAATGGTCACAGTGGTGGTGTGTTGACGGTTGGACCCAATGATCTCAAAGGTCTTTTCCAAGCAAAACAATTCTACGATTCGCTTCGCCAAGAAGCCAGAGCTGGAAGCAAAACGCATTAAGCAACATCTTTCAACTCAGGTACACCAAGTAGCACAATTCACCTACCATCCTCATCATCCTCCTCGTCATCTAAGCCCTTCAAGTAGGCCTCTACATCCGAGTCTGGTGCTTCTTTGTCATCCCGATCGTAGCCATCGAGGGATGTGAGCTGTGGGAGGAGCTTGAAAACGTTTTCTCTGTAGTCGTTCAAGTTGGTTACCTCGCAGTTGAAAAGGTCTAGGCTCTTCAGGTTTTCTAACTTCTTCTGCAAAGCAAGAAGAGTCACAGAGTGGCACACAGAATACTTTAGGCCAGAAGGGACCTCAAAGATCATCCAGTTCCAACCCCTCGCTATAAGGCAGGGACACCTCCCACTAGAACAGGTCGCTCAAGGTCTCAGCCAACCTGGCGAGGTTAGCAGGGAGGGAGCAGCCACAACCTCCCTGGGTAACCCATTCCAGTGTTTCACTACCTGTACTGTAAAGAATTTCTTCCTAACATCTGGTTTAAATCTCCCTTCTGCCAGTTTAAACCCATTCCTCCTCATCCTGTCATTACAAGACCTTCTGAATAGTCCCTCCCCAGCCCTCCTGTAGGTCTCCTTCAGATACTGGAAGGCCACTACAAGGCCTCCTCGAAGGCTTCTCTTCTCCAGGCTGAAGAGCCCCAACTCTCTCAGCCTGTCCTCATAGGAGAGCTGCTCCAGCTCTCTGAGCATCTTTGTGGCACTCATTTGGATTTGCTCCAATAGTTCCATGTCCTTCTTGTGTTGGGATCTCAGCAGATTGTCTAGTCCAACCCTTCTGCTAAAGCCAAATCACCTACAGCAAGGTACCCAGGGCCACGGTGTCCAGGTGGGTTTGGAATCTCTCCAGAGAAGGAGACTCCACCACCTCTCCTGGCAGCCTGCTCCAGCCCCCTTAAAGGAAGTCCTCCTCATGTTTAGATGGAGCTTCTCAAGTTCAAGTTTGTGCCTGTCACAGGGCACCATTGAATAAAGCCTGGCCCCATCACTGAGGTTCAGAGCGATGGTGACAGTTGGATGAGTATTTGAGCAACCTGGTCTAGTGGGAGGTGTCCTTAACCACGGCAGAGAGGTTGAAACTAAATGTTCTTCAAGGTCCTTTCCAACTCAAACCACTCTAAGCCTCTAGGATAACTCTCAACAGGGCAAAGTGAATGTGCTCAAGAACTTCCCATGACACAAGGCTCATTTTGATCGTTGTCTATTAAATTGGCCTGGAAAAGACACCTGCAAGGCCTGGTCACTGCTGCTTTGGGATGGCAGAGGGGAAAGCGACCTGCTTGAGTTCAGCATCTTGCAAGGAGAAACCTGAAGCTCAGCAAAAGGTAACAGTACAATGATCAGAAATGCTGTGAGGGGCCAAGCTAGGAATAAATGCTGCTCCAGCCAGTTACCCCAAAATATCTGGCACAGTAAGAGCTTTCCCAGGGCAGTGGTGGAGTCCCCATCTCTGGAGGTATCTAAGAGTCATGTAGGTGTGGTGCTTAAGGATATGGTTTAGTGGAGGACTTGTCAGTGTTAGGCTAACGATTGGACTCACTGATCTCAAAGGTCTTTTTCCATCTAGGCAGTTCTGGGATTCAGAAAGCACAAGGCAAGACTCTGCAGCCAGTCAGCTTTATCTGAACTGATGCTTTCAGTGGAAGAAGAATCATGGAATCCTTCAGGCTGGAAGAGATCTTTCAGATCATCAAGTTCAACCATGAATCCAACGACAGGCCACCACTAACCATGTACCTCAGCACCACATCTACACAGCTTTGAAACCCCTCCAGGGATGGAGATTCTACTACCTCCCTGGGCAGCCTGGGACGGGCCTTGACAACCCTTTCTATGAAGAACTTGTCCAGCCTCAGCCTCCCCTGGGGAAACCTGAAGCCATCTCCTCTTGTCCTATCACTTGTTTCTTGAAAGAAACCAACCCCTATCTGGTTAGAACTTCCTTTCAGGGAGTCGGAGAGCCAGAAGGTCTCCCCTCAGCCTTCTTTTCTCCAGGATGAAAAAACCCAGTTCCTCAGCTGCCCCTCAGGAGCATTATTCTTAGACACTGCTTTGTTGCCCTTCTCTAGCTCTACTCTAGCTCTTCAATGTCCTTCTTGTAAGCAAGGACCCCAAAACTGAAGCCAGCATTCCAGGTGGGACCTCCCCAGTGCTAAGAAGCAGAAGGAACAGACAATTTTTTGGCCACAATAAATTTTGCTAGGAGAGATCTTGAACAATTTAATGATTGCTCCTTAACATTTGGAAAAATGAAAACACAAAATGGAACAAGAATTAAATCCTTGGTTTTAATTTTTTTTAAAATTATCATTGTTATTATTTTGGAGGAGGAGGAGGAGGAGGTGTTGCCTGCATTGCCCACAGTACTTCAAAGCACTAACAACAAAAGCAGAAGCAGCTTAGGATTTGTAGCAAGCCTTAGGATATCTCTCCCTTCTGGAGTTTTCATGTGTAGAGTAATGGTGACATAAAGAAAACCATTAAGCTGAAACTGGGACCAGTTACAATCCCCTCTCTCTCCTCTGTTTGCTACAAGAGTTTAACTGCTCTGCTCTCCCTTCTGCTGGGGGAAGGGAGATTTGAGAGGGACTCATCTGAGAGCTGCTCCTTGAGACATTTTAAGAGGAAGTCTTTGGGGAATAAGGATGAGATGGAACTCTTCACTTCTGGGGACCAAAGACCTGACAAATTACAGGCTATGATACAATGCAGAATGGGCACTTGGGGGCTTTTTGGAACTAAGACTTGACAAACTTGCTGTCAGCACTTCAAATACAAAGCAAAATGACTGTGAGCAGAAGAATTCATTAATTTGTAGAATGGTTTGGGTTGGAAAGAACACTGAAAATTATCTAGTTCCAACCCTTCTACCCCAGGCAGGGACATCTCCCCCTAAAGGCCTCATCCAACCCAGCCTTTAACACCTCCAGGGAAGGGGCATCCACAACCTCCCTGGGCAACCTGTGCCAGTGTCTCACCACCTTCACTGGGAAGAATTTCTTCCTCATCTCCAGTCTAATTAACAGAAAGCAGAAGGAATCAAGTTGCAAGCTCAGTGATTTCTACCCAGCTAAAGTGAGAAGCTCAGTTTGGATGCCCACAGTGCTGCAGCCACCGCTGGCACATGTTGCACCTCGAGCAGAAATGGTGGCTGGAGATCTTAAGAGCCAGTGCACGCCAGGAGAAACTCATCAAGCTTAAGCACAGCTTGTGTGGGAGGGCCAACCCAGAGCCCAGGGCAGCACGGAAGAACAGTGCTCCCCAGAGCAGCAGCCACTAGAGGGAAGCAGCTGCCCAGATTGCAGGCACAGCCCCAGGGGAGGGCTGGGGACAGCCCGGGGGCAGGCTGAGCCCATGGCACACACTGGGACGCTCCACTGAAGGTGGCTTTGTCTCTCCGAACCTGTAACGGCCCTACTCCAAGGTGAATGGGAGCTGGCAATGTGCCCTCACAGGCCCAAAAGTCAACCTTTACCTGGGCTGATCCCCAGCAGTGTGGGCAGCAGCGGGAAGGAAGGGATTCTGCCTTTCTGCTCTGCTGAGACCAGCTCTGGAGTCCTCAGCACAGAAACATGGACCTACTGGAGCAGGACCAGAAGAGGCCACAGTAATGATGCTGGAAGCCCTCTGATGTGAGGTCAGGCTGAAAGAGTTGGGGTTGTTCAGTTTTCAGAAGAGAAGGCTCCAGGGAGACCTTCTGGTGGCCATCCATTGCTTCAAGAGGCCAATCAGAAAGCTAGGGACAGATTTCTAAGCAAGGCCTGTTGTGACAGGACAAGAGGTGACAGTTTAAAGCTAAAGAGAGGTTCAGATTAGAGGTGGGGGGAGGAAAATGTTTGATACTGAGGGTGGTGAAACAGTGGCCCAGGCCCAGGCTGCCCAGGGATGTGAGAGATGCCCCATCCCTGGAACCACTGCAGGTCAAGTTGTTTAGGGGATCTGAGCAGCCTGCTTTAGTTGCAGACATCCCTGTTAGAATCATAGAATCAGTCAGGGTTGGAAGGGACCACAAGGATCATCCCGTTCCAACCCCCCTGCCATGCCCAGGGACACCCTACCCTAGAGCAGGCTGCCCACAGCCTCTGCCAGCCTGGCTGCAAACACCTCCAGGGATGTGGCCCCAACCACCTCCCTGGGCAACCCATTCCAGGCTCTCACCACTCTCATGCTGAACAACTTCCTCCTCACATCCAGTCTCAATCTCCCCACCTCCAGCTTTGCTCCATTCCCCCTAGTCCTGTCACTGCCTGATAGGCTAAAAAGTCCCTCCCCAGCTTTTCTGTAGACCCCCTTCAGGCACTGGAAGGCCACAATAAGGTTACCTCAGAGCTTCCTCTTCTCTAAACTGAATAGCCTCAACTCTTTCAGTCCGTCGTCACAGGAGAGGTGCTGCAGCCCCCTGATCATCTTCGTGGCCCTTCTCTGGACAGGCTCCAGCATGCCCACATCCCTCTTGTAATAGGGGCTCCTACTACTGTTGTAGTCCTGTTGACTGCAACAGGGTTGGGCTAGAAAAAACCTTTAAGGTCCCTTCCCACCCAGCTCACTCTGTAATCCTACAGCACTGCTGACAAAATGGGTTCTGATCTCCCCATGTCCCACACCAACTTACCAGAGGTTCTATTGTCCCAAGATCTTTTATTTTGTTGCCGCTTAGGTTTAGATGCGTGAGGTTCGGACACTTCTCTGCCAACACTTCCAGTCCTCCTGAGACTCTGTTGTCGCTCAGCTCGAGCTAAAAGGCACAGCAATGCCTTGAGTTTGCAGTGCAAGCATGTACCACGCAGTGTAAAACACCAGCTGGACCCATGTCTTGAGGCACACAGCTGATTTATACCCAGAGCAGCGTGCAGAGAGGGCCCCCTCCCTCACTCCCTGCCCCCCCCAGCCCCAATAGCCCCTTAGAGCAGAGGAGATTTGCTTTTACCTTCTTCAGTTTGTTTAACTTTGGTAAGTTTGCAACTGAGGTTAAGCCTACGTTGATTGTACTTAATAGTTCCAGCTCTTCAAACTCATCTGTCAGGCCTTCGATTTTGCCTTCGTTTGACTTGCAGTTGTCAAGAACCAGTTCTTTAACCTGGAAAGAGAACCAAACAGAAGTGTCTGTAGGGCCTTCAGCATGGAAGAGCAAAGTTGCACCCAACAAGCAAAGGATGGCATGGATCAGACAAAATGGTTTGAGTTGGAAGAGACATGAAAGATCATCTAGTTCAAAGTGGGGGTTGGTCTCTTCATCCAGGCAACCAGCAACAGAACGAGGGGAGACAGTTTCAAGTTGTGCTGGGAGAGGTATAGGCTGGATGTCAGGAGGAAGTTCTTCACTGAGAGAGTGATCAGCACTGGAATGGGCTGCCAAGGGAAGTGGTGGAACCACCATCCCTGGAGGCGGTCAAGGAAAGCCTGGATGGAGCACTTAGTGCTATTAGATAGGGCTGGGTGATAGGTTGGACTGGATGATCTTGGAGGTCTCTTCCAACCTGGGTGATTCTATTCTATCCTATCCTGCCATGGGCAGAGACACCTCCCCCTATACCAGGCTGCTCAAGGCCTCATACAACCTGGCCTTGAACACTTCCAGGAAAGGGGCATCCACAGCCTCCCTGGGCAACCTGTGCCAGTGTTTCACCACCATCACTGGAAAGAATTGCTTCCTAATCTCTAGTCTCAACCTGCCCTCTTCAAACTTTAGTCCATGCCTTCCCATCAAGGTCTTCCAGCAAACCAGTGCATGAGTGGCTATCTTCAGTGCCCGATCCTTGCTTTTGCTGGGATGTTTAGAAGGAAAACATCTCGTTGCTTTCTACAGAAAGGAGGTTGGAGCCAGGTGGGGGTTGGTCTCTTCTCCCTAGTATCAGGAGATAGATCAAGAAGGAACAGCCTGAAATTTTGCAAAGGGAGGTTAAGGTTTGAGATTATGAATAATTTCTGGTCAGATACTGGAACAGGCTGCCCAGGGAGGCTGTGGATGCCCCTGCCCAGTGGACTCACCATCCCTAGAAGTGTTTCAGAAACACATGGACATGGTACTTTGGGACATGGTTCAATGGCCATGGCAATGTTGGGCTGGGTTGGCAGTCAGACTCAAGAGACCTTTTTCCAACCCAAACAACTCTAAATTTCTATGAAGGGTTTCAGAAACACAAATACCTGGCTTGGCTTCAACTTCCCACCTTTGTGTTGAATCCTAATCAAGGTAAACAGCCCAGAAACATTAATCCTGGCTTAACCAAGCTGGCTGTTAGAAGCAGCCTGGGCTTTGCCAAATGCAAGCAATAAACATCCCCAAAATCACGAAACCAATCTCTTTAAACTCCTGTGTAACTGCCACAGATCATCAGCCACAGCTTCTCCCTGGCTCCAGGAATTATTGGAGCTTTCCAAGTGTGGACAGACCCTGCTCACAGACTTCAGAAACCCACAGCAGGGGCTGGGGGTCCTAAAGCAGGTCTTCTTGGAGTCCTCCACTCTCACACACCTCCTGATGCCAGGAAATTCTCTCCAGTGAGTGGTGAGACACTGGCACAGGTTGCCCAGGGAGGCTGTGGCTGCTCCCTGCCTGGAGGTGTTCAAGGCCAGGTTGGATGAGGCCTTGAGCAACCTGGGCTGGTGGAAGGTGTCCTTGCTCATGGCAGGGGGTTGGAACTGGATGAGCTTTAAGGTCCCTTCTAACTGAAACCATTCTAGGAATCTATGAAATGATGCTGGGAGGGGAGGTTTAGTGAGCAAAGCCTTATCTCTCTTGCCCTGCTGCAGCAAGGAGGCTTGAAGATAATGCCCCCATGGGCCTGGGCAGCAGAGGACCTGCCTTCCACCCAAAGCTGGGCACCCCATGGGTGTTTACACCTTGGGGGTGGGGTGGGGAGGGCTTGTCATTGTTTTTAAGCACCACTCTTTTCACAGGTGCTACCTTCAACAAAAGTAGCCCTACACAGAAGTCTTCAAACACATCTCACTCTGACTAAAAGGGCTGCTTTTTGTCTCAAAACCAGGACAGTCTTGAGGGATTCATACAATGGTTTAAGTTGGAAGAGACCTCAAAGATCATCCAGCTCGAACCCCCCTGTGCCATAGGCAGGGACACCTCCCACTAGAACAGGTCGCTCAAGGCCTCATCCAACCTGGCCTTGAACACCTCCAGGGAGGGAGCAGACACAACCTCCCTGGGCAACCTGTGCCAGTGTCTCACCACCCTCACTGCAAACAACTTCCTCCTAACATCCAGTTTAAGTCTCCCCTCTGACAGTTTAAACCCATTCAACCTCATCCTGTCATTAGAAGACCTTGTGAATAGTCCCTCTCCAGCTCTCCTGTAGGCCTCCTTCAGATACTGGAAGGCTACTATAAGGTTTCCTCAAACCCTTCTCTTCTCCAGGCTGCAGAGCCCCAACTCTCTCAGCTTGTCTTCATAGCAGAGCTGCTGCAGCCCTCTGAGCATCTTGGTGGCCTCCTCTGGACTGGCTCCAGCAGTTCCATGTCCTCCTTTTGCTGGGGGCTCCAGAACTGCACACAATACTCCAGGTGGGGTCTGAGGAGAGCAGAGCAGAGGGGCAGAATCCCCCACCTTGCCCTGCTGGCAATACATGTTCTTTTGAAGAGGAGTTCTTCAGAAGATGAGTTCTGGGGGTCTGCAGGAAAGCTCTACTACCACAGGCTGGGAGTCCAGAGGAAAGACCCACCCATCTGGGGAACATCCTGACATTTTGGGACCCATGGGGTTATTTTGCAGCTCTAAAATAGCCACAAAAAATGAAACTCTGCAGCCCCCATCCTCCATTTGAGGTTTCTCCACAGGTTTGGAAAGAGCAGAAGTGACGCTTTAAGCTGCGAAGATGCAGACATGGTTCAACACTTCAGTTCACACAGAGGACAGTTAATATGCAAATATTTAATTTTCTAATTTATTTTTCTTTAATCCCATGTAGTAGGTTTTGGGCTTTGTTTGGTGTGTTTTGGTTTGGGGGTTTTTTGTGTGTGTGGTTTTTTTGTGTGTGTTTTTTTTTTTTTTTTTTTAACAGCTCCAAATAAACCATCCCAAGATTTCTAATTAAATCCCAGGCACTGAAGTCAAGAGGGAAGTCAGCCCAAAGCAACACAGCAGGACAAGTGATTCATTGAGAGTAGGAGGATCAGGGTTGGACAGGAAATAAGATTTTCCAAGGCTCTACAATTTTCCTAGAAGAATGAGGATAGGGAACAACCACACTAAAAGCTCTCCAGAAGAATTTTAGGCCGGTTAGAAGAAACCAAAGATCAAGTCAAAGGCTCTGATCCTACATACGTCTACTCCACTGGGGAAAGAAAAAAAAACAACACTGAATTCCCAAAATAAACTATTAAAAAATAAACCTTTTTGCTTTGAAATTAGGACAGCAAAAAGCCCTTTTCAAGGCAAACATGTCAGAGCAGGATGGTCTTTAAGGTCTCTTCCAACCCAAACCATTCTCTGATGCCTATTTTCTTACTCTGCTACCAGTCTGTAAGTATCAGGATCCTCCAGTGAGATTATTCTGGAGACAAACAAAGTTTTCTCAGTCATCTGCTTCACACAGGCTCCCGCCAAAACCAAGCAGAAGACCAAAGAAAAGACAAAGAAAGAAGGTCCACCCCACACCCACAATTCCAGCAGCTGCCTTCTTGCTATCTGTGTCCTCACTCAGCAGCACACAAGGCCCCTGCCCACCCTGTTATCTCCCTGGACCAGCAAGGTGGCTCATCCCAGCACCCACCTACAGACAACATTTTGGTGCAGAGAGGAGAGGTTGACTTCAGGAAGGAGCTGATGTCTGTATGGGGGAAGCTCCATGCTCATGCAGAGCATCGAGGTCTGGTTTTGTCTTCTCCTCTTTGGAGAGGAAGTCTGGAAGAGCTCATGTAGCATCTATAGGTTCAGAGAAGGGATCTTAAAGCTCTTCTAGTTCCAATGCCCCCTGCCATGGGCAGGGACACTTGCCACTAGACCAGGTTGCTCATAGCCTCATCCAACCTGGCCTTGAACACTTCCAGGCAGGGAGCATCCACAACCTCCCTGGGCAACCTATTTCAGTGTCTCACCACCCTCACTGGAAAGAATTTCTTCCTCATCTCCAGTCTAAATCTCCCCTCTTACAGCTTGTCCTGTCACAAACCCTTGGAAAAACTCCCTCCTCAGCAGTCCTGTAGCCCCTTTCAGATACTAAAAAGCTGCTCTAAGGTTTCTCTGGAGCCTTCTTTCCTCCAGGCTGAACAGCCCCAACTCTCTGTCTGTCCCTGCAGCAGAGATGCTCCATCTCCCTGGAGCTCTAGACCCGCTCCAGCAGTTTTAAAGTGAAGCAAGGCAGAAGGAGCTGAAGGAAGGAAAATGCTTGTGGTTGCAGTAGGCATCAGGGCTTGGAGGCAGCTCTGGCTCTGAGCTGTGCAGAAGAGCAAAGGCATAGAGAGAAGCAACACGTAAACCTCATAAAGAGAAAGAACTAGCATCTGCCCTCACCCCAGGAGGTGAGATATCCATTGTCCTCTTCAAGGGCAGGATGAAATCATAGAATTCTTTCAGTTGGAAGAGCTCCAAGATCCTCGAGTCCAACCTTCAACTCAGCACCACCATGGCCTTTGAATGACATCCCCAAGTGCCATACCCACATCCTCCAGGGATGGAGACTCTACCACCACCCTGGGTAGCCTGTTCCGATGCCTGACCGCTCTAGCAGGAAACAAATTGTTCCTAATCTCCAACCTAGACCTCCCCTGGCACAACTTCAGGCCATTTCCTCTCCTTCTTTCACCTGACACTAGGGAGAAGAGACCAACCCCCACTTGGCTCCAACCTCCTTTCAGGGAGCTGTAGAGAGCTGAGAGGTCTCCTCTCAGCCTCCTTTTCTGCAGGCTGGACAACCCCAGTTCTTTCAGCTACTCCTTACCAGTCCTGTTCTCCAGAACCTTCACCATCTTTGTTGCTCGTCTCTGGACCTGCCCCAGCTCCTCAATGTCCTTCTTGGAGTGAGAGACCCAAAAGTGAACACACAATTTGAAATGTGGCCTCATCAACGCCCAGTACAGGGGCACAGGTGAGAAGGCAAAGGGAGAACTGGTCAAAGCTGCCTAGGGAGTAGAAAAGGAGTTTGAAGGAACTGAAAACAGCAATGGTTGACAAAGGAAAACCTTTTAGTATGGTGGTAGAAGATCCACCAGATCCAGCTGGCTTCCACTCCTCATTTGCTCCTTTTAGGGCAAGATTGTTGCTTCCTCTCTGCTTGGCAGAAAAACTGAGACAGAATTGAAACACTCTCTTGCTGTGCCCAGTACCAAGGTACTGGGCAGAGGTACAGCCAAAAGAACTCCACTGAATCAAACCAGCCAGGTTTGGAAGTGGCCAAATCGAGGAGCTCGTTTGGGAAATAGCAAAAGAATATGAAAATTTGGTGCTTATGTGATCAAAAGCTCAACCACTTCTTCAAGAACCTGACTCCTCAGAACAAGATTCAAGTCAAAATGAAGATGATCCAAGATCTAAGAAGCAAAAGGATGAAGTGAGTTTGTGGGGTTTCTCCCATCTCACATGCTTCATTCTACCCAAATCCCTCACACACAGGACCAGCTCAATGCCACCTGAAACAGCTTACCACCACCACCTAAACCAAGCTCAATGCCACCTGAAACAGCTCATCACCACCTAAACCAAGCTCAGTGCCACCTGAAACAGCTCATTACCACCTAAACCAAGCTCAGTGCCACCTGAAACAGCTCATCACCACCTAAACCAAGCTCACTGCCACCTGAAACAGCTCGTCACCACCTAAACCAAGCTCACTGCCACCTGAAACAGCTTGTCACCACCTAAACCAAGCTCACTGCCACCTGAAACAGCTCGTCACCACCTAAACCAAGCTCACTGCCACCTGAAACAGCTCATCACCACCTAAACCAAGCTCACTGCCACCTGAAAGAGCTCATCACCACCTAAACCAAGCTCAGTGCCACTTGAAACAGCTCACCACAACCTAAACCAAGCTCAGTGCCACCTGAAACAGCTCACCACCACCTAAACCAAGCTCAGTACCACTTGAAATAGCTCATCACCATCTAAGCCAGGTCAATGCCACCAAAACTAGCTTGCTACTACCTAAAACCAGACAATGCCACCTTAAGCCAGCCTGTCAATCACAGAACGGCTCAGGTTGGAGAAGATCTTAGAGATCATATAGTTCCAACCCCTGCCATGGTCACCTCCTGCTAGACTAGCCTGCTTAAGACTATATCCAACCCAGCCTTGAACACCTCCAGGCTTGGAGCCTTCACAGTTGCTCTGGGCAACCCATTTCAGTGTGTCTCCACCCTCACAGGGTAGAGTTTCTTCCTAGTATCTAATCTGAATCCCACTTCTTCCAGAAGACAACACAACCTGCAGAAATTGTCTGTTGTTAATCTTATCACTGCCTGGGCCACGCTGCATAAGCAATCCAAGCACTAATTGGAGTAGGAACTAATGAACAAGAGAAACCCCATGGCCTGTACTTATCTTCCCCCAAAACTGCTACCTAGTGAGAAGCAGCAGCAAAGCAACATGCCCCAGGTACAAAACCACCAGCAACACCAGCACAGCCCACACCCCAACAACTAAGAAGGCACCTGCAGGTGAACATCTAGCAGAAGACCTGACATGCAGGTGGCTAGGTTGGTTCCTGTAGGACACAACCACATCTTTGATGGGATTTGTGATAAATTCCCTATCAGGCAGCTCGGGTTGGCATATTGCACATCACAGTGCTTCAACTGCCAAGGATTCCTGGCCCAGCCTGTGTCTTCTGCATTCCCAGGGTGGCCTGGGGCTCTGCTGTCTCTCTCCCCCTGTTGAGCAGGTGCCATCTGCTCGAGCAGGTGGTTCCTGGATGTCCACATCCTTCTGCTTCAGTGCTGCTCTTGTGGTTTGTGGCTCTCAGCCTTCACCTGCAGCAGACCCACGTTAGACTTTAAAAGAGGCAGAGACGTGGTGCTGAGGAACATGGTTTAGCACCAGACTGGGTAGAGACAGAGGAAGGTTGGGCTCCATGAGCTTAAAGGGCTCTTCCAACTGAAGTGATTCTGTGATTTCAGATTGGGCCAGGAAGATGATCAGAGAGGTGAAGCACCTCTCCGATGAGGACAGGCTGCCAGAGTTGGGGTTGTGCAGCCTAGTGAAGAGAAGGCTCCAGGGAGACCTTAGAGCTGCATTTCAACATCTGAAGGAGGACCCACAGGAAGACTGGGGAGGAACTGTTTAGAAGGGCCTGTGGTGATAGGACAAGGGACAATGGTTAGAAACTGGTGGAGGGGACATTTAGGCTGGACATAAGGAGGAAATTCTTTACAATGAGAGTGGTGCAATACTGGAACAGGTTGCCCAGAGATGTGGTTGAGGGCACATCCCTGGAGACATTCAAGGTCAAACTTAATGGGGCTTTTGAGCAACCTGCTCTAGTTGGAGATGTCCCTGCTAACTGCAGGGTGGTTGGACAAGATGACCTTTGACAGTCCCTTCTCATTCGATGCATTCTGTGATTCTGTGCTTCTCCAGTACACTGTTTGGACCACAAGCCTTGGACTTGTTCTAGAGGTCATCCCAGTTTCTATTTCCAGCAGTCCTGGTCACTTTCAGCACATGACATCACATCTGTGCTGCTGCACTGCCAGCTGTGGACTACAGCATCCCCTCTAGCTCTTCATGGCTTTCATGACATCACATTCTACATTGCTGCCTGCTTGATAATCAGGGACCCATATCTGCTTCCTAGGATGGTTACAGCATGAAGCTGCATTCCCAATGCATCTACAGCAGCCTTAATATAGCCCCGGGGGCTCCTGCAAGATCCAACCTCTTCCCAGGGTAAGGACAAGCAGCCACATCTCACTGGCCTTCGGGGGAGCCAGCACAGGTGACAAGGGACTCACTGGCTGTGCACAGGACCTGGCAGACCTTCCCCTACCTCCCTTAACCATGCTCTGGAGTCATCCACACAATCAATAGAGTATAATGATATGCAGGGAAATATTGAGACATGCATTGCCACCTTGACCTTCCATAGAACCATAGAACTGTTTTGGTTGGATGAGACCTTTAAGATCATCAAGTTCAACCTGAGAATTAATTTAATTGACATTTCCCTTGTAATAGGTAAATTTTTAAAAAGGAAAAAGCTTCCACCTCCAAAAGCCTGCAGACCATGGGCTGGGAGATCCAGGAATTTGGGACTAAGCTCCCCAGTGCTAGTCTGCAACTGAAGGCTTAAGGAGGTGAAAGAAGGACACAGTTGTGAAGATAAATGGCAAATGTACAAGTACCAACATCATTCTGCTGCCTTCAAAAGCAGCAGAGGCTGGAACAGCTCATTTCCAGCCCAACAGAGCAGATGCTTTTGAAGCTGCATATGGCACCCCCAGGACAGCAATGTCCCACTATGTGGCATTTCAATCAACAAAAGCAGGTAGAGATGAGACTGTTAACTCTGTCTTGCACTGCTCCCAGCCAAATCAGACACGCAGAGAATGGTCTGGGTTGGAAGGGGCCTTAAAATTCATCAAGTTCCAACCCCCTGCCATGGTCAGGGACACCTTCCACTAGACCAGGTTGCTCAAGGCTTCATCCAACCTGGCTTTCAACACTTTCAGGCTCCACAAAGGTCTCTAAGCAACCAGTTCCAGTGCCTCACCACCCTCATGGGGAAGAATTTCTTCCCATTGTGAAATCTCAGTCGAGATCCTTCCACTTTGAAGCCATCATCCCTCGTCCTGTCACTTCATGCCTTTGTCAAGAGTCCCTCTCCAGCTGCCTTCCAGTACCTGAAGGGAGCTTACAGAAAGGCTGTAGATTAACTTTTCATAAGGGTGTCTACTGATATGACAAGAGAGGATGGTTTGAGGCTGAGGGACAGTAGATTTAGCCTGGATGTTCAAAGAAGTTCTTCAGTATGAGGGTGGTGAGACTCTGGAATAGGCTGCCCAGGGAGGTTGTGCATGCCTCCTCCCTGGGAGTGTTCAGGGCCAAGTTGGATGAGGCCTTGAGCAACGTGGTCTACTTGAGAAGCATCCCTGTCCAAAGCAGGGGGATTGGAGTAGATGATCTCTAAGGTCCCTTCCAACCTAAGCCATTCTATGATTCTCCTGTAGCCCCCTTCAGATACTGGAAGGCTGCTCTAAGGTTGCCCTGGAGTCTTCTCCAGGCTGAAGAGCCCAATTCTTGCAGCATGTCCACATGGAGGAGGTGCTCCAACCCTCTGATCATCTTTGTAGTCTCCTCTGGACCTACTCCGACAGTTCCATGTCCTTGTGCTGAGTGCTCCAGAGAACTGATGCAAATCCTTCATACCTCTTAACTCATGAAAAACCTCACTTGGAGGACAGAGGTGAAGAGAAAAGTCAGAGGAGAGCAAGAGAAGCCTGTTGTGATAAGTAGAAGCAAATTCCAAACTACTTCTGAAAGCAGAGAGATTTATCCTCTCTTAGACACATGAACATTTTGAGACACTTGCATTTCTGTCTTGGGGAAGATTTTTTGTCTCCAAAGCCTGCAGAGTCCATGCAAAGCCTTGCATCACTTCACAGTAAAAGACCACTGGGATCTACTGCAACCAGACAGCCAAGAGCTGTGTCCTCCTAGTTCCTGTCCTCATATTGTAGACCTGTATTTGTGCAGATCCGGGGGTCTGCACGCAGAAATCCTTCTCCTTAGGGTTCTATTCCACTCGATTTGTGCAGCAAAGCTTAAGAGAAGCCAACCTTCCGTGGTCACAGGGTTCTGATTTGTTGAGGAAGGCATGGGTTCAAAAGCTCAAGGTGACACCCAAGTCTTACAGAAGCCCACTGTAAGACTGGCAAGGATCAGAAGCCCTCCACATTCACAGTTACAGGCTTCCTCTGAAGCTTCTACTGGAGGAGATGAATGCTGCATGGGTTTCAGACACTATCTGGAACGTGACTGGGCCAAAAAACAACTCCACTTGAACAAACAGGCTTGGGCTAACAAAGCTTCTCTGAAGGTTCAAAACTGTGATCCAACTTCTCTGGTCTGTAACCAAGCTGAAGAACCGAAAACACACAAGATGGCACCATGTGCCACCCACTACCTACATTCAAGACAGATCTTCAGCCACGTGGAGCCTCCTGTGATGCAACCCCACAGCAGAGCAAGACTACAAAATGTTTAGCTCCTGGTGGAAAAGGGCAAGAGGAGCACCAAATGATCTCCAACCCAAATCAGAGCAGCTTCTGGGCTGCTGTATGTCAACTCAGAGACACCTCAAGAGCTGTTGAGCCTCCACAGGCTTGCCTGTGGCCTCTACCTGCCTCTGGTAAGGAAGACAGGGAGGCAGGTGCCATGCCTGGGTGCCAGTGGGGGCTCCTCTTCAGCAGGGAAATCCTTGGCTAGTCCTCCTGGGCAGGTCAGCATTGCCTCAGGGAGACACCTGGGGATGAGGAGCTAGCCATGGAGACAATGACATTCAGGAAGAGAGGGAGAAGTCCAGGAGTGCTGATATCTCCTAACCCAAAGATCCACAAGGAAAAAGCAAAGCAGAAAAAAAGTCACCAGCTACAGACAACACTAAAGGATTTTTTTTTTCTTTACCAACCCAACATGTGATTTTGGAAGAAATAATCCAGATCACCAAGCTCAACCAAACACTACCAAGTCCACCACTAAACTGTGTCCCTCAGCACTACATCTCCACAGCTCTGAAACATCTTCAGAGATGGGAACTCCACCACTGCCCTGGGCAGCCTGGGACAGGACTTGACAACCCTTTTGGGGAAGAAAATGTTTCTTATATTCAACTTAAACCTCCCCTGGCGCAACTTGAGGCCATTTCTGCTTATCCTATTGCTTGTTCCTTGGGAGAAGTGACTGAGCTCCACCTGGCTCCACCCTCCTCTTAGAATTTTCATAGACTGGTTTGGGTTGGAAGGGACCTGGAAGCTCAGATAGTTCCAACTGCCCTGCCATGGGCAGGGACACCACCCACTAGCCCAGGTTTCTCCAAGGCCTCATCCAACCCAGCCTTCAACACCTCCAAAGAGGGGACATCCACAACCTCCCTGGACAACCTGTGCAGGTGTCTCAACAGCCTCACTGCAAAGAATTTCTCCCTAATCTCCAGTCTAAATCTCCCCTCTTCCAGATTCAAATGTTTCAGAGGGGGGGTTTAAAAGTCCAAACTTGAGCTTCCAGCATCACCTCGATGCAGTTTTGGTGCTTCTCTTTGTTTTCACTCCAAGCAGTGATACTCCAATAATGCTGTCTTTGACCATGGAGTCATGGTTCTCCTATAGGCTTACTCTGTGTTTGTAAACTATATCCTAGCAAGCACTTTAGTATTAGTTTAGTTGATCTCACAATCACACGACAAAGAAAATCGGATTTACCCCAGACAAGGCTGCAACCAAGGAACTGCAGGAAAACATTTGCTTAGAGCCCAAGAATCGACCTAGTGACCACATGGACATCTCCATGGACATCTGTCACAGCCCAGCCTTAAGCAGATCATTAAATCATTGTCCCCAGGTTCAAAGTGATGCAGTTAAATAGCAGTTTAAAGAATGGTAGGGGGGTGGAAGGGACCTCTGGAGATTATTATTGAGTCCAACCCCCCTGCCACGGCAGGGTCACCTAGACAAGGTCACAAAGGAGCTCATCCAGGCGGGTTCTGAATGTCTCCAGAGACTAAGATGCCACCACCTCTCAGGGCAGTCTGCTCCAGTGCTCTGTCACCATTTTAAAAAAAAATCCTCCTCATCTTTAGATGGGACTTTTTATGTTCAAATCCTGTTACCCTTTGTCCTATCACCGGGCACCTCCTCAAACTGGGCTCTCTTCATATTCACTGCCAGGATGAGCACAGTTAGGGTCCTCTCTTCTGGCTGCTCTGCATCACCCCCACCCCAGCCAAAGGAGAAGGGGAGGAAAGACAGGAAACTTCTGTTGTTTTGTTCGTTTGGTTGTTGTTCTGTGTTGGGGGTTGGGATTTTTTTCCTCTCCCTTAAATCAAAGCTGCTCTGTGTTCACAGCTTAAGACTGCTTGCAGAGCTAGAGGAAAAAAAAAAACAAAACCCAAAACCTGGCTCAGTATCAATAAATTCAACTTTTTTCACCCTCTAATATTTTAGATAGCAGAGCCATAAACCCTGAGAGTAACACATACGGCTCCAACTCATTTTACATCCCTTCCCTCTCTCTGCTGAGGAACTAAAGGTCCAAGTGAAGCACAGAAGTAGAAGGGTGAAGAGCCTTGGCAATTTTATGTCTTGTATCCAATTACAAGGCATCTCCAGCAGTAAAAAACTTCCAAGAATACAATGGTAGGTTAATGCTCTCTCAAAACCCACCACCCTCTCCACCCAGGAAACCCCAGGAGTCACATCAATACACATTCACACATCTACAAGGGTCAATGGAGCCATATGCATGAGCTCCACGCTGATTAATAAATCAAGACCAAGCTCTAGTGACACCAAAAGCTGCTTCATTCAACAGCAGACAGTCAGTCTGGGGGGGACTTCTTCCTACTATGAGCAGCAAAACTCAGCTAAAAACTCCAAATATTTCTTGAGACACTGTTTCAGCTACAAGATTAAATAGATTTTTCCATTAAATGCTTTTTTAGTATTCACAGAAATGTTGTTTGAATCTCTGGGTAGTAATCCAGGGCTCAATTCTGGGTTCAGTCTCATTCAATACCTTCATCAACAAGCTCAGTGAAGGGGCAGAGTGGCTCCTCAGCCAGTTTGCTGATGACACAAAGCTGGGGAGAGTGGTGACACTGTCAGGCTGCATGGCCATTCAGTGAGACATGGACAGCTGAGGATGGAGAGCTGGGCAGAGAAGAACCTCAAGAAGTTCAACAAGGATGAGTTTAGAGTCCTGCACCTGGGGAGGAATAAATCCCATGCACCAGTACAAGTGAGAGGTTGAGCTGCTGGGAAGCAGCTCTGCAGAGGAGGACCTGGTGGACAATGAGATCACCATCAGGCAGCAACAGGCAAAGACACCAAATGATCTCCTGGGGTGCATGAAGAGGAGTGTGGCCAGCAGGTCAAGGGAGGTTCTCCTAACCCTCTACTCCGCCCCACTGACACCACATATGCAATACTGGGTCTAGCTCCAGGCTTTGCAGCTCAAGAGAAAAGGAAATACTCATGAGAGTCCAGTGGAGACTACAAAAATGCTGAGGGGCCTGGAGCAGCTCTGTGAGGAGGAAAGACTGAGAGTTCTGGGGCTGTTGAAGGGATATTCTGAGATCTCCTCTGACCTTCAGAAAGAGTTAAAGGGCCAGTGGGGGGCAACAGGATGGGACCAGACTCTTCTCAGTGGTGCCAAACAACAAGACAAGAGGCAATGGACAGAAACTGGAGCCCAGCAGGTTCCATGTGAAGATGAGAAGAAGCTTCTTTGGTGTGAAAGTGCTGGAGCCCTGAAGCAAGCTGCCCAGAGAGGTTGGGGAGTCTTCTGTCTGGAGAGCTTCCAAACCTAGGTGGCCATTGTGATGCTGGGCAAGCTGCTGTGGGTGCCCCTGCTTGAGCAGGGGAGGTGAACTGAATGATCTCCAGAGATCACTCCCAGCCCACACCATAGAATGGTTTAGGTTGGAAGAGACCTTAAGGATCATCCAGTTCCAAGCCCCTGCCATAGGCAGGGACACCTCCCACTAGATCAGGTCGCTCAAGACCTCATCCAGCCTGGCCTTCAACACCTCCAGGGAGGGTGCAGACACAACCTCCCTGGGCAACCTGTGGCACTGTCTCACCACCCTCACTGTGAAGAATTTCTTCCTAACATCCCGTTCAAATCTCCCCTCCACCAGTTTGAACCCATTCCCCCTCATCCTCTCATTACAAGACCTTGTGAATAGTCCCTCCCCAGCCTTCCTGTAGGCCCCCTTCAGATACTGGAAGGCTATTATAAGGTCTCCTGGAAACCTTCTCTTCTCCAGGCTGAAAAGCCCCAACTCTCTCAGCCTGTCCTCATAGCAGAGGTGCTCCAGCCCTCTGATCATCTTTGTGGCTCTCCTCTGGACTCTATCCAGCAGTTCCATGTCTTTCCTGTGCTGGGGGCTCCAGAACTGCACACAGTACTGCAGGTGGGGTCTGAGGAGAGCAGAGCAAAGAGGGAAGAGCAGAGTAAAGAGGGAATTCTTTTCTACGGATGGTATCATCAACCAGTAGAACGCTTTGCTCTGCTCCTGACTGGGGTGGGTGACTGATGGACCACTTCAGCATCATGTGTCAGTCAGAAACCAAGTGCCTGATACCGCATTAAAGATGCTTTTCATTCACTAAAAAAAAGACCCAGAAGCAAGAAGATTTCATCAACACCTTCGATTTGAAAACCTTTGGATTATAGAAGCGTGAAGCCTGTAGCTGCACTTCTTCCTTTGCTCAGCTGCATGTTAGCTCCAAAGTGCCCTCAGCAACAAAGGACTGATGTAGAGCCACACAGAAAGACAAAAACGTTGCATTTAAATGAAGGCTAATTTCAAGAGCTGCATATTTAATCCAGAAAGCAGCTTCTGAAGATGTCAGCTGCTACAGAACACAAATCACCCCTGCAGAAGATAAGGCTTTTCCTCCTAGCTTTTTCTTAGATGGCTTTGAAGGGAGAAGCATTGGATAGGACCAAGGGGATGGACAAACGAACACTCTGAAAGCCAGCAGCACAACTTTTACACCCAGGCAATGCACTGAGGTTTATTTTCCTCTCTTTGGAATGATTTCAAAGGTCGTGCTTAGACACGCAAGGGCTTCAGGACTGATTTTTTAGCAACATAGTCAAAAAATCACGGACTATGTATTTAGTAGCTGTTTTGTCTGCAGGAAAGCTGAGCAAGAGAGGAGACAGGGCAAAAATTATATGCAGAACAAGTCCAGCAGTGTCACCGAAATAGCTGAGAAGTGTCCATCACGCCAAAGCACAACACAAACATCACTGCTCTCTATTCCCACTCGAGACTTGGACCCTGCTGCAGACACAGAGGGTTTGGTTCATTGAGCTGAGCTGTTTGTCAGTCAAAACTGCTGAAAGCCATGATGCCCTCCGCGAATGGCAGCCTCGGTGGGTGGCAAGGAAAGGACCTCCCAGCAGCATGGGAGACTTCTGCTCCCACCCAAAGGCACCTGGAATTCTGGCCTGCAACCAAATCCGCTCAGATTCACAGACTGCATCATATTGGAAGGGACCCTCAAAGGTCATGGTGACTCATCTAACCCCCCCTGCAGTGAGCAGGGGCATCTCAACTAGGTCAAGTTGCCCAGGGCCACATCAACTCTGATTTTGAATGTTTCTTGGGATGGGAGACTCCCAGAACTTTCCCTTCCTTTCGATTCATTCAGAAAAAAAGAACACATCCAAAGTGTAGCTCCCACACATTTCCATAGGTCCAGTTCTTCACTTCATCCTTCTCCAGCTTACCACCTCCTGTATCTTTACAGGAAGATGGGGAAGATCATCCACAGACCTGTTCTAGTGGGAGGTGTCCCTGCCTATGGCAGGGAGTTGGAACTACCTGATCTTTGAGGTCCCTTCCAGCTAAAGCACTCTATGAGCCTATGAAGGAAATGGGGAAGAAAAAAAAAAATCAGTCAAGGTCAACCTAAGAGGATGGCAAAGCTAAACAGCCACTGAAACTTGTGCCACCACTCAAACTACATTTCAAATCCATCACTGAGGTAGGTAATGTGGTCTTTTAAACACAGCAAAAGAGAAACTATTTGACAAGTCCTAAATCCCCCCCTGAAAGGTACCCTGAAAGACTCCATTTTTGGTGTGCATTCAGGGCAGAATTCTATTTAATGATACATAACACACAAATCCTGCTGCAAGGATGGATTATAATAACCAGGCTTAACCCTAAAAAGCTTCTTAGTACAAACCTTCTGGGTTTTCTCTCTCTCTCTCTCTCTCTTTTTTAACTTCTCCTTTGTTTCAACAACTTAATTCATTTCACAGGCAGGCAAGAACTCTTTGTTTCTTCAGGAGAGGTTTTTCTTGATGGGCTACCAAGACATTTACATCAAGGAAAGCCCAGATATTTCTCTTAATGTGCTTTTATCAAGCCAGGGTTTGAACACACACTTGAATCATACAGAAGATGCTGTAATTCATAGAATGGTTTTAATTGGAAGAGACCTCAAAGATCGTCCAGTTCCAAACCCCCTGTGCCATAGGCAGGGACACCTCCCACTAGAACAGGTCACTCAAGGCCTCATCCAGCCTGGCCTTAAACACATCCAGGGAGGGAGCAGCCACAACCCCCGTGGGCAACCGGTTCCAGTGTCTCGCTACCCTCACTATGAAGAACTTCCTCCTAACATCTAGTTTCAATCTCCCCTCTGCCAGTTTAAACCCATTCCTCCTCATCCTGCCATTACAAGACCTTGTGAATAGTCCCTCCCCAGCCCTCCTGTAGGTCCCTTTCAGATATTGGAAGGTTACTATAAGGTCTCCTCGAAATCTTCTCTTCTCCAGGCTGAAAAGCCCCAACTCTCTCAGCCTGTCCTCATAGCAGAGGTGCTCCAGCCCTCTGATAATCTTCAGGGCATTAGGACTGTACTTTACAGGTTTGACAGGGAATTCTCAAGAGCTGAAGGTAAAAAAAAAAAAAAAAAAGGGTATTAAAAAAGTTGCTACTTTCTAGCAGCATCACAAAAAAATGGGACAATTAGGCAACCAGTTTGGGATCCATATACTGGTGGGTTTCAAACTCTACATTCATAGCTCCTTTCATATGCTTAAAACTTGATCCAGGTTAAGAGAATCAGTCAAATGTTCCCAAAGTCAGCTCTGAAACTGTATTTCCATGAGGACAGCTCACAGATCACCCCATCCTCTAGCCTGATGTTTGTGGGCTGCAGCCTCTCCGAGATAAGGATCCATCCATCATCCAACAGGACATGGACTATAGAGCTTTGCAGCTGGGAATTCCCAGCCTTGAAAAGCAGCTGCTAACACAAACTCGGGAAGATTTTGGGTCCATCTATGCACATTCCCACCCGTGCTGTCAGCCACAGAAGTGGTTAAGTGATACAAGCCTGCAAAAATCCAGGATAATCTGCAAATGCCACATGGAGTTTGTACATGCTGATCTCATGGCTCCCCAGACACAACCATATCCCACTTTGCTTCCAACCCTTCCTATTTATTCCGTGCTTGTTCAGCCTGGGGGAAAGCCAAAAAGGATATAGCTGGACCCATACACAAGACCGAAATATTTTATGTGAGGGTTTCAGAAATTATATCTGTCACTTTAAACTATTTTTTGTAAGCATCGCAACAGGGAACCAGCTTGGGGGAGGGAGGGAAAGGGGAATCTTCTTATTTGTGTGCTTTGAAAGAAGACTTTGGGTAGATTTTTGCACTGCACTTCCCTTCAGTGTTAAAATCTACACGAAAAACAACAGCAAGTCAGACTGACAAACAAACGTTCCAAGTGCAACAGAGTAAGAAGAAGCACAAGAAACAATTTTTGCAGTCGGTATTTTTTTTTCACTGCCCCGATTTTGAGCTGATAAAGCACTAAATCCTCAGACTAAACGAAGCGGTGTGTTAGCTGTAAAACCAGAAACCAGGAGCTTTGTGCCCAATTTCACAAGCCTGCCTCTGTGGCACGCAGCTAACAGCCTCAGCACTTAACCTGTGTCACAGCCTTTTGCATTTTACTCCTGAGTTTACGATGGGAATGAGCAAGAACAGCCGAAAACATGCACCGGTTACATCAGCCAGCAATTACATCACGACCAGCTGATGGTTCTGGAGGAAACTCACCTAAAATAAATTATACCTGGGCCCATTTCTAGCAGGCAGTGAATCAGAAAACAAACAAACAAGTCCATAAGGTAAGTGACTACAGAAAGTGACCGTGAAATGTAATTATGGGGTGGAAAGAGGAGAATCTGGGTAGAAAGCAGATGCACAAGCTCAACACTCTCTGTGCAACACAGAAAATAATAATAAAAATAATAATTTAAAAGAGACAACCAACAAAAAAACAAAACAAATTTCAAGCAACAAAATCCCAGGCTCATCAACACTGAATTAGTATGAAGTGGAAGAATTAAAACAATAGTTTAAAAAAAAAAAAAAAAAAGGCTGAAGAGGGTACCGGGGGCCAGGGAAGGGGAAGAAAAAGCTCCTGCATATTCCATTTCAGGGCATTTCTGTTGCATTTTATGAGTCGACACAGTGTTGTCCGATTGAACAGCTGGGAAGCAACCAGCTCAGCCACACAGCAGCACAGAGTATTCTTGCACAAGAACAGCGTTAGCCAGTTCAAAGTGTTCACGCAGGCTCAGAAAAGAACCACACTGCCTTACCAGCATCCTGCTATCTAACTCTGACTTACAAAGAAGTTTTGATCCTGGAAGCCCTGATAAGAGTGGTACCACAAAACTTCAGCATGTTGCATTTGGGGTTATTTGCAGCGAGGTTTCTCCCTGTGACATGCTGAAGTTCTGAACGCTGTGTTTGCCCCACAGAAAATGGGAGAAATACTATCAGAGCAGAGACTAACCACAACGAACTAACAGAGCTGTCCCACTGCTGCCCAAAGACTTAGTTAAAAACCCATAAATAAATGGCAACAGCTTTGGAATCACCTCTAAAATCCAACTATGAGTGTTTTATCTAAAGCGCCTGCTGGATTCAGTGAAATTTTATTTCAAGAGGTATTTTAGTGACTTCAAACTGTACCCTTAGTCCTCCAGGATGCAAAAGCAGGTGCACAGATCAGTAGTCGATGGCTTTACAAAAGAGAGCAGCGTTCCCAAATGGAATCTCTGTCTTCCTTTGGTAGGAAACCTGAAAGATTTGGCTTTGCAAGGGAAGAAACCCAACTCGAAGCAGAGCAGCATTCCCAAATGGAATCTCTGTCTTCCTTTGGTAGGAAACCTGAAAGATTTGGCTTTGCAAGGGAAGAAACCCAACTCGAAGCAGAGCAGCATTCCCAAATGGAATCTCTGTCTTCCTTTGGTAGGAAACCTGAAAGATTTGGCTTTGCAAGGGAAGAAACCCAACTCGAAGCAGAGCAGCATTCCCAAATGGAATCTCTGTCTTCCTTTGGTAGGAAACCTGAAAGATTTGGCTTTGCAAGGGAAGAAACCCAACTCGAAGCAGAGCAGCATTCCCAAATGGAATCTCTGTCTTCCTTTGGTAGGAAACCTGAAAGATTTGGCTTTGCAAGGGAAGAAACCCAACTCGAAGCAGAGCAGCATTCCCAAATGGAATCTCTGTCTTCCTCGGTCAGAAACCTGAAAGATTTGGCTTCGTAACAGAGCTTATCATCACCATCCCTACTTTGGGAGATCTGATAGGCATCACTCACTGACAGAGCTAGAGGTCAGCAGGGAAAAAGAAGTGGTGACAGGTTGAGGAAGCCTTATTTTACAACCAGCTGAAGGCTGAGGTGCAGTGAACCCCTACCAGGGCACAGCTCGCTCAACTTTCCTTCGGGTAAGCCAATACACAGCAAAACCCGAACAAAATCCAAGCGTGGAGGAGGGAAAATGTCACGCTTATACCTAACAAACACCTCGAGTCAAACCTTTACGCTGCGAATCTGTTTCAAACGGTGAATAAGCCCCCACCAGCAGCAGGGGCGATGGACAAACTGAACCAAATCTGGGCGGGGGGGGAAATTAAAATATGGAAATTTCAGCAAAATAAAACAAGCCCTCAAAAGCAGAGCCCGACCTTCCCCCACGCAAAGCCCTACCCAAGAAGAAGCCTTCCCGCCCTGGAAAGGCTGCTAGGGGCACCCCCGATCCCCGTTCCCGCCCGGGCGGGCGTTACCGGGGCGGGGCAGGCAGGGCAGGTAGGGGCTCGGTCCCCGCGGCTGGGCGGGAAGGAAGCCTCCCTCCCCACAGCAGAACCCGCGGGATTAAATAATCACCGTAATTAAAAGAATAAGGGGATGGGATGGGGTGGGGTGGAGAGAGGGGGCGGAGGACGGTGCCTTTTTACCCTCCTGGCTCATCCCGCTGTGGTCGTCACAGGCCTCCTCCCGCCCCGCGCTCGGTAGCGACGGCGACAAAATGGCAGCCCCGGCGGCTGGCAGTCATGTCGGAGAGGGCGCCCGGGCGCCCCTCCGTCGCCACCAGCACCGCCGCCCGGCCCCCGCCGCAGTGCCGGCGGGGAGGGGCTGCCCCCCCCCCTCTCCCCCTCCC
>VWZI01007571.1:35526-57190 GCA_013396835.1 Psilopogon haemacephalus
TCGCCTCGGCGGCGGCCCTGAGGGAAAAGGGGAAAGAAAAGGGAAGAGAAGCGAAGCCAAGCCACCCTATTTTACCCGCTCCTGCTCGCCCTCAGCGGGATCCCCGCGGCGGGAGGGTGGTGGTGCCGCTTGTGCCGGGCCGAGCGGTCAGCCTGGGGGCTGCCCCCTTCGCTGGGTGGAGGGACTGCTGTGGGCAGGGGGAGGGAGGTGAGAGGCGTTGGTTGTGCTCAGAAATCCCGTGTCGGGTGATTTCCTCTGAGAAGCTTCCTTGGAGAGATGCTTGTAGCTGATCTGAGTGTGTCACCCGAGCTGTGGCATGAAGCAGTGGGCTGGAGTCCTGGGGCGCTAACAAGGAGGTATCTCCTCCTGTATCTTCTTCCCAGGCTGACTTCTGAAACGAGGTAACGAGGTGTCAGATGTGTCCTGCAGGGCTTGCTGCCTGCCTCAGGTAGTGGATCCATGAGCGTTCTGACAGCAGCAAAACCCCGTGCTTGCTGGTCTCCATGGACTTGCGACTGCTTTTTATTTTTTATTTATCTATTTTTTTTCCAACCATGGAGGAGCATTTTAGCAGGCGGTAGATAAAAACCTGCTTCGTTCGTTTGGCGAGGTTCCTGCTTGTTCCCTTATTGCAGAGCTGCTGGAGTTTTCGGTTGGACTTGTTAAACTTTGCTTCACTCCGGGTGGCTGGAAAAGACAGAGCTGTGAAAATGTTGTTTGAAACATTTGCTGTCCAGTACCAACAGATAAGACGAGAACTGATGGAAAGCTGTCTCGTCTTGTCAAAATATTTTGCAATGCAGGACGGAGACGCTTCTTTGACCTGCCTCGTCTGGGGGTAACTGTAAGGAATGAGTTGACAACTAAGCACAAATTCTGTTGAGAGTGTGTGAGCTGGCAGGGAGGTCAAGCGGGATCCAGTTTAAGGTGAAAAGTGTAACTTTGACTATTCTGCAGCAAGTTAGCCTTTGAGTGCCGTTTAGGGCCTCGTTCTGATCCAGCAGTGAGAGCTGTTGCATTCTGATTTTGGCTGTGGCATGGACAAGTAGTTTATTGTTCCGTGGTTAGAAGCTACCTGCGGTAGTTTTAAAATCTAAACTTCACAAAGTGTTTACGACTTCAAGATCAGGGTGAGTTTTGTTTTAGCTCCCGTTTCAAATTCTCTTCCACAGGTGTGAAAACAGAGGTTGTCCCCTGGGCGGAGGCATCACAAAGGAAGGTTTGGTCTGGAATTCGTTTTCGTGGCACAGGTCTTTTGAAATGAACTTTTAGCAGGGCAGCAAAGTGACTCTGAGTATTGGTTAAGCAAATGTAATATTCAAAGTTTTGGAGAGGACAAGGATGCTCTTCCCTTTGTTTTCTCAGTTGGAAGGATGAGTTGCGCCTGTAATTTATATGAAGTTGTGTAAAGTCTCCCCCTTTCAAACTGTTGGGGGAAACTTACTCAAAGTTGAAACCCAAAGCTGAATGTTTTAAACCCATCGGTTTCCACTCCTGTCTGCACTGCTTGTATGGTGAAGGTTTGAGATCTGTTTGTAGAACTGAAAATAAGAGGAAATGTTTCTCAGGTGGAATGTTGAAGGATCTCATCACAACACTAAAAAAACTGCAGAGAGATCTTTGCAGAGTAAACAAACAGCAGATAAAAAAAAACCCAAAACAAACAACCAAACCCTAGCTGTTGGCCTGACCGATAGTTTTAGGATACAAAAATAACTGTCAGTTTTAAAAATGGATGTGATGATGCCTCTAAGGGTCTGATTTTGCTCTCTTTAAACTAGAAGAAGCTGTTACATTTTGATGAAGTGATCCCAAGTCTTAGCTGAGGAGTTTTGGTGATGCCTTTCTATGAATAAAGCTGTCAGCTGGTCTGGTTAGAAATACCTTCCTTGTACTGACACAGTGCGTGGAATCCCCTCGTGTCTGAGCCCTGCTGATGGGGCTGAAAAAAAACTGTTCTGTGGGATCCTTGCTTGGTCTCCCTGTGGAAGATGCAATTATTGTCTGTATATTCTGATTTTTTTAAAGCTCAACTACGAAGAATATGGTGAGCAAGCAGCATAATCACTGCAGGTAATGTTTGGGGTTTGTACATGGTTCACAGATTTGTCCTGTTAAAAAAAAAAAAAAAATTTCATTGCTTAGAGTATTCTGTGGTTAACTCCATGAAAAGGAAGCTGTAAACGCAGCTTTGCATGTTAAGATCCTGTCCCCAAATCTGAAATGTTTGCGTGTTGAGATCCCCTCCCCAAATCTAAAATGGTAAAAAGATTTGCTATAGCAAACTCCTCAGATAAAGCTAAACCTGACTTTAGGATTTTGTGTGCTTCTATATAACGATCATTCAAGTATATTTTTGTTACAGCTTTTAAAACTTCAATAAAACTGTAATTTGGCCAGTTAGGTTATTTCATCCACAGTTTCTATTTTGTTATGGGTAGTTTCTTTTCTCTTTTAATGTGACTACTGCAGCTTTACCTTAACACAAGGGCTGCGAGACATTAGGAAGAAATTCTTCCCTGTGTTGGGGGAGAATGAGACACAGGAACAGAGAACTTGTGAAGGTTTCAAGCCCGGAAGTGTTCCAAGCCAGGTTGGTTGGACCATTGAGCAATGTGTTCCAGTTGAATATCTCCCCTGCCCATGGCAGGGAGGGGTTGGAACTAGCTGATTTTTAAGGTCAGTTCAACAGAGACCAGTCTTCGATTTTATGATTGTCCCATGCACCATGTGTTAAGTTCTAATGTGTTGCTGGGTAGCTGAGCATTGCCTGCAATGAGTTGCTGATTGGGTTTTTTTGTGCCTTATAATAGCCCTTTGTGGATCTGCTGGTGCCTTGTTTGCCCCTGCTACATCTAGACAATGCTTTCCTTCATGTTTGCTGCAAAGTCTTCTTCAGTCGATTCTGAGCCATGTAAATGTGGAAGCCAGAAAGGGAAAATTCTGTTCTTAAATAATCCCCTAACTTCCCCACCAACATAGAATCCCAGACTGGTTTGGGTGGGAAAGGACCTTTAAAGCTCATTTAGTCCAACCCTCTGCAGTCAAAAGGAATATCTGCAACTAGATCAGGTTGCTGGAATGGGTCCAGGGTGGGGCAGCTTCCATCTCTCTGGGAAACCTGGGCCTGGGTCTTACCACCATCAACGTCAAACACTTCTCTATTCCCTCCAGTCTGAATCTCCCTCATTTACTTTAAGACATCACCCTTTGTTCTGTCACAACAGGTCATTGAGGGGTGTTTACAACAGTATTGACAGCTGGTATCCAGAAATTCTGAGGAAAAGGGACAAAAATCAGCATTGGGAAACCATATACATTTTCTGTCATCACAAATTTATGCTTTGAGACCCTTAAAATCAATAAGGGAGCACTACAGGCAGAATCAGACCAGAGAGAAGAGCTCCAAAGGCTGGATGAATAAGCTCTGGAGCTTAGTGCTGTTTTAAGAGGCTTGGGTGTTGGTGCAGTGCCTTCTGTCTGCTGTTCACTTGTTTAAATCTCTCCCAGTAGTAGTTAGCAAGGTGTAAACCAAGTGGTTGAGTCTAAACCCAGAAGGGCTCTTGTCTGGTGGTGTTTGCTCTTTTTAGTTTTGTTTCGAGTCTAATCAGCCCTTCGAGGGAGTTGGGTGAGTTAAAAACCAGGTTTTTCAGCACCTGCTTCTGGGACCACTGTGTAATTTGCTCTGGCTTAGGAATGATTCCCACTGGTTTGGGCATTAATTGCTTCTAAATACTCCACGTTTCTGTCACAATATCCTGTTCTCTAGCAGAGTTTCAAGTCGGAGATGGATAGTCAGCTGGGAGGCTCAGAGAAGAAATGAAGAGAGGTTATTTAAAATGATGTATAGAATGAGAAGGAATGAGCAAATTAGGAGAAGATGAGGTGAATGCTTGTGGTGTGTCTCGAAACTGGCTGGCTTGGTGTTCTTTGTCCCCAGAGCTGAGTATAAGATGTGCTTTCTGCTTTTTATTTGCACAATGTACAATTTTTTTTTTAGCCTCCACTGTACACCAGTGGAGCCTAAAAATTCACAATGGGCAGAACGAGGAAAGAAATGAAGTTTCACCTTTTTTTCCCCCCCTTTTTTTTTGGTGTACAGGAATACACTCAGATGAATACAGAGAATCATAGATCGGTTTGAGTGGGAGTGGACCTTTAAAGCCCATATAATAACTGGGAGGGAAAATGCAGTCAGTAGTGATATCAAAGTGAAACAAAGTTCACCATGAGCCAGCAAGGCCCAGAAAATCAGTGGTCTCTGGGGTGCATAAAGAGTGTGGCCAGCAGGTCAAGGGAGGCTCTCTTTCCCCTCTGATCTGCCCCTACTGAGGCCACATGTGGTGTACAGTGGCCAGATGTGGGCTCCCCAGTTCAGGAGAGACAGTGAACTACTGGAGAGAATCCAGTGGAGGCTATGAAGATACTGAGGGGCCTGGAGCACCTCTGTGAGGAGGAAAGGCTGAGAGCCCTGGGGCTGCTGAGCCTGCAGAAGAACAGCCCCAGAGGGGATCTGCTCAATACTCAGCAAGAGCTACAGGGTGGAGGGCAAGAGGATGGGGCCAAATTCATCTGTGGTGTCCAGTGACCAGGTAAGGTGCAATGGGCGCAAACTGGAACCAGGAGGTTCCATGTCAGCAAGACGAGAAAATTCTTTGTTGTGAGTGTGCTGGAGCCTTGAAACAGGCTGCCCAGAGAGGTTATGGAGTCTCCTTCTCTGGAGAGATTCCAAACCCAACCCTGCTGTGGGTGCCTCTGCTTTAGCAGTGGGATTGGACTGGATGATCTCCAGAGGTCACTTCCAACCCCCCACCATGCTGCGATTCTGTGAGAGTTTGCAGAACTGATGTAGATGTTCCTGAAGATGAGAGGCTTTGAGGACTGTAATTAATAAGCATGGGAATTTTGGAGATTGGTTTCAGATAGGTTTGTGTTGGAATCTGTAGAAAGATTGGGATTGGGCTGCTTTATAGCAGGTTGTCTCAGTAGCACCAAGAACAGTGTCACATGTTAGAAGGCTTGGACACCAGCAGTGTGAGTGTAGCAGAAGGTGCAGCAGTTTGCTGCCCCACTAGGACTTCAAGAAGTCTTTTGGGAGTGTTTTACTCATTCTGCTGTTTTCAGGGAAGGAAAAAGGAAATGGAATTTTGGTACTTTACAGACCGCTCGGGTTTTGATTTAGTGGAAGTGCTTCAGAAGAAGAAAATGTGGTTCTTTCTAACACTCAAGAAGGACTGGCTGTAGGATGACCATGTTGTATGAAACTCCTTGTGGTGGACCTGGGAGCTTTCCAGTCTGACCGTTTAAGCAGTGAAGATGAGAGTGAAGACAGTTTTTGGGCAGGGGACTTGAAGAGGAATGTGATTCATGAGACATAGTTAGCAGAGTAATGACCGGTGCAGCTGCCGTGGTGATGTCTGCCAGTATGAAGCAAATCTGTCATGTCCACTGCTCTGCTGGTTGTGGTGTGACTGGCAGAGACCATGAAATCATCCAGGTTGGAAAAAGACCTCCAAAATCATCATGTCCACCCAACACCAGATGGGAGTACCAGAAGGACAAAACTTACTTCCCAGCTGCAGAGCAGGTTGGAAGGAAGGAGCTGAGTCTCACAACAGTGATAGGGGTCGGAAGGAACTTTTTGGAGATCATCTAGTCCACGGTATCTGCTTGTTTTCAAACCTCACCAAAACTTCACAGGGTATCCTAAAGTATTCCCTGGGAGGTGTTGTTCAAGAAACGTGGACATGGCACTTTGGGACATGGTTTAATAGCCATGGTGGTGATAGGGCTGGACTTGATGATGATCTTTGAGGGCTTTTCCAACTGAAACAATTTTAATTCCATGACTGGGGTCCCCTGGGTGGCTCACAGCTGCCCTCTCCTTCCCTCTCACACATAGCTCAGCAGAGGCTGACACGGAGGAGAACAGCTTCACCAGCACCAAGATGGCCAGCTCCATCCTGGAGACAGATGATGACATCTTTGTGACATCCTGCACCACCTGAGGACCTCTTCACTATCATTCACAAGTTAGGACTGGCGTGTAGGGGATATGTGGCTTGGCACAGTGTCCTCCTGGCCACCACACCTTAAATGTTCTATGCTGGTCCCAGTGCTGTGGCTTCCTCAAGCACCTGGGGGTTTAGCACCAGACTGGGTCACCATCAGCTTGCAGGGGCCTTGGGGCAAGCTGGGTCTCGCTGCCAGGAGAGGTCCATGCTTGGGTTGTCATGTGCTGGCTCTTGCCTCTTGCTGTTGTATCTTGCCCCACCCAGAGCAGCAGCAGCAGCTCCTGCTGCTCTCACCACGAGTCTCTTCGGAGCCCAGGCCAAAGAGGAAGGAGCCTACAGACATCTTTAACAGCCGACCCAACTCCCACTCGCCTGTAAAGACTTCAGGCTCCCCGACTGGCAAGTCCCCAGCAGCAGCAGGCACCCTAAACTGGACAGTGCCAGCAGCCCCAAAACCCAGCCCTGACCTCACACAGTCCCACCCAGCCTCGAAGGGCCAGGGCGGAGCTGGAGCAGGACTGGGAGGAAATAGCAGCCCCAGCTTGTAGCCAGAGAGAAGGGGGCAGCCTTCGACCGAGGAAGAGGGTATAAAGGACAGTTTCCACTTTATTCGTGTAAGCATGGGGCAGGCCACGTTGGTCTCCGTGTGCTGCCCAGAGCCTTACCCTCCGTCCCGGAGGCTTCCAGCATCCTATTCCCGGAGTCCTCCACCACCTCAGTCTGCCCTCACATCCCTGCCCAGGATCCTCACCACCACGCCACGCACCCCCACCCTAGACCATACTGCCGCTTACTCCCAGTGTCGCTCCGCCAGCCTCCGTGTTTCCACCACCACTCCGGCGGATCGCTCCCATCCCTCCACCACCGCCTCTGTCCTCTCCACGGAGCGTCGCTCCCGTCCCGCCGTTCACTTGCGGTAGCGCCGCTCCTGCTTCTCTGGAGCAGACTGCGAAACAAGACCCGCGAGCAAACAGCGCCGGCCGCCACCGCCGTCGCCTTTCCCGGTGCTTTCTCCCGAATCCCTAAGCCCAACTCCCTAGGTGCAGCTCCTCCCTTTCTGGTGAGTCCCTGGAGCGCCGCCCTCCGGTTCAGTGCAGCCCCTCCCGGTGGCTTCTCGTTGCCCGGAGCAGCCCCGCCCTGGACCCGTCGGGCGGAGGGGCAATGCGTCCGTCTGTCGGCAGGGGGCGCTGTGACGGGCGGCAGGCGCCACTGCGCCACGTCCGCGTTCAGCGCGAAGTCGGCCGCAGACGGAGGCGCTGCCGTGGTCTGCTCTTATGCACCGGGACCTGCCCTAGGGAGCCGCGGAGGGAGGGAAGGGAGGGAGGGAGGGAGTGGGCCGGCGGGGAGTGTGTGGGTGGAGAGCCAGGTAGTGGCGGTGCTTTCGTTAGGTGCGGCGCAGAGCCTGGCCAGCGCGGAGATGCGGGCTGGCCGCTACAGGTGAGTGCCGAGCCATAGCGGGGCTTAGAGCTGCTCTGGCTCCGGTTGTCCGCTGGGCCAGGTTGCTCTGGCCGCTGTCCCAGAGTCCGGGACTCGGGACGTGTGGGCGCCTGGTCCCGGAGCGAATCGTTCTCCTTCCACTCCTTCTCCCCGCTGGCCAAGGCTGTACCGAGCCGCCGTGACTGCCCCACGGAGGTGAAGCTGCTGAGCCGCTGTGTTGCGAGCGGGGCCGGGGCAGAGCGGGAGCGGTGTCCGTCGGGCAAGGGTGGTGAGAGGCAGGCTCTGGAGCTGTGTTGTTCCGCTCCGCTTTCCTGCGTCTTCGTGTTTCTCCGAGGAGCCGGAGCCGCTGCACCCTGCCCCGCAGCAGGTTGAGGACAGAGCGGCGCTTTAAGCCTCGCCCCGGGCATCCCTGTCCCGCAGGACCCGGAGCCTCCTCTCCCTGCACCAACGGCTGGCGCTGCACGGACAGGACCTTGTTTGGGTCTCCAGTGTAGTTTGCTAGCAGCAGGAGGAAAACTGCGACCCCAATCACATCCCCATCAACAGCCGCTTTAAGTGCCAACACGGTACTGACCGGGGCGGAGCTCTCGGCTGCTGCTGGAACCTGCTGCTGTTTATTGGGAAAGGTTGAATTTGAAGGCTTTCCTTGACCTGACTCCTGGGCACCCCCATTGAACCCTTACCCATGGAACTAAACCTCCCAGTTTATGGAGCCCTGCCTCTTCCGTATCCCACGGGCAGGAGCTAGGCTGGGGCTGATGAGTTGTGGGCTCATGAAGAGCCAGCACCTTCAGCACTTGTATGCAGTAGCAGGTTTTGGTATCTGCTGCTGTCTGTCTGCTCCAGGAGGACAAGAGCTGGGAGCTCTAAGATCCAAACTTCCTCAGGGTCTGGCAAGCTCTTGAGGCCCAACAGCCGTGGAATGGGAAAGAACTTCAGGTCTTGTTTCGGGCTAGCCCAAGGAGCAATGTGTGTCCCTGAGGCAAGGCTTGGTTGGGGAATGAAAGCATCTTTCTCTGGACCACCTTGTCCCCTTCTGTGCAGTTCAAGGTGGTTCTGCCCATGGGTTTTGCTGTATGGAATGCTCTGGAGTTCATTCTTAGCATGGTCCTTCCTAGAGACTGATGTGGGACAAACCATCCAGGTGTGTAAGAACTCTGGATGTTGAGAATCTCCCGAGTCAGACCTGAGTTACAGGAAGTGTCCACCCAGGCTGTCCAAGCATGACCCTGCTTTGTCCTGGAGATACTATTAGCAGCTCAGGTGTAAATTGAAGCTGTTTGTTCCTTTGCTAGGGCTCTCTTGTGCAGGCAGGATGCTTTTTGGAGTGCTCAATGTCTGCAGCACTCAGTGTGAGCTCTCTTGATCCCGTTTTTCTCCTTTCCAGAGGCAGAAAAGACTGCTGGTTGACATCACCACCAACAGTAAGTTTTACACCTGCAACTGTGTGGCCAAAGCTCCTCTACACTTGGTGTTTGTCTCCAGGGGCTGCATTTCCCCTGATGATGTCTGGCTCTTCTAGACAGTCAGTTGCCCTGGCAGACATGGTCTGAAATGTCCAGGTTGGATTCTTGGCAATTGGTCAAACATGAACTTCTTCCATCTCCCTTCCCTCAAGGGGAAAAAAATTGCTCTTCATGCCCAACCTAAGCCTCCCCTGGGGCAACTTGAGGCCATTTCCTCTCATCTTGTCACTTGTTAAACCCTGACCTGGCTTCAGTTTCCTTTAAGGGAGTCGTAGAGATCCAGAAGGTCTCCCCTCAGCCTCCTTTTCTCCAAGCTGAACAATCTAAGCTGCTCCTCACCAGACCAGCTCTACAGACAGCTTTGCTGCCCTTCTCTGGACATGTTCAATGTCCTCTTGGAGTGAGAGCCCTATGGGACTAAGTGATAGGACAAGAAGAAATGGCCTCAAGTTGCAACAGGGGAGGTTTAGGTTGGGCATTAGAAAAAATACTTCTTGACTGAAGGGGTTCTCAAAACCTGGGGCAGGCTGCCCAGGGAGATGGTTGAAGCCCCATCCCTGGAGGTGTTTCAGAGAGTTGCGGTGCTGAGGGACATGGTTTAACAGCAGCCGTGGTAGAGATGGAGAATGGTTTGACTTCATGACCTTAAGAACCATAGAATCATAGAATGGTTTAGGTTGGAAGAGACCTCAGAGATCATCCTGTTCCAACCCCCCTGTGCCATAGGCAGGGACACCTCCCACTAGATCAGGACGCTTAAAGGTCTTTTCTAGAGCTGAAAGGTCTTTTCCAACCAAAAGGCTTCTGTTTTAGGATTCTGGGACAAGCCACAGCACTCAAAGGACAGAGTGCTTGAGCAATCTTTGTGGAGCACTGAGAGTTCTCCAAATGTGACTGTGCCCCCCCAAAAAAGGGGTTACTAGTGTAGCTCAGCTGTTTGTAGCACCTCAGGAAGCATTCATCAGCTCCTAGGTTCCTCAGCAGTCAGAGGAACAAAGGCTCTCAGTGGCAGCCTTGCCAAGGAATGCTGAGGAGCTGCATTTCACTGGGGATAGGTGGTGTCAGGCAGTATCTTGCTGAGCAGGTTTAATGGGGTGAAGATTCTGGGAAAACTGGTGAGGCTGGAAGTCGCCAGCAGTCCGCTCATATTAGAGTTGAGTTAGGCTGCTGACTCAAAAAGTGATGATTTGTCTCATTTCCCTTCAGATGCCCTCATAGACACATGGGTCCCAAGCTGATTCTCCGACTGTTCAATAGCTTTTAGCTGGTTTCAGATGCAGACCTTCAGAGCTTGGGGTGGGGGCTGAGGCATGATGACAACCCCAGGCTGGGAAATCACGTACATCAAGAACTTTGGCTTTGTGTTTTGTTTTTTGTTTCATCTAAGGTTTTTGCTTTCCCAGTTTATTTCCAGCTTTCTCATTCCTTTGTGATCCATTATTTCCACAGCTCTGATTCAGAAAGCTGCTGCTCCCACTTGCAGCCTGTATCAAACTGGGAAGAACTGGTTTGTATAATGTCATTTTAAAAGAAGGGGTTTATTTCCATGCTGCTTGAAATCATCTTTATGGAATCACAGAGATCACAGAATCACAGAAGATTAGGGGTTGGAAGTGACTTCAAAAGACCATCCAGTCCAACCCCCGCTGCTGCCAGAGCAGGATCACCTAGAATAGGTCACACAATCATAGACTCACAGAATGGTTAGGTTGGAAGAGACCTCAAAGCTCAGCCAGTTCCAACCCTCTGCCATAGGCAGGGACACCTCCCACTAGATCAGGTCGCTCAAGGCCTCAGCCAGCCTGGCCTTGAACACCTCCAGGGAGGGAGCAGCCACAACCTCCCTGGGCAACATGTCCAAGTGGGTTTAGAATGTCTCCACAGAAGGAAATACCACAACCTCCTTGGGCAGCCTGTTCCAGTGTTTTGTCACCCTCACAGTGAAAAAGTTTTCCCCTATGTTCACCTGGAACCTCCTGTGCTCCAGCTTGCACCCACTGCCCCTTGTCCTGTCATTGGACATCTCTGAGCAGAGCCTGGCTCCATCATCACAGAATCACAGAATTAACCAGATTGGAAAAGACCTTTGAGATCACCAAGTCCAACCTATCACCTAACCCTTCTAATTAACTAAACCATGGCACTAAGTGCCTCATCCAGTTTCCTCTTAAACACCTCCAGGAATGGGGACTCCACCACCTCCCTGGGGAGCCCATTTCAATGCCAATCACTCTTGCTGTGAAGAACTTCTTCCTAACACCCAGCCTGAACCTCCCCTGGCACAGCTTGAGGCTGTGTCCTCTTGTTCTGTCATTGGTTGCCTGGGAGAAGAGACCAACCCCCACCTGGCTACAACCTCCTGACACTCACCCTTCACATCTTTATCAACATGAATGAGGTTGCCCCTCAGGCTCCTCCAAGCTGAAGACCTTCAGCTCCCTCAGCCTGTCCTCACAAGGGAGATGTTCCACTGCCTTCAGCATCTCTGTGGCTCTGTGCTGGACTCTTTCAAGCAGTCCCCTGAGATTCTTCTTGAACTGAGGGGCCCAAAACTGGGCACAATATTCCAGATGTGGCCTCAGCTGAGCAGAGCAGTGGGGCAGGAGAACCTCTCTCAACCTAATAACCACTTTCCTTCTAACACACCCCAGGATGCCATTTGCCTTGGCCACAGGGGCTGGCTCATGAGCATCCTTTTGCCCACCATGACCCCCAGGTCCCTTTCCAACAGATAACCCCCAAGCTACACTGCTCCATGGGGTTGTTCTTTCCCAGATGGAGGACTCTACAATCCAATCCTTGTTGGATTTCATTCCATTTCTCCCCACCCCACTCTCCAGCCTGCCCAGGTCTCTCCAAATGGCAGCACAGCCTTCAGCTGTGTCAGCTACTCCCCCTGGTTTGTGTCATCAGCAGACTTGCTGACAGTGTCCTCTGTTCACTCATCCAGATTGTTGATGAAGATACTGAATAGTACTGGTCCCAGTACCAACCCCCAAGAGTCTGCACTAGACACAGGCCTCCAACTGGACTCTGTCCTGCTGACCACAACTCTGACTTATTTCCTTCAGTCAGTTCTCGATCCAGCTGAGGCCACTATCATCCAAACCTTGAGTTTAGCCGTGAGGGCCCAGATGTGGCCTCAGCAGAGCAGAGCAGAGCAGAGCAGAGCAGAGCAGAGCAGAGGGGCAGCTGAACCCCTCTCAACCTAATAACCACTTCCCTTCTAACACACTCCAGGATGCCATTGGCCTTGGCCACAAGGGCACTTGCTGGCTCATGAGCATCCTTCTGCCCACCCCCTGATCCCTCTCCTCTGCACTGCTCTCCAGCAGATCATAGAATGGTTTAGGTTGGAAGAGACCTCAAAGATCATCCAGTTCCAACCCCCTGCCATAGGCAGGGACACCTCAGCCCCCAACCTACACTGCTCCATGGGGTGGTTCTTTCTGAGATGCAAGAATCTACATGGATTCTTGTTGGATTTCATTCAGTTTCAGAAATTATGGCTATTTTTTTTTTCCTGCCAGGAGACTCTGGATAACCCAGTGATGGAGGGGAGCTGTCAGCTTTTGGAAAGCCTTGCCTGAAAAGGCAAAAGATTTGAAGGCTCAGCCAATGTTAACTTCTCCCCAGGTATTCAAGTTAATGAACATAAATAGAAACCAGCTAATTTTAAGCCACCTGTAGTAAAGCAATTTCCTTTGCAGAGCAAATTTTGCACTGTGCACCCCATGGGAGGGAAAAGCTCAGCATCCAGCATGAGATCACAGCAGGCAGCAACATTTCCTCCCTTTTAAACAAACCCTAACTGGTTACATTTCTCCTTTTTGGCATTTAGGGTATGTAAAGAAAATTCAGCACCTGTTTAAAAAAAGCCCCCCAAAAAAACCAACAAACTCAAACACTTTTTAATCTTTCTCCCAAGTGACTCTATTTGGAATGTTTTTCTTTCCCTTTAGCTGTTTGTGCTGCTCAGAGACTTTCCAGGGATTTAAGATCCTCGTTCCTGAAGGTACCATGTGGAAAAAAACCCAAAAACCAAAACCCCAAGCTTTACGAGTTCCTAGAGGGCATCCACATTTGACACCCATCTCAGGCTTGTCTAAAGATAAGGCTTAAATCTTATCTTCCAGAGGGACCTGCACAGGCTGCAGAGGTGTGCCCAGGCTAATCTCATGAAATTCAACAAGGTAAGGATTGCACCTGGGTGGGTGCAATCCCAAGAACAACTCCAGGCTGGGTGGGGAATGGCTGAGAGCAGCCCTGAGGAACAGGACCTGGGGGTCTGGGGTGATGAAAAGCTCAAGATGAGGCTGCAGTGTGAGTGCAGCCCAGACAGCAACTGTGTGCTGGGCTGCAGCAAGAGCAGTGTGGGCAGCAGGGCAAGGGAGGGGATTCTGCCCCTTTGCTCTGCTCTCCTCACACCCCACCTGCAGCACTGTGTGCAGTTCTGGAGCCCCCAGAACAAGAAGGACATGGAACTGTTGGAGCCAGTCCAGAGGAGGCCACCAAGATGCTGAGAGGGCTGCAGCAGCTCTGCTATGAGGACAGGCTGAGAGAGTTGGGGCTCTGCAGCCTGGAGAAGAGAAGGCTTTGAGGAAACCTTATAGTAGCCTTCCAATATCTTAAGGTGGCTACAGGAGAGCTGGGGAGGGACTATTCACAAGGTCCTGTTATGACAGGACGAGGGAGAATGGGTTTAAACTGGCAGAGGGGAGATTGAAACTGGATGATAGGAGGAAGTTCTTTATAGTGAGTGTGGTGAAACACTGGCAGAGGTTGCGCAGGGAGGTTGTGGCTGCTCCCTCCCTGGAGGTGTTCAAGGCCAGGTTGGCTGAGGCCTTGAGCAACCTGTTCTAGTGGGAGGTGTCCCTGCCTATGGCACAGGGGGGTTGGAACTGGCTGAGCTTTGAGGTTTCTTCCACCCTAAACCATTCCATGATTGAAACATCACAGCAAGGCTGCCTTGTGGCATCCAATCTGGATGGATAAAAATCATTTAATTGACATTGCTGCACAATAAGCAGTACAAGAAAGCTTCCTTGTGATGTGCATCTAAATGAAAAAGGATCATTTGATGATTATTAGTGCAAAGGAAGCATCACAGCAGGGCTGTGACACAGAGGCATACACTCCCACACTGACCTAACAAAACACAGGTAAATACCTTATTATATGTGCAATTAGTATCATGCATGTTAATTACATTGTGGGGTTGTGAGGTTCATCTATAGGTCAGCTTTGGTTCAGGGCCTTTTATTCAGGCCCCAGAAATTCAGCTGTAGAGAGCCATGGGTAAATAGCTTATTGTATGTGCAATTAGTATCCTGCATGTTAATTGTACTGTGGGGTTGTGAGGTTCATCTGTAGGCCAAGCTTTGGTTCAGGGCCTTTTGTTCAAGCCCCAGTAATTCAGCTGTGGAGAGAGCCAGAAGGTTTCTCCTCAGCCTCCTCTTCTCCAGGCTGAACAACCCCAGGTCCCTCAGCTGCTCCTCACAAGATCTGTGCTCTTGGCTCCTCATCTCCTTACCTCATCTCAAGTGGTGCCTTCCAGCATTAATGGTTTTGTGAGGTGAGCTCCATCAGTGAGTTTTGTGCAATTCAGAAACTCCACAGAGGGGGGGAATCAAATGATGAAACCATTATCAAGCTCCTGTGCATTGCTCAGACAAAAATAACCCAAAGGGGAGGGACACAAACACCTCCTGGTCAGCAGTGCTGGCTCCATTAGAGAAGCCCTCGTGATTTAGCTGTCAATACCAACTTGGCTCACTATGGCCTTGCAGCTGGAGACATGGCAGTGGTGTCTGCATGTCATAGAATCATTTTGGTTGGGAAACACCTTTCAGATCATCCAGTCCAACCATTAACCCAGCACTGCCAGGTCACCACTAAACCATGTCCCTCAGCACCACATCTCCACGGCTTGGAAGCCTCTCCAGGGATGATGATTCGACTTAGACAGCCTGTTTCAGGGCTTTTGGGGAAGAAAATGTTCCTCGACTCCAACCTAAATCTTCCCTGATTCAACTTCAGGCTGTTTCCTCTTCTCCCTTGGGAGGGACTTTTTAGCATATTAGATAGTGATAGGGCTAGGGAGTATGGAGCAAAGGTGGAGGTGGAGAGATTCAGTCTGGGCATGAGGAGGAAGTTGTTCACCATGAGAGTGGTGAGAGCCTGGAATGGGTTGCCCAGGGAGGTGTTTGCAGCCAGGCTGGCAGAGGCTGTGGGCAGCCTGCTCTAGGGTAGGGTGTCCCTGGACATGGCAGGGGGGGTTGGAACTAGATGATCCTTGTGGTGCCTTCCAACCCTGACTGATTCTATGATTCTATTGCTTGTTCCCTGGGAGAAGAAATCAACCCCACCCAGCTCCAAGCTGCTTTCAGGAAGCTGTATAAAGGGTAGGTGCCATGGAGCCATAAAAGAACATCTACAAGAGAGAAAAGCCATTCTGGACCTTCTCATCTTATAGAACTGGGTAAAAACTGAGTGTCACTTGTCCTGTCATGAGACTTACAATGTTCATTCTTGAGACTTCCAATCTTACAATGTTCATTCCCAGATGACAAATCGTTTGAGGTTGTCATTCCTGGCTCAGTTGTATAAATCTGTAGAATCACTAAGGTTTGAAAAGGCCTCTAAGCTCACCAAGCCCCAACCTTCTACTAACCTGACGACTAAAACCATGTCCCAAAGCACAACAACTACTCTTTTTAAATGGTGACACCACCACCTCCCTGGGCAGCCTAATTGAAAAATAATAATATAATAAAATATACCCAAAGGTGCTCTCCTACATCAGTCCCTTTCTTAGTATGTGTGGATCATAGAATCATAGAATGGTGTAGGTTGGAAGGGACCTCAAAGCTCAGCCAGTTCCAACCCCCTGCCATAGGCAGGAATCACCTCCCACTAGAACAGGTCGCTCAAGACCTCATCCAANCTACCTCCTGTAGGTCCCTTTCAGATACTGGAAGGCTCCTGGAAGCCTTCTCTTCTCCAGGCTGCAGAGCCCCAACTCTCTCAGCCTGTCCTCATAGCAGAGCTGCTGCAGCCCTCTGATCATCTTCGTGCCCCTCCTCTGGACTCTCTCCAGCAATTCCATGTCCTTCTTGTGCTGGGGGCTCCAGAACTGCACACAGTACTGCAGGTGGGGTCTGAGGAGAGCAGAGCAAAGGGGTGGAATCCCCTCCCTTGCCCTGTAACACCTTTCCTATGAGGAGGGGCTGAGGGAGCTGGGGTTGTTCAGCCTGGAGAAGAGAATGCTCCAGGGAGACCTAAGAGCAGCTTTCTGGTACCTGAAGGGGCTTACAAGAAGGCTGCAGAGGGACTGTTTCCAAAGGATGAGGGACAATGGTTTGAAATGAGAAAAGAGGAGAATTAGACTGGATGTTGGAAACAAGTACTGCACCTTGAGACTGCTGGAACACTGAAACAAATTGCCCAGAGAGATTGTTGAGGCCACATCCTTGGAGATTCAAGGTCAGGCTCAACAAGGCTCTGAGCAACCTGATCTAATGGAGAATATCCCTGCTGACTGGAGGGGCATTGGGCTAGATGAGCTTTGGAGGTCCCTTCCAAGCCAAACCATTCTGTGATTCTCAACTTCCTCATTGAGACCTGGCCAGGCTTCAAAGAGGGATGACATCAGATGTTTCCACCCCTAAGGTGTTGGAACTTGTTTGTTCAACTGTGTAAAAGCTGGACCCTCTTGTAGTGACTTTGGAGACCTCACCTATGGGGGGACACACTGCATAGGATTTCCCAGTTGCCAGGACAGATTCTCCAAATCCTTGCTGCAACTGGGGCTCCCTAGCAACTGTAGATGTGGATGAGCTCCCAGTTCTGGAGCCCCCAGCACAAGAAGGATATGGAACTGTTGGAGCCAGTCCAGAGGAGGGCCACGAAGATGCTGAGAGGGCTGCAGCAGCTCTGCTATGAGGACAGGCTGAGAGAGTTGGGGCTCTGCAGCCTGGAGAAGAGAAGGCTTCCAGGAGCCTTCCAGTATCTGAAAGGGACCTACAGGAGGTAGAGGAGGGACTATTGACAAGGTCTTGTAATGACAGGATGAGGAGTAAAGGATTTAAACTGGCAGAGAGGAGACTGAAACTGGATGTTAGGAGGAAGTTGTTTGCAGTGAGGGTGATGAGACACTGGCACAGGTTACCCAGGAAGGTTGTGTTTGCTCCTTCCATGGAGGTGTTGAAGGCCAGGTTGGATGAGGCCTTGAGCAACCTGTTCTAGTGGGAGGTGTCCCTGCCTACAGTGGGGGGTGTTGGAACTGGATGATCCTTGAGGTTCCTTGTGACCTAAACCATTCTGTCATTCTATGATTACCTGTAAAGTGTTTTGGGGCAATTGGTGATGGATCCTTCTTAATCGCTGTGGCTAAACTTTGTGTAGCAATGATGCCTTCCCTTGCTCCACTTCTCTTTTGCTTAAACTTGAGCATAATAAGCTCATCTTCTTGGCTAAAAGCATTCCTTTATTTTTGTATGACCTGGAAAGAGACAGTAAAAAAAAAAAACCCTGTTCCTTCTGTTGGTGTCTGTGTCCTTCTGTTAAACCCAGCTCCCTGAAAGGAGGTTGGAGCCAGGTGGGGGTTGGTCTGATCTCCCATGAAACAAGTGATAGGGCAAGAGAAAACAGATTCAAGTTGGCACCAGGGGAAGTTTAAATGAGACATGAGGAATTTCTTCCTCTTAAGGGTTATCAAGACCTGGCCCAGGGCAGTGGCAGAGCTCCCATCCCTGGAGGGGTTTCAAAGCCATGGAGATGTGGTACTGAAGGACATGGCTTGGAGGTGACCTGACAGTGTTGGGTTAATGGTTGGACTTGGTGATCTTCTAAGTAGAAAATTACATGAAATAGGTTAATGAAACAGTCTTTATAAATAAATAGGAAATAGCATAGGTCAGTGATTTAAGCAGAGCACAGCAGAGGAACCCTCATGGTGAGCTTGTTTCTTTAGGACATCAGAATACAGCTGGAAAGAGAGACCATCTTTGTAGGCCTCAGATAAAGATGAGAAATCCTGGAAGGAAAGGTAATAAATTGTGAAGTGAGCAGTTTTCTTGAAGGTAAAGAAGAACAGAAGCTCTTGTAGACAACTAAAACCTTGACTAATGAGTCCACACTTCTCTGAGCATGCATGAACCTCCCAGTCAACTTGTGAACAGAGTGATGAAGATCATCACAGAGAGAGGAAGTCAGCGAGGTTCTTCTTGAAGACCCTTCCACAGAAGTTGCCAGAGGCTAGGAGTGTTCATGTGGGAGAGACCTTGCATAGATCAGCATCAGTCTCAAAGGCTAATGAACATGTTAATGATTTTTGGGAGAAGCAATGAATATGTTCACCATGAGAGTGGTGAAAGCTTGGAATGGGTTGCCCAGGGAGGTGGTTGGGGCCCCATCCCTGGAAGTGTTTGCAGCCAGGCTGGATGAGGCTGTGGCCAGCCTGATCTAGGGTAGGGTGTCCCTGCCTATGGCAGGGGGTTGGAACTAGATGATCCTTGTGGTCCCTTCCAGCCATGACTGATTCTATGATTTTATGTTTGATGTGTGTTTGAGAATAACATGTCCAAAGCCTGCTTGGTCTGCATGGACTTTGAAATGATTCCCTCATGGACCTGGCCATCAGTAAAAGCCTTTTTGCTCCCTAAAACATACAGACTGCTCTTAGAGTTTGAACCTGAGATTCTCAATCTTAAAAGTGTCTTCCAACCTAAACACTTCTGTCATTCTATGATTAACTAGTCCAAGACCCCTGCTGAAGCAGGGTAGGGTGTCCCTGGGCATGGCAGGGGGGTGGGAACTAGATGATCCTTGTGGTCCCTTCCAACCCTGACTGATTCTATGATTCTATAAATGCAGCAGGTTCTCCAGGACCATGGCACATTGAGTTTGGAGACTGTATGTCCTCTGTGAGCTACCTGCTCCAGGATCTGAACTACTGTGTGCAGTTCTGGAGCCCCCAGCACAAGAAGGACATGGAACTGCTGGAGAGAGTCCAGAGGAGGGCCACGAAAATGCTCAGAGGGCTGGAGCACCTCTGCTATGAGGACAGGCTGAGAGAGTTGGGGCTCTGCAGCATGGAGAAGAGAAGGCTTCCAGGAGACCTTAGAGTAGCCTTCCAGTATCTGAAAGGGGCCTACAGGAGGGCTGGGGAGGGACTGTTCACAAGGTCTTGTAATGACAGGATGAGGGGTAATGGGTTCAAATTGGTGGAGGGGAGATTTGAATGGGATGTTAGGAGGAAGTTCTTCACAGTGAGGGTGGCGAGGCACTGGAACGGGTTGCCCAGGGAGGTTGTGGCTGCTCCCTCCCTGGATGTGTTCAAGGCCAGGCTGGATGAGGCCTTGATCGACCTGGTCTATTGGGAGGTGTCCCTGCCTATGGCACAGGGGGGTTGGAACTGGATGATCTTTGAGGTCTCTTCCAACCTAAACCGTTCTATGACTCTATGATTCTATGATCTCACCACCCTCACGGTTATCTAAAGGATCAATACCTAAAGTATATTGGTAAGGTTTGAGAGGGTCCCCCCTGCTCTTCTCTGAGACCATCAAGCCCAGGCATTATGATTAGGCAGAGAGTGGAAAGTCTGGCAGAGGTGCAGCTGCTGCTGGCTGCCTGCCTGTGACCTCCTTCTGTGTCCCAGTAAACCCATTTCCTCAGAGCTTCTAAACACCAGTTGTTTCTTAACCAGTTCTTCTGTCTGTCAACCCAGAACACTTTGGAACACCAAAGCGCCAGCAGAGCTACAAGAAACATTGTGATTGCAAACCTGAGGCTTGAGTGGCTTTTCTGCAACTCAATGCCATTTGTGCCCCCTTCTTATCGCAGCTTCTTCATTTAGCTTGAAGACCTTCGGAGGGCTTCACTTGAACAAGCTCTTTACAGGCACTTTCCTAAAAATGTCAGGCATGTGTTTTGTCAAATCTGGAGCTGGTGGAAGCCAAACTATGGGTGGCTTTCAGCAAAGGAGCTCGGTGATTTCCTCAACTCCATCGAGGAGTTGCCACAAAGATAATTACAGCGATGGCAGCAGGTTGGAGGAGCGAGCTGTGGTTGTTGCTGTGAGTTGCGCTGGGATGAAATCTGGGCGTAGACCAGCTCTTCCTTGTGCTAATAACAGCTGTGTGACAAAAGGTGGGGTGTGCTCTGTAAGAACAGAAGAGTGGAAAGGAGTCAGAAGGGACTTGCAGTCAGCGCTGAGTCCAGGCCCTCTGCCAAGGCAGGATCACTTGGGGCAGGTCAGAGACCACAGGCGCACTACTAGCTCCAGTTCTGGGCTCCCCGCTGAAAGAGAGGCAGGGAACTACTGGAGAGGGTCCAGCAGAGCTATGAAGATGCTGAGGGGCCTGGAACAGCTCTGTGAGGAGGAAAGTCTGAGAGCCCTGGGGCTGGTGAGTCTGGGGAAGAGCAGCCCCAGAGGGGATCTTCTCGGTGCTCAGCAAGAGATAAAGGGTAGGGAGCAAGAGGATGGGGGCAATGGGAAAAAACTGGAATCCAGGAGGTGCCACATAGAGATGAGGAGGAATTTTTTGGTTGTGAGGGTGCTGGAGCCCTAAAGTAGGCTGAGAGCCCTGGGGCTGTTGAGCCTGGAGAAGAGCAGCCCCAGAGGGGATCTTCTCAGTGCTCAGAAAGAGATAAAGGGTAGGGAGCAAGAGGATGGGGGGGGCAGAGTCTTGTCAGTGATGCCCAGTGATGGGACAAGGGGCAATGAGCACAAACTGGAATCCAGGAGGTGGCACATAGAGATGAGGAGAAGTTTTATGGTTGTGAGGGTGCTGGAGTCCTGAAGTAGGCTGAGAGTCCTGGGGCTGGTGAGCATGGAGAAGAGCAGGCCCAGAGGGAATCTTCTCAGTGCTCAGAAAGAGATAAAGGGTAGGGAGCAAGTGGGTGGGGGCAGTCTTGTCAATGGTGCCCAGTGATGGGACAAGGGGCACAAACTGGAATCCAGGAGGTGCCACATAGAGATGAGGAGAATTTTTTTGGTTGTGAGGGTGCTGCAGTCCTGAAGTAGGCTGTGCAGAGAGGTTGTGGAGTCTGTGTCTGGAGAGATTCCAAACCTGAATGGCCACTGTGATGCTGGGCAAGCTGCTGTGGGTGCCCCTGCTTTAACAGGAAGCTTGGACTGAATAGTTTCCAGAAGTTCCCTCCTACCCCATCACGCTGGGGGTTAGAGGTTCTGTGAAAATACCTCTCTGCACAGGCAATGAGGCTGTGTTTGCCATCTTGCTGACTAATTAAATATTTACCATCCTTCTGTATCTGGTGGCAGAACCAGGAACTGGGAAATGCTGATGCACACAGCTCTGAACCATCATATCCCCCGGCTCTTGACCTTGGTGAGGTGACCTGCTGCCTCCACACCCTCACTCTGTTCTGAGTGCTCTCACCCTGGTATTATCACCCTGAGCCTTTCATCCCTCAAGCTCTTCTGGCTTGCCTGGATTTCCTTGCCAAAAAAAATGCCTTTGACAGGTGAAGACGCCTTCCTTTTGAAGTCCTCTTTGCTCTGCAGTGTGCAGCAAATGCTTCTGTTTGCTCTCCAAGCCTCATCCCTCTGCTGTGCTCCATATATTCCTTCTTTAAAATGAAGATGACTTTCTTTAACTGCTGGGGTTTTTTTTCCTTTGTGGAAGTGGCTGTCGGTCCCTTGGCCTTTTGATGCTATCGGGCTGAAAAGGGGAAATAAGAATAATAAAAAAAAAAAAAAAAAAAAAAAAAAAAAAAAAA
>VWZI01007571.1:57622-89530 GCA_013396835.1 Psilopogon haemacephalus
ATCCCTAGTCCTGGGTTCACTTTCTGGCCACTCACTCCCTGATGGGCATTGAGGGGTTGGAGTGGGTCTAGAGAAGGTGAGGAAGCTGGCAGAGGGTCTGGAGGACAGCTCTGGTGAGGAGCAGCTGAGGGAACTGGGGTTGCTCAGCCTGGAGAAGGAAAGGCTGAGGGGACACCTTCTGGCTGTCTACAATTCATAGAATGGTTTAGCTTGGAAGTGACCTTGAAGATCATCCTGTTCCAAGCCTCCTGCCATGGACAGGGACACCTTCCATTAGGCCAGGTTGCTCAAGGCCTCATCAAACCTGAACTTCAACACCTTCAGGGAGGGAGCATTCATGACCTCCCTGGGCCACCTCTTCCAGTGTCTCACCACTCTCACTAAAGAATTTCTTCCTAAGACCTTGTCTGCATCTACCCTCCCCAAGTTTAAAGCTGTTCCCTCTCGTATCCTTACAAGCTGTTGTAGAAAGTCCATTCCCAGCTCTTTCGTAGGCTGCCTTCAGGGTATTGGAAGGCTGCAATAAAGTCTCCTCTGAGCCTTCTTCAGGCTGAACAGTTCCAAGTCTTGCAGCTTGTCCCCATAGGGTGAGGTTCTTTAGTCCTCTGATCACGTTTGTGGCTCTCCTCTGGACCCACTCCAGCAGCTTCATGTCTCTCTTATACTGGAGGCACCAGAACTGGATGCAGTTCTCCCTGGATTAGAAACCATCCTGATGGTCACACTTCTTTAAAAATCATAGAATCGGTCAGGGTTGGAAGGGACCACAAGGATCATCTAGTTCCAACGCCCCTGCCATGCCCAGGGACACCCTACCCTAGAGCAGGCTGCCCACAGCCTCTGCCAGCCTGGCTGCAAACACCTCCAGAAATGTGGCCCCAAACACCTCCCTGGGCAACCCATTCCAGGCTCTCACCACTCTCATGATGAACAACTTCCTCCTCTCCTCCAATCTGAATCTGCCCACCTCCGGCTTTGCTCCATTCCCCCTAGTCCTGTCACTACCTGAGAGCTGGACTGGAGGATCATTCGAGGTCCCTTCTGACCCCGGAACACTCTGCAGTTGTGTGTGGTGGTTTAGGTGCTGTGGGTGATGCTGCCCTGGCAGGGTGGGGTTGGACTGGAGGATCATTGGAGGTCCCTTCCACCCCGGAACGCTCTGCAGTTGTGTGGTAGATGCGGTGCTGTGGGTGATGCTGCCCTGGCAGGGGGGGTTGGACTGGAGGAGCATTGGAGGTCCCTTCCACCCCGGAACGCTCTGCAGTTGTGTGGTAGATGCGGTGCTNGGCCTGGGGCCGGCGGCTGGGGGTGAGTCACAAGCTGTGGAGTTGGGGACGGTGGTTCAAAGTCTGTCCTGTAATCCGACCTGCTTCAGAACTGTTTAATCTCTCTCCGTTCTGTATTCGCGAGTGGGTAACAGAACCTTCAGGCCCTGCTGCTGCGGGGCCAGAGCAGGCCAGGAGGATCCTGAGGAGGCGGCCAGGAGGATCCTGAGGGAGCTGGATCAGCTGCCCTGTGGGAACAGGATGGGAGAGCTGAGGCTGCTCGGCCTGGAGAAGAGAAGGCTCCAGGGAGAGCTTAGAGCAGCCTTTTGGTACCTGAAGGGGGCTACAGGAGGGCAGGAGAGGAACATTTTACAAGGGCTTCTGGTGACAGGACGAAGGGCAATGGCTTTGAGCTGTAAGAGGGGAGAGTTAGACCGGAGGTGAGGACAGGCTGAGAGAGTTGGGGCTTTTCAGCCTGGAGAAGAGGCAGCTTCGAGGAGACCTTATTGTAGCCTTCTAGTATCTGAAGGGGGCCTACAGCAGGGCTGGGAAGGGATATTCACAAAGTCTTGTAATGAAAGGACGAGGGGGAATGGGTTTAAACTGTCAGAGGGGAGATTGAAACTGGATGTTAGGAGGAAGTTGTTTGCAGTGAGGGTGGTGAGACACTGGCACAGGTTTCCCAGGGAGGTTGTGGCTGCTCCCTCTCTGGAGGTGTTGAAGGCCAGGTTGGATGAGGTCTTGATCAACCTGTTCTAGTGGGAGGTGTCCCTGTCTATGGCACAGGGGGGTTGGAACTGGATGATCTTTGAGGTCTCTTTCAACCTGAACCATTCTATGATTCTATGAGGAAGAGATTCTTTACAGTGAGAGTGGTGAGACACTTGCATGGACTGCCCAGGGAGGTTGTCAGTTCCCCNCGAGCCGCGGTCTGGCGGGGCGCCTGCAGCGCTGCGGTAACGGCTGGACTCGACGACCTTTTCGTGATCCGAACGATTTTTCCAGCCCATCCCTGACCCACCCCCACCCCGTGGCGGCGCAGCCGCGGGCGGAGCCGGTTCCGTTCCCGCGCTCCGGCCGCCGCCGCCCTGTCGGGAGTGCCGCGGGCGGCGCTGCCGCTGCTGGTGGCCCCGGCGCTGGGCCTGGGGCCGGCGGCTGGGGGTGAGTCACAAGCTGTGGAGTTGGGGACGGTGGTTCAAAGTCTGTCCTGTAATCCGACCTGCTTCAGAACTGTTTAATCTCTCTCCGTTCTGTATTCGCGAGTGGGTAACAGAACCTTCAGGCCCTGCTGCTGCGGGGCCAGAGCAGGCCAGGAGGATCCTGAGGAGGCGGCCAGGAGGATCCTGAGGGAGCTGGATCAGCTGCCCTGTGGGAACAGGATGGGAGAGCTGAGGCTGCTCGGCCTGGAGAAGAGAAGGCTCCAGGGAGAGCTTAGAGCAGCCTTTTGGTACCTGAAGGGGGCTACAGGAGGGCAGGAGAGGAACATTTTACAAGGGCTTCTGGTGACAGGACGAAGGGCAATGGCTTTGAGCTGTAAGAGGGGAGAGTTAGACCGGAGGTGAGGACAGGCTGAGAGAGTTGGGGCTTTTCAGCCTGGAGAAGAGGCAGCTTCGAGGAGACCTTATTGTAGCCTTCTAGTATCTGAAGGGGGCCTACAGCAGGGCTGGGAAGGGATATTCACAAAGTCTTGTAATGAAAGGACGAGGGGGAATGGGTTTAAACTGTCAGAGGGGAGATTGAAACTGGATGTTAGGAGGAAGTTGTTTGCAGTGAGGGTGGTGAGACACTGGCACAGGTTTCCCAGGGAGGTTGTGGCTGCTCCCTCTCTGGAGGTGTTGAAGGCCAGGTTGGATGAGGTCTTGATCAACCTGTTCTAGTGGGAGGGGTCCCTGTCTATGGCACAGGGGGGTTGGAACTGGATGATCTTTGAGGTCTCTTTCAACCTGAACCATTCTATGATTCTATGAGGAAGAGATTCTTTACAGTGAGAGTGGTGAGACACTTGCATGGACTGCCCAGGGAGGTTGTCAGTTCCCCCTTACTGGATGTGTTCAAGGCCAAGTTGGGGTGGTTGGAACTAGATGATCTTTAATGCCCCTTCCAGCCCAAACCATTCTGTTAGTCTGTGAATCTGTGAAATGTTCATTTGAAACCTCACAACGTCTTTACTTTCCTGACTTTTATCTGAGTTAAACTCCTCAAGAGCTTCTCGTTTGCAGCCTTTAGTTCAGAGGTAGCTGTTGCAATGCAGACATTGCCTGACCTAGTCCCTGCTTTTCCTTCTCGGTTCTGCAGAGCTGCTGTTTGTTATCTTTCCTGACAGCATTTTGCTGCAGATCCAGTAGTTTTTCAGGGTCATCCCCAGCCTTGCAATGAGATGTCCTATCTGAGCATTTTCAGTTTGTTGAACTATGAAGTCTAGGTTCTTTGTGGCCAGCAAGACAAGGGAGGTTATCCTTCCCCTGTACATGGAACTGGTCAGGCCACATCTTGAGTACTGTGTCCAGTTCTGCACCCCCTCAATTCAAGAGAGATGTTGAGGTAATGGAACGTGTCCAGAGAAAGGCGATGAGGCTGGTCAGGGCCCTGGAGCACAGCCCTGTGAGGAGAGGCTGAGGGAGCTGGGGTTGTTTAGCCTGGAGAGGAGGAGGCTCAGAGGTGACCTCTGCTGTCTACAACTACCTAAAGGGAGGTTGTAGCCAGGTGGGGTTGGTTTCTTCTCCCAGGCAACCAGCAACAGAACGAGGGGACACAGTCTCAAGTTGTGCAGGTATAGGCTGGATATTATTAAGAGGAAGTTCTTCAGAGGGAGAGTGATTGACATTGGAATGGGCTGCCCAAGGAGGTGGTGGTCTCACCACTCCGGAGGTGTTCAACAAAAGCCTGGATAGAGCACTTAGTGCCATTGGCTAGGGCTGGGTGATAGGCTGGACTGGATGATCTTGGAGGTCTCTTCCAACCTGGCTTTATTCTATTCTATTCTATTCTATTCTATTCTATTCTATTCTATTCTATTCTATTCTATTCTATTCTATTCTATTTTTGTTGCTTTGTCTTCAGTGTCTGAGCTTTGTTCCTTGGTTCTTTGCTTGGATGTTCCTGCTGATCTGGCAGACTCAATTCAGAGTCTTCCATTTATTTTTCTAGGAGATGAAGAAGCCCCAGGTTTATTTAGAGAAGGGCATGCTGACTGGCTTGGCTACAACACAACTGCACCCCAAATCAGATAGCAAAATGCAATCTAAACTGCCTATCACTACCCTGCCTAAGCTGGTCACATTAGTTAATGGTTGAGCTCAACAATTTTAAGGTCTTTTCCAACCTAAACAATTCTGGTTTTCCATCATTTGAATGTTTTCAGTGTTTTCTAATATTTTTTAAAAAGGCTGTAAGTGCCTAGAAGCCACACAGCTTTGGTGTGCTTGGAAACCCACAAGTATGTCCTGTCAGTTCCAGGTTAAGGGTTGCTACTCCGTCACGTTTCGAAGTGCCTCAGGGAACATCACCTTCACCTATTTAGGGAAGCAGAAGCTGCAAGAGCTCTTCTGCAGCAGCATTTTGAGCAGCAGCCTGGTGTGAATGCTTGAGCTTTTCTGCCACCAAGCGAGGCAGAGCATGAAGTGATGAGCCACCAGCCCACCTCCTCTTAGTCACACTGCATAAAACACCTTTCCCCCTCAGATTTTCCTTCAGAGAAGGCCAAAAGACTACATCTTCGCGCCATGGCCAGACCAGTATGACTTTCCCCCCACCCCTTCTATGTCCCTTTTTAAGGGTACTTAAGGGGGCCTACAAGAAAGCTGGAGAAGGGCTCTTTAGGATGTCAGGTAGTGATAAGACTGGGGGGGAATGGAACAAAGCTAGAAATGGGTAGATTCAGACTGGATATTAGAAGGAAGTTCTTCACCATGAGGGTGGTGAGAGCCTGTAAGGGGTTGCCTAGGGAGGTGGTGGAAGCCTCATCCCTGGAGGTGTTTCAGATGAGGCTGGATGAGGATATAGACAGCCTGATCTAGGGTGAGGTGTCTCTGCCCATGGCAGGGGGGGCTGGAGCTAGATGATCCTTGTGGTCCCTTCCAACCCTGACTGATTCTATGATTCTAAATATGTAGCCAGTATTGAACATTTGGCAGGAAGAAAAAGAAAACTTAGCTTTTCCTCCTGTATTTAGCCAATTTAAAGGCAATAAAGCTTTTCAATTGCCCAAATTCTATCTGAATAAACCATTAAGCCACTATTAAACCTCTCCTACAAGGGCAGGCTGAGGGAGCTGAGGTTGTTCAGAAGAAGAGAAGGCTCCAGGGAGACCTAATAGCAACCTTCTAGTACCTGAAGGGGCCTACAAGATGAGGTGGCTGCAGAGGGACTGTTTCCAAAGCCCTGCAGTGGTAGGATGAGGGACAATGGTTTGAAATTGGGGAAGAGAAGATTTAGGTTGGGTGTTATGAACAAGTTCTGCACCACCAGAGTGCTGGAACAATGAAACAGGTTGCCCGGGGAGAGGGTGGTTGAGGCCTCATCTCTGGAGATATCCAAGGTCAGGCTTGACAAGGCATTGAGCAGCCTGACCTAGTGGGGGAGGTCCCTGCTGACTGCAGGGGATGGTCTTTAGAGGTCCCTTCCAAGCCAAACCATTCTATGGTTGTATGATTTTATGATTCTATGATTCCATGATTCTGTGATTCTGTGCATCATACCAGATGACAATGCAAAGATAAACCTGTTAAAGGGCATCTGCGACCCCAAATCTTTACCTTGACTGCAGGCTCTGTTTCCAGCATGGTAGAAGACACAGAGCTTTTGCTATCTGAGGCATAAGGAACATTTGGGAAGAGCAGAAGGCACTTGCATCCAACACCAGAGTTTCTAATATTTTGAATCTGTTGGCAGTTTACCTAATTCTAGCATTTATAAATGTTTCCTGTTGATGTAGAGTAGGAAAAAAATCTGAGTGGGTTTTTAATTCCTTTCTTTCTTTATACATTTAATAAGTCAGTCTGTGAGAGCTGTGAATTCTCTTTGCCTTCCCAGCTCTGACAGCATTTTGGCCACTGGCATCTTTTGTGGGATGATGACTGCTGTGGCTGTGGCTGGAAGAGGACAGACTTGAAAGAGTTGGGCTTGTTCAGTCTGGAGAAGAGGAGGCTCCCAGGTGACCTTCTTGTGTGGCTTTCCAGTATCTGAAGGGAGCCTACAGAAAAGCTGGGGAGGGACTTTTTAGGCTATCAGGGAGTGACAGGACTAGGGAGAATGGGGCAAAGCTGGAGGTGGGGAGATTGAGACTGGAGGTGAGGAGGAAGTTGTTCATCATGAGAGTGGTGAGAGCCTGGAATGGGTTGCCCAGGGAGGTGGTTGGGGCCAGTTCCCTAGAGGTGTTTGCAGCCAGGCTGGCAGAGGCTGTGGGCAGCCTGATCTGGGCATGGCAAGGAGGTTGGAGCTAGATGATCCTTGTGGTCCCTTCCAACCCTGGCTGATTCTATGATTCTAAGATCTTCCTGGTGGGCCTGTAGGCAAAAGGATGTGCTGGTGAGTCACAGCTGATGGGCCTTCTGCTCCTGCTTGAATTGCTGGGAAGGTTTTGGGGAAAAGAAGACAGCTGTATACAAATCTCAGATTCATAGAATCATTAAACCATTAAGGATGGAAATGACCTTTAAAATTATCAAGTCCAACTGTCTTCCCAACACCACCATGGCCACTAAACTGTGGCCCCAAGTGCCATGTCCCCATGTATCTTGAACACCTCCAGGGATGGTGACTCCACTACCTCCCTGGGCAGCCTGTTCCAATGCTTGACTAAGTAGCCTGGAGCCCTAACTCTTGGAAAATGGGAGTTAACAGATGAAAACAGAGGGCAAGAATTAAAAGTCATAGAATCACAGGATTGTTTCTGTTAGAAGAGACCTCTAAGATCTGGAGTCCAATCACCAACTCAGCACTGCCAGATCACCATCAAACCATGGCCCTCAGCACCACATCTCCACAGCAGCTCTGGTCCTCCTCTTTCCACCTTGCATCTGTCCTCCAGAGGTTTGCAGTGGAGGAACTAGAGAAGTTTTACCATCTTCTGGATTACAGTGTGGGTTTGGGATTTCTTGTAATTCCACAGGCAAAATATATTCATTGGCCTTTGGAGAGTCCTTAGATTTCCACATTCTCCCATTGCTTGTACAGTGTGTTGGGCCCATACTCTTCTCTGTCGTGCTGCAAAGATGCTGAGGGTCTTGGAGCATCTCTGTGAGGAGGAAAGGCTGAGACACCTGGAACTGTTGAGCCTGGAGAAGAGCAGCTGCAGAGGGGATCTGCTCAATGCTCAACAAGAGATAAAGGGTGGGGGACAACAGGATGGGGCCAGGCTCCTGCCAGTGGTACTCAGTGACAGGACAAGGGTCAGTGGGCACAAACTGGAACCTAGGAGGTTCCATCTGATGATGAGGAGAAATGTTTTTGCTGTGAGGATGCTGGACCCTGGAGCAGGTTGTGCAGGACCATGGTGGAGTCCTCATCCCTTGAAGGGTTTCAAAGCCTTGCAGACGTGGTGCTGAGGGACGTGGTTTAGTGGTGAGCTGGCAGTGCTGGCTCAATGGTTGGGCTTGATAATCTCAGAGGTCTTTTCCAACTCTACTGATTCTGTGATTCTATTAAGCTTGAAAGTTCAAAAGTGCCTTTTGACACTTTGCCCATTGTGTGTCTTGTTAATTTTGGAGACTTTCTGAAGTGCAGTTTTCAAAGGGTTTGGAGAGTGACACAGCCTTTGGAATGATCACACCACAGAAAAAGCTGTGCAAAGTCCTCTTCTGCTGTGCAAGTTATTTAATAGCTGAGGTGGAAACCTTCATCTAGCAGTAGAAGATCAGATCTCATTTTTATATCACCTTTCATGTCCTTTTTTTCCCCAAGCTGCTCTTTTCTATTGCTCAGGAGGGACTAGTGTGATGTTCTGTGCTCAGGAAGTGTCATGCAATTTGTGACTGGCTTTATTTCCAGCTCCCTCTGAAACGTTTTGGATGAACTAATCATGTAAGGTGGAAGCCAGTTCCCCCAAAATAAACCTCTGAATGTCTCTGAGTACTTCAGTGCTTTCAAATCTGTACCTGGGGGATGGTGAGGGTGATGTGGCACAAGGAAAGGAGATGTGTCACATTCTCTGTAATAAAGATATCAGGAGGACAACAGGAAATGGCCTCAGGTTGTGCTCGGGGAGGCTTAGGTCGGACATAGAATCAGAATTGTTTCAGTTAGAAGAGACCTCTGAAATAATTTAGTCCAACATTCAACCCAGCAACACCATGGCCATTAAACCATGTCCCAAAGTGCCATGGCCACAGGTTTCTTGAACACCTCCAGGGAATGGGGACTCTTTGGGCAGCCTGTTCCAATGCCTGACCACTCTCACAGGAAATAAATTGTTCCTAATACCCAACCTAAAGCTCCCCTGGCACAATTTCAGGCCATTCCCTCTCATCCTATCACCTGATACTAGGGAGAAGCAGCTGACCCCCCACCTGGCTCCAGCCTCCTGTCAGGGAGTTGTAGAGAGCAATTAGGTCTCCCTTCAGCTTCCTTTTCTCCTAGCTCAGCAACCCCAGTTCTCTTAGCTATACCCAGCATTTGAAGTATGGCTTCACCAGAGTACAAGGCACACAATGAGGAACAATTCCTTCCCCTGTCAAGGCCTGGGCCAGGCTGCCCAGGACAGTAGTGGAGTCCCCATCCCTGGAGGGGTTTTGAAGCTGTGGAGGTGATGTGCTGAGGGATGCAGTTTAGTGGAGACCTGGCAGTGCTGGGGTAACGGAGTTGATAATCTTGGAGGTCTCTTCCTACTTTAATCCTTCTATGATTCTGTGATTCTAAGGCTCCACATAATTTCATTCCACAGAGAGAGTGATTTGCCCACAGAGTGATTTGCCATTGGAATGGACTGCCCAGGGAGGTGGTGGAGTTGCCATCTCTGGAGGTGTTCAAGAAAAGCCTGGATGGAGCACTTAGTGCCATTGGATAGGGCTGGGTGATAGGTTGGACTGGATGATCTTGGAGGTCTCTTCCAACCTGGCTTATTCTGTTCTATTCTATTCTATTGGAGGTTTTGGACTGTCCTGAGTCACTGGGCTAGATGCTTCAGTGTCCCTATATTAAGATGCTACATGGGACCACAGTTCCTTCACTGTTTGTTTGTAGAGGTTCTGTTCCCCTGAAGCTAAATCACAGCTTTGGAAGGGAACCTGTGTCCCACAAAAAGATCTCTGCAAGGTTCAGAGGACTCATTGCACAAAAAGCAACGTGGCTGTCTGAAAGGGACCCCTCTCTTCTGTCCCATGACAATAGAGCTGCAGGCTCTCCTTTAGCAGTACTGCTTCTAACAAGGCAGCTTCTATTCACTGAAGATTAGAAAGCACAGAGAGCAGCAAATTCAGGGCAGATCACATTGTTTGTGCTGGAGCTGAGTGACCTGTGGCGTTGCTAAACATTTTCTCTTTTCTCTTAGCACTGCAGCATGGTTTCAGGACTGGGAAGCATGTCAAGGTAATTGTAACAAGGGGACTTTGCAGCCTAGATCTGTTTATTGCTCATTAATTACTCACTGTGGATATGAAGAGCCAAATTCTTCTGCTCTCAAAGCTGTTAGGAAGCTTCCCTGTGTATTTTTTGTGGGAGATGCTGTGTTTTGTGGGAGATTACTGCATGCAGCTCTGGAGCCCCCACCACAAGAAGGACATGGACTGTTGGAGAGAGTCCAGAGGAGTGCCATGAAGATGATCAGAGGGCTGCAGCATCCACTGTTATCTTGTGCCAACTTTCCTAAAGTTTGGGACACACAGTGAATTTGATGGCATTTTATTGTAGTTGTGAGTGATGACCAGCTGGGTTCAGTACTTCAGAGTAGCTCTGGGTGGAGAAGTTTGGCTGCTTCTGAGATGTGAGCTATTTTGAAGAGGCCACAGCACATTTTCCTAGGTGTTTGGTGCTCTTCAGGAATTAATTTTCTTAGTTGTGCTGTGCTGCTCAAAAATAGTGGGTCTGATGGTAAAAAATTCCCAGTTTTGGAGAGACAAGGAAGTGTTGGAGAGAGTCCAGTGGATGCTGGGAAGATGCTGAGGGAACTGGAGCATCTCTATGAGGAGGAAACGCTGAGAGCCCTGGGGCTGGTGACCCTGGAGAAGAGCAGCCTGAGAGGGGATCTGCTCAATGCTCAGCATGAGATAAAGGATGGGGGGCAAGAGAATGGAGCCAGACTCTAGTCAGTGGTGCCCAGTGACAGAACAAGGGGCAATGGGCACAAACTAGAACCCTGGAGGTTCATCTAAAGATGAGGAGAAGCTTCCATGGTGTGAGGGTGCTGGAGCCCTGGAGCAGGCTGCCCAGAGATGTAGGAGAGCACAGTGTAAATTAAAATACTCAGTTGGAAGTATTCATTTCCAAGCTGGATTCTGATGTTTTTATACTTGCAGCAGCCTGTGTTCTCCCCCACAGAGTGCATCTAGGAGAAGCAAATTTATGACTTGAAGCAAATTTATGAGTTGAAGCAAATGTGTGAGTTGTGAGTGTTTTAAAGAGGAGATTCATGAATATATTGGGGTCTTTTCTTGGCCTCCTTCAGTTGATTCTCTCCTAAAGACAGTAATTTTGTTTCCAGGCCTGTCTGGGCATAATGGTTTGAAGAAAATTGTCTCCTGCCACCCCATTTTTTTAACGGTAGTTTGTCTTATTATGGAATCATTAAAGTTGGGAAAAGCCTCTAAGATCATCAAGTCCAACCTCCTTGATATGAACCTGCAAAACTTAGTGCAGTAAGATGGGCTTGAATATTATCACCTCAATGAGTTGGAAGCTCTTTGAGGAGGAAGTTCCTCAGCATGAGAGTGGTGAGGCCCTGGAATGAGTTGCCCAGGGGGGTGGTTGGGGCCACTTCCCTGGAGGTGTTTAAGGGAAGGCTGAATGAGGCTCTGTTCAGCCTAATCTAGGGTAGGGTGTCCTTGCCCATGGCAGGGGTGTTGTAACTAGATGATCCTTGTGGCCCCTTCCAGCCCTGATGATTCTATGATTCTAAGCCCTGATGTGATGAAAGTTTTTGTGTTTGACAGGAGATGGAGCATCATCCATTCCCGTCTACTCAGACTTCCACTGGAGACACAGGCACTGCTGGAGCCCGTGGTAAGAACCCTTCCCTGGAGGTATTTGAGACCAGGTTGGCTGAGGCCCTGAGCAATCTCATCCTAGTAGGAGGTGTCCTTGCCCATAGCAAGGGATTTGAACTAGGTAATCTTCAAGGTCTCTTTCAACCCAAACCATTCTACGAACCTATGAATATGTGAACTTTTCCTGTACACAGCAGCAATCCACAGTTCAGCTGCATGTGAAGCAGAAGGACCTTTTCCAGATCAGCAACCTCTGGAAGAAGGCATCCCATGAACCATATTTGCATATTTTAGCAGGGCCTGTTATGACAGGACAGGGCAGGTGATGGTTTGAACTAAAAGAAGGAGATTCACATTGGAGAGAAGGGAGAAATGTTTGACCCTGAGAGTGTGAGACACTCTCCAAGTGCCCCATCCCTGGACCCATTGCAGGTCAGGTTGTTTGGGGCTCTGAGCAACCTGCTCCAGTTGCAGATGTCCCTGCCGACTGCAGCAGGGTTGGACTGGATGACTTTGAAAGGTCCCTTCCCACCCAAACCAGTCTGGCATCCTGTGATTCTCTAATAAAAGCTGTGGCTTTCAAGAGTGGCATGGACAAAACTCAACTTCAGTGGGGAGACAGAGTGAGCTGGAGATCTTCATCCCTTCAGAAAAGCAGGGCCACCACCCTCTATGGCAAAACAAACCCAGATTGTCCTACCCGAAGTGCATCTGTACTAAAGTTTGGGGGTCATGGTGTTGAATCAGGGGGTGAGTGTAGCAGCTGTACATCTGGCACCTGCATGAAGACACAACTGAAAAGCTGTTCACTCCTCTTCCAGCATCTCACACAACTCCCTCTAGGGCAGAAGCAGCTATCGAAGGGGAAACCCTGAAGAACCTCATGGACATTCTCCAGCAGATGATACAAAAGGTGCCCACATGGGGCCCACCAGCCCAACATTCAGCCCTCAAACCCACTCCTGATGATACCATGGATGCTCTTTGGTTAAAACTATACAGCAGACATGCTAAAAGGGCAAAAACCCTAGAAAACATCCCAATGAGAAGAAGTCCTGCTCCAGCTACACCACCATCAGCTCTGGCACTCCAGCCTGACACAGACCTTTCTCTTGGTTTATGTGCGCATGAGTCTCCTCAGGTGATGGCAGCACTGCAAGAGTTTGGCTCAGTTCTCCAAACTGCTGCTGCAAAAAAAAAAAGCAAAACTCTGGAGCAATTAATCAATGGATTCAGTGACATTTTTGGAGAATGCTTTAAAATAATGAATGTTAAATACCCAACTAAGCACGGTGGCCCCAAACCTGCCAACAAAAGGGTGGAAAAGGTTGTGTGGGACTGAGAAGGTGGAACATCAAGCTTTAGGTAAAGTCATCTTGGGTGTGATTGAAGCAGACAGCAGTAGCAGCACAGAGCATGGAACAAACCAGATCTTGATGGATAGAGAGTGAGAGAATGGGACAAATCAGAGCTTGACAAGTAGACAGCACGGAACAAACCAGATCTTGATGAGTAGAGAGCATGGAACAAAATGGATATTGATAGGTAGAGAGTGTGGAACAAACCAAATCTCAATGGATAGAAAGTGAGAGCATGGACAAACCAGATCTTGATGGGTAGAGAGCGTGGAACAAACCAGATCTCAGTGGATAGAAAGTGAGAGCGTGGACAAACCAGATCTTGATGGGTAGAGATCATGGAACAAACCAGATCTCAGTGGATAGGAAGTGAGAGCATGGACAAACCAGACCTTGATGAGTAGAGAGCATGTAACAAAATGGATATTGATGAGTAGAGAGCATGGAAGAAACCATATCTTGATGGGCATGATGAACTGTCTGGAGTCTCCAAGTTCCTGAAGGACCAGAAGAGTAGAGAATGTGTAAGAACAACCATTTATCTTTAATGCTTCCACCATTTCTATCTCTCTGTCCATGAGGTGTAGGAGGGAGCTCAAGTAAACCAGGAAAATCCAAACTCTGATTAACCTACTTTACAATCTCAGTCCTCAATTCAATCCAGATCTGGAGAGTTCTGCTGGGAAGAATAGCCCAGCTTTGAAGAAAAGACTCTAACAAATAGTTAAGTACCAATATCTGAATATTTACTTTTCCTGAGGTTCAAAAGATCAGTTTCCAGTTTAGTCACTCATTCAAAGCAGGCAGCACTGTGTTCACCCCAGTAATTAAAAGTCACTTTTTCAACGTTTTCAGTCCTGTCTCTTATGTGACAGTGATAAACTGGATGGTGGTGAAATACTTGTCCCAAATTTGACTCTCCTCGAGGTGCATGAAGGTGTGTGGCCAGCAGATCGAGGGATATTCTCCCCCTCTTCTGCCCTATTGAGGCCGCAGCTGAAGAACTGGGTTCAGTTCTGGGCTTCCCAGTTCAGAAGAGACAGGGAACTACCGGAGAGAGTTGAGAAGAAGAAAGAAAGATGCTGAGGGGCTTGGAGCATCTCTGTGAGGAGGAAAGGCTGAGAGCCCTGGGACTGGTGAGCCTGGAGAAGAGCAGCCCCAGAGGGGATCTGCTCAATGCTCAGAAAGAGATAAAGGGTGGGGGACAACAGGATGGGACCAGACTCTTGTCAGTGGTGCTCAGTGACAGGACAGGGGTCAGTGGGTACAAACTGGAAGGCAGGAGGTTCCACCTGAAACCTCTTTGGTGTGAAGGTGCTGGAGCCCTGGAGCAGGCTGCTTAGAGAGGTTGTGGACAAGAGGAAATGGCCTCAAGTTGGCCCAGGGAAGGTTTAGTTTGGACATGAAGAACAATTTCTTCCCCTTGAGGGTTTCTCAAGCCTGGCCCAGGCTGCCCAGGGCAGTGGTGAAGTCCCCCAGTCCTGGATGGGTTTCAAAGCCATGAAGATCATGGGATCACAGCATCATAGGATGTCAGGGATTGGAAAGGACCCAAGGAGGTCATTGAGTCCAAGCCCCCTGCCAGAGCATGACCATACAATCTATTCAGGTCACACAGGAACACATCCAGGCAGACCTTGAAAGACTCCAGAGAAGAAGACACCACAACCCCTCTGGGAAGCCTATTCCAGTGCTCTGTGACCCTTACAGTCAAGAAGTTCTCCCTTGTGTTGAGGTGGAACCTCCTGTGCTGCAAGATGTGGTGCTGAGGGCTGTGGTTTGGTGATGACCTGGCAGTGCTGGGGGAATGGTTGGACTCAATGATCTTGGAGGTCTTTTCCAATCCAAATGACTCTGTGATTCTGTGCCTTGGGGTGGTCTCAGTCACACACTTGTGGACAACCCCACACTCTGTTTTGGGCAGAAGGACCCGGAAGCCACTTTGAAGTTAATTCTGAAATAAGGGGGTGATTGTGGAAGTGTCACAACCAGCTGCTGCTTCATGGTTCAGCTGCAGTCCTTTTTGATTTGCCATGAAAAGCTACAGCAGGGATGACTCAGCTGAAACCTTTAAAAGGCTCCAAACCTCTGTGGTACCATCACTGAAGGTGGATGGGAATCCACCTGGACCTGGAGAGCACAGACAACTGAGTGGAACAGAAGGAAAGTTCTACCAACTACCTTATTCAAGGTGAGCTGAAGTAAGGGTGGGGAGACACTGGAACAAGCTGCCCACATTGCTTATGGATGCCTCTTTCCTGGAGGTGTTCAGGGCTAGGGTGGATGGGCCCTTGGGCAACCTGATCTAGTGGAAGGTCTCCCTGCCCATGGCAAGGGGGTTGGAACTGGATGATCTTTAAGGTTCCTTCCAATCGAGCCTGTTCTAGGATTCTATGAATTATGAACTTTAGAGTGGCTTATTCTTCAAAGAAGGAGAAACAGAAGGTGAGCAGACCCAAGCCTTTGTAGACACAAAGTTGGATAATTTGGTGATTTTTAATGGAAATAATCAGAGAGTTGATAGATAGCAAATAAAGATCCAGGGAAACAAGGTATTTTGAGGAGGAATCCCTTCATTTTGCAGTTTTCCTCTCAATGCTCAGCAGGAGCTAAAGGGTGGGGGGCAAGAGGATGGAGCCAGACTATTCTTGGTGGTCCCCAGGGACAGGACAAGGGGCAGCAAACTGGAAGCCAGGAGGTTCCACCTGAACATAAAGAAACTTCTTTGGTGTGAGGGTGCTGAAGCTCTGGAGCAGGCTGCCCAGAGAGGTTGTGGAGTCTCCTTGTCTGGAGAGCTTCCAAACCCAGGTGGCCATTGTGATTCTGGGCAAGCTGCTGTGGGTGTCTCTGCTTGACCAGGGATGGTTGGACTGGATGATCTCCAGAGGTCTCTTCCAGCTTTCACCAGAGATTCAGGGATTCTCTGAAGAGGAGCTGACAGCAGGGCAGTGCAGCCACCTTGCTGTATGTTCTGTTGGTCTCTGCTGCCTTCTCCCTGTTCCTTATTGCTCCTTGCAGTCTGTGACACACATCTCAGGGACACTTGGGATGATAAGGTCAGATAGGTAAGGCTGTGGGTGCTCCTGGCATCAACTTTAAGCACATCACCAGCCTCAGAATCTGGACAATGTCTGTGCTGGAAACCTGAGCTCTGTCTGCAGTTCTGTGGAACAGGGGCAGGGATTTCACAGAATCACACAACTGGTTTGGTTGGAAAAATCCTCCTAAGATCATCAAGTCCAATCATCAACCCAGCACCACCATGGTCATTAAACCATGTCCTCAGGTGCCATGTTCACACATTTCTTGAACACCTCCAGAGATGGGGACTCCACCACCTCCTTGGGAAGCTTGTTCCAATGCCTGACCACTCTTGTGGGAAATAAATTTTCCTAATCTCCAACCTAAGGCTCCCCTGGCACAATTTCAGGCCATTTCCTCTCGTTCTGTCACCTGACACTAGGGAGAAGAGACCAACCCCCACCTGTCTCCAACCTCCTTTCAGGGAGTTGCAGGTCTCCTCTCAGCCTCCTTTTCTGCAGGCTGAACAGCCTCAGGTCCCTCAGCTGCTCCTCACCAACCCTGTTCTCCAGAGCCTTCACCAATTTTGTTGCCCTTCTCTGGACCTGCTCCAACCCCTCAATGTCCTTCTTGGAGAGAAGGCCACAAACTGAACCCAGGATTCAAGATGTGACCTCAGTGTACCCCATACACTGGTAGCTGCAGCCTGGTTGTTGTCTTGCTGCAGGATCCTGCCAGCGTGGCTGACCACAGCTGCTACATGTTGTTGTTGTTGTTCTAATCTCCTGTCTGTGCAGCTCCCAGCACCGTTAAGCTCCCTAACCTTGGGACCACGTGCTGGTCAAATCCAATAAAGAGCTCCTGGTCACCTGCAGCTTCAATCCCTATTTACTGGCCATCAGGAACACATGGGTGGGTGTCTCTTCCATGCTCCAATCTTTATTCCCTGCTGAACGAGCCTTGCTTGGACAGCACTAAACTGAGGAGGTTGCCATGGGAATGTCAGAAGCAGAATCCAGGTGGTGAAGCATCACTGCAGGCTGTGGGCAAGGCCAAGAGCAGGGAGATGTTTGTGCAGTAAGCGTCAGAGCTTTGATTCCACACTGGAGCTGAGGCTGCTGTTACTAGCTGGAAAACTCCCCATGCCTACCTGCTGTCCTCTTCCTTAAGTTCTCTCAGGTTTGGGCATAGATCAGTTTGGTGGAGGACATTGTAGTCCTGGAGTGTGTCCAGAGAAGGGCAATGAAGCTGGGTGAAGGATCTGGAGAATAGGTCTGGTGAGGATCAGCTGAGGGAACTGGGGTTGTTGAGCCTGGAGAAGAGGCAGCTGAGGGCAGATCTTCTGCTTCTCTACAGCCCCCTGAAAGGCTGGAGCCAGGTGGGGGTTGGTCTCTTCTCCCAGGGAACAAGTGATAGGACAAGAGGAAATGGCCCAGGGGAGGTTTAGGTTAGGTATGAGGAACAACTTCATAGAAAGGGTTGTCAGGGCCTGTCCCAGGCTGCCCAGGGCAGTGGTGGAGTCCCCATCCCTGGAGAGGTTTCAAAGCTGTGGAGATGCTGTGCTAAGGGACATGGTTTGGTGGTGATCTGGCAGTGCTGGGTTAACGACTGGAGTCTGTGATCATTTGAGTTGCCTTGGGAGGAAAGGTGAAGAAGGAAGGAGTTACCTATCATCAGTACCACTGTCATCTCCAGCACCTTCATGGTGGTGCTCTGTAGCACAAGAGCCACAAGCAGGACTCAGCAGCTCATTCACAGAATCACAGAATGGTTTGGGTTGGGAGTGGCCTTAAAAATCATTTAGTTCCAACCCCACTGCCATGGGCAGAGACACCTCCCATTACACCATGTTGCTTGGGGCCTTATTCTTTGGTCCATGGCAGTTTGGGGCTGTGTGTTATGCAGCAGCCACACTCTCCTCAGCTGTGGATCATGACTGCTGGAGTCTTGGCTCATCCCAGGGCAGCTACAGGACCCAGTGCAAGGCCAGTGGCAAGGGATGGCCCACCTTGACCCAGTGAGCTGGGCAGAGAGCAGCCACCCTTTGCTGGGAGTCTGGAGGTGGTGACAACGTAGCAGGAATGGGACAAAAGCAGAGTTTGAAGGCTGCAGGGGGCTGCTTGGGGGCTGCTGCCCATGCTGTGCCCTCCTGCAGGTTCCTGCACCATGAGCACAGGTGAGGACGCCAAGTGGCTCCAGTGGGTAACCAAACAGTTTGAGAGCATTGCTGGAGAGGACAAAGAAATCAACTTGGAGGAGTTCAGAACTGCTCTCCAGGTGAAGGAGGTGAGTGCCTGTGGGTCTCTTCCTCTAGACACTGAGCTGTGGTCCCTTCATTCCTCCCTCCTTGTTTGGAGCCATCCCCATGGCTTCTGTCTTTTGCTGGTCCATTCCCACTGCTGGTGGTGCAAGCTTTGTCTGGAGCACCAGGATTTGGCTGGTGGAGAGCAGCCCAGCACTACATCAGAGCATTTCTCCTGCTCCCCACAGTCCTTCTTTGCTGAGAGGTTCTTTGCCCTGTTCGATGCGGATGGGAGCGGCACCATTAGCTTGGAGGAGCTGCTGAAAGCCCTGAGCCTGCTCGTGCATGGCACCGAGATGGACAAGCTGAGGTTCCTCTTCCAGGTGTACGATGTGGATGGTAAGAGGATGAAATATGGATTCATGTGTCCTCTTTTGGACAAAGTTGGGATTTACAAGGCAGTGTGGCTCTTCTGGGGCATCCACAGCTTGGAAACCTCTCTAGGAATGGGGACTCCACCACTGCAGCCTAGGTCAGGCCTTGATGACCCTTTCCATGAAGAAATTGTTCCTCCTGTCCAACCTAAACCTCCCCTCAGGCAACTTGAGGCTGTTTCCTCTTGTCTCTTCATTTGTTCCTTGGAAGAAACCAGCCCCCACCTGGCTCCAGCTTCCTTTCAAGCAGTTGTAGAGAGCCAGAAAGTCTCCCCTCAGCCTACTCTTCTCCAGGTTGAACAACCCCAGGTCCCTCAGCTGCTCCTCACAGGACATCACAGTTTGGCTTCACATCCTCTCTCAGCCCAGCTGGGTAGAGGGTGTGTGGGTCTTCACTGCTGGACCTTCATTGAAGGTCTCTTTGGCATAATGCTGCTGCTTTCCTCTTGTGATGTCAGCATCAAGATTCTATCTGAAAGGCAGCAGTTAAGCAGGAGAGGAGCAAGGCTCCTTCTTCATCTGGAACTAGATCTTTAAGGTCCTTTCCAGCCCAAGCCATTCTGAGATCACTGCTGTGGCCTCTTCTGGCCCTGCTCCAGCAGGTTCATGTCTCCTGCACTAAGAAGCACATCTGTGAGTTATGTCCTGCTCTGGCCGGGCAGTTTCTCTCTGAGGACAGGAGGCAATGACTGCATGGAGGGGAGGCAATTCTTGGATTGAAGGCAGGAGGTGGAGGTGGCACCAGGGGGTTGTGAGGATGCTGTGGCATTATCAGGTCCCTGCCCTGAGCCTTTGTGGTCCCTGTGCAGGCAGTGGCTCCATCGACCCAGACGAGCTGCGCATGGTGCTGCGGTGGTGCCTGCAGGAGAGTGCCATCACTCTGCCTGAGGAGCGCCTGGGGGATCTCACCCTGGCCCTCTTTGAGGCTGCTGACAAGGACCACAGTGGCTCCATCACATTTGAGGAGCTCAAGGAAGAGCTGGAGGCTTTCCCAGAGGTCATGGAGAACCTGACCATCAGGTAGGTCCCTCTGGCAGCCCCACGGGGCCATGGGTTCCCCTGTGAGCACCTTTGTGTTCTTGCATGGAGGAACAGTGGTGGCATTTATGGTCTCATTAAAGTTCTCTTGGGGTGTCCAGGTCATAAGGTGCTTGGCCAGCACTGAGAGCAGCTCAGATGCTTTATGGTGCCAAGCTGGGTGCTAGGTTGGACTGGATGATCTTGGAGGTCTCTTCCAAACTGGCCTATTCTACTCTATTCTATTCTAGTCTAGTCTAGTCTAGTCTGTTTAGATGAGCTCAAGCTGGGTGTAGGGATGGTGCTGAGAGGGGTGCAAGGATGATGCCACACTGGGTACAGGGCTTGGAGGCAGGCATAGTGCTGGGATGAGGCTGGGATGGGTGCAGGCCTGAGATACAGAAATGCTGCCATGATGGGTGGAGAGCTTTGCTGCAGGGGTGGTGCTGAGATGGGTGCAGTGATGAAGCCAAGCTGGGTGCAGGGATGGAGCTGGGATGGGTGCAGGGATGATGCCAGCCTGTGGGCAGGGTTCAGATGCAAGGATGGGTTGCAGTGTGATGGGTGCAGGGATTGTGCTGGGATGGGCGTGGAGATAACTCCAAACTGGGTGCAGGGCTGAGATACACGGGTGAGTGCTGGGGTGAGTACAGGGATGGTGCAGGGGTGGGTGTGGGGGTGATGGCAGCCTGGGAGCAGGACCACCCCAGCTCCCCCTTTCTATGGAGAGGATCAATGTTGCTCTTGCTCTCAGCGCAGCGAGCTGGCTGAAGCCACCACCAGCCGTGGAGAGGAGCCACAAGCCACGCTGCCTGACCCGGGCCTACTGGCATAACCACCGTGGCACATTGGTCTTCCTGGGGGGCTACATCAGCCTCAACCTCCTGCTCTTCTCCCTGGCTGCCCTGCACCACGCCAGTCGTGGTGGCTGGGTGATGGTGGCCCGGGGCTGTGGGCAGTGCCTGAACTTCAACTGCACCCTCCTAGCAGTGAGTGCTGGGTCCTGGGAGGGTGCTCAGCTCTTGAGGGATATTGGGTGGTGGTGGCCTGGGCTATTTAGGGCTTTGGAGGACAGCATTGGGGCCTGTGGGCTTCTGCAGGAGTGGAACTGGGTTGTCTTCTCTAAGTAACAGCAGAAAAATAGGGTTGGGGTGGTGAGCTCTCTGGGACGTGGGTGCTCATGGTGCACCTGCAGATGGGGCTTTGACTTCAGCCTCTTTGGTGCTCTCCAGGATGACGATGGCACCCTGTATTAGTGGGGAGCTTGCTCTGCAACCCCAGAGGACCAGCCTCTGGCTGAGCTACTCAGCATTTCATATTGCCCCTAACATCTCTTGATTGCCCCCAGCAACTCCAGTTGCCCCTTGTCATCTCCATTAGCCCCTCTTCCTCTCCCGGAGGTGCTGATGCTGCGGAGGTGCCTGACCTGGCTGCGAGCCACCCCCGTGGCCAAGGTTGTGCCCCTGGACCAGCACGTTGTTTTTCACCAGCTCGTGGGGTACGTGGTGCTGGCACTGGCAGCTGTGCACACAGGTGCCCACCTTGCCAACTTCAGTAAGTAGCAGCTCCTGGGAGAGGGGATGTCTGTGTCCCAGAGGGGTAGAGATGTCCCAGAGAGGAGGACGTTTGTGTCCCAGGGAGATGCAGATGCTCCACAAAGGGGATGCTCATGTCCCAGAGTGATGCAGGTGCCCTGGGGTGAGGCACATCCCCCAGGGAGGGGGAGTACAAAGCCTGGAGAGGGGGTGCCTACACCCAGGGGTGCTGTGAGGCCTCGGGCAGGATGCAGGCAGCTGGAGTCTGTGCGGTGCCATGCAGTCTGTGCTCTGTCTGCTGTCCCCCTCTAGTGGCACCTCAGCTGGGCAGCCAGCAGCTCCTGCACCCCACGGTGAGGTGCCACAGGTGCACATCACAGAAACAATGAATGTCTTGGGTTGGAAGGGACAGTAAAGATCACCCAGGTCCCATGGGCAGGGACACCTCCCACTTGACCAGGTTGCTCAAGGCCAGGTCGAATGAAGCCTTGAACCCCCAGGCAGGGGGTTCAACCTCCACAGCCTCCCTGGGCAACCTGTTCCAGTGTCTCACCACCATCCTTGTGAAGAATTTCTTCCTAATATCCAGTTCTTGCTTTACCCACCCCAATGCAAAATGCAGCCCCTGCTTCCCCCTCTCTCCCCACTTCCCCCTGCCCCTTGCAATGATGCCAGGCCCAAGAAAAGGCTCTGGAGAGCAGAAGTGTTTCATGAGGAGAAACTTTTTTTTTTTGGTGTGAAGGTGCTGGAGCCCTGGATCAGGCTGCCCAGAGAGGCTGTGGAGTCTCCTTCTCTGGAGGGCTTCCAAACTCTCCTGGGCACTGTGGTCCTGGGTAAGCTGCTGTGGGTGCCTCTGCTTTATCAGGGGTATGGTCTTGATGATCTCTTCCAACCCCTCCATGCTGGGATCCTGGGATTTTTCCAACAGTCACAGCATCACAGGATGTCAGAGGTTGGAAGGGATCCGAAGAGGTCATCGAGTCCAACCCCCCTGCCAGAGCAGGACCAGACAACCTAGCACAGATCACAGAGGAACACATCCAGACAGGCCTTGAAAGTCTCCAGAGAAGGAGACTCCACAACCTCTCTGGGGAGCCTGTGCCAGTGCTCTGTGACCCTTACAGTCAAGAAGTTCCCCTTTGTGTTGAGGTAGAACCTCCTGTGCTGCAGCTTACACCCATTGTTCCTTGTCCTAACCCAGGGGGCAATTGAGCAGAGCCTGTCCCCCCCTCTCCTGACCTGCAGCCCTCAGACATTTATAAACATTTATTAGGTCCCCTCTCAGTTTTCCATTCTCCAGACTAAGCAGCCCCAGGTCCCTCAGCCTCTCCTCACCAGGTGGTGTTCCAGTCCCCTAATCATCCTTGTAGCCCTCTGCTGGACGCTCTCCAGCAGATCCACGTCTCTCTTAAACTGAGGAGCTCAGTCCTCAGCACTTGGGTGCTTCGCGGTTAAAAATAACAATTGGCAGCAGTTTGGTGAGTGCAGAAGGAATGTGGGTGCTGAGGGATGGGTGCTGCATGTGCCCCGTGCCCCATCCTGACCCATGCATGTGTCCAGGCAGGCTGGCACGGCAGGACGGGCACCATGCCCTCACCGAGTACCTCTTCTCAGCCCTGCCCGAGGTGGGGGGCCTGGGGGGCACGGCCTCACAGACAGGACTGGCACTAGAGGGGCTGCTGGCCACCATGCTCGCCTTCTCCAGCCCCTGCGTCCGCCAGAGTGGCCACTTTGAGGTGGGTCCCACCATGCGACCTGGCAAACCCCAGTGATGCCAAAGCTGCTCCCTCCTGGGGACCCAGGAATCGGGATGAGGGTCTGGTGGGTGGATGCTCACTTGAATGCTGCCTGATAGGTGGAGGAGAGCTCAGACACCTGTGTTGTACCCTGCCAATACCTCCCTTGGCCACCCCAACCTTCTCAGATTTCATGTTTGGGGCTTTCTGTGGTTTGCTCCCTCCTTGGGCACCCCACACTCCTCAGATCTGCAGTTGTGGGGGTTCTGTGCATTGCTCCCTCCTTGGGCACCCCACACTCCTCAGATTTGATGTTTGGGGCTCTCTGTGCTTTACTCCCTCCTTGGGCACCCCAGACTCCTCAGATTTGATGTTTGGGGCTCTCTGTGCTTTGCTCCATCCTTGGGCAGCTGCAGATCTCCAGTTCTGGAGGTTCTGTGCTTTGCTCCATCATTTGGACTGCCCTTGCCTACTGGGATGGTCCAGCACAGCCTGACCATGAGGCACTGTTTGGCTCCACCACTTTCAGATCATGCTCAACCCTCCCCTGTGCCCTCTGTTCTCTGCCCACAGGTCTTCTACTGGACCCACCTCTCCTACATCTCTGTCTGGACCCTCCTCATCCTCCATGGCCCCCACTTCTGGAAGTGGTTTGTGGTTCCTGGTTGCCTCTTTGTGCTGGAGAAGGTGCAGGGCTTGGCCTGGCAACGTGCCGGGGGCCTGCGCATTGTAGAAGTCAACCTGCTCCCCTCCAAGGTCAGCATCCACAGAGGTCTCCATGCCTCTTGCCACCTCCCTCCTGCTGATCTCCTCTTCTCAGGTCAGGATGAAGATGCTGTGATGCCCAGAAGCACCTGTGATGTTTGCAGAGTGTTTTGCAGCGTGGAGAAAAGCACCACAGTGGTTGCTGGACATGGGGGGAAGAGGAGGGACAGTGGGATATGGAAGGGGGTGGTGGCCCCAGTGTGTTTGGGTGGTAGAGGGATGCTCCTTAGCCATTTGCAGGAGGGACAGGGCACAAGGAATAGCTTATATGGATCAGGCCATGGAATCATAGAAAGGTAGGGACTGGAAGGGACCTCTGAAGATTCACAGAATCAGAGTGTTTTGGGTTGGAAGGGACTTCAAGGATCATCTCGTTCCAACTCTCCTGCCAGAGGAGGAGGTTTGGGTTGCTTTGGGCTGCCTTGAGGAATGTTTGCAGCAAGAGGTGAAGCTGATTCCTTCGATTTCAAGCCATAATCCTTTCCATTTAGATTTTTTGGCCTGTTTTTCAAGTTAAAAAAGAAAAAAAAAAACCATAAAAATTCCCAGAAATTACTTCTTTGGCTCAGAGCTCCTTCAAAACATTGTAATGTGAGGCAATATCATGGTTTTAGAGTGGGGAGAAACCCACAACAGGCAGGTGGTGAAGCTGGGCAGTCAAGAGGAGAACAAACTCTTAGGCTGAAGCTGCAAGTCCACCTTGTGCTGGCTGCACACACCTGGCTGGAGGCACAGACCTGGCTGAAAGGAAACAATCCCAGCAGAGCCTGAATGTTCCCAGCCTCTCTGCTCTCCTTTTCTTCCAGGTGACTCACCTTGTGATTGAGAGGCCACAGTCTTTCCACTACAAGCCTGGAGACTACATCTACCTGAACATTCCAGCCATTGCCACCTATGAGTGGCATCCCTTCACCATCAGCAGTGCTCCTGAGCAGCAAGGTGATCACTGACCCTTCACTAATTTTGCATCCTGTGGGTGTCTTGCGTCACTGGGATGATGTTTTGTGTCACTGGGATGATGTTTCCCATCCCACAAGTCCCATCAAGGCTCTCTTGAGAGTCATGCAGGGAGATGTCCATGCCCAGGGAGCAATGTGTGTGCAGGCCTGCACACTGAGTCCAGTTCTGGGCTCCCCAGTTCAAGAGAGACAGAAATATTGGAGAGATTCCAGTAAGGGCTATGAAGATGCTGTGAGGAGAAAAGGCTGAGAGCCCTGGGGCTGCTGAGCCTGGAGAAGAGCAACCTGAGAGGGAATCTGATCAATGCTCAGCAAGAGCTAAAGGGTGGATGGCAAGAGGATGTGGCCAGACTTCTCAGTGATGCCCACTGATGGGACAAGGTGAAATGGGCACGAAATGGAACCCAGGAGACTCCATCTGTGCAGGAGGAGAAACTTCTTTAGTGCTGGAGCCCTGGAGTAGGCTGCCCAGAGAGGCAGTGGAGTCTCCTTGTCTGGAGAGCTTCCAACCCCCCCCCTGCCATTGTGATTCTGGACAAGCTGCTGCAGGTGCCCCTGCCTGTGCAGTTTGCTGCTGGGTCCCTGGGGCTGGAACTCTGTGGTGCTGGGGCTGTGGGGTGGTTCCGTAGGTAGGTTGCTCACCCTCTGCTCTGCTTCATCCCACAGAGACCCTTTGGCTGCACATCAGGTCTCTGGGCCAGTGGACCAACAAGCTCTATGAATACTTCCAGGAGCTCAAATCTCCCATTCCAGAGCCAAAACCACTCAGCAGGAGCCTGAGGAAGAAGAGGCAACAGAGCTGGGTCCAGGTTGGTGCTGGTGGGGCTTAGCTTTTGGCAGACACAAGGGTTAGGCCTTACACTGCTGCTGGTTGGCAGCTGCTCATGAGGTTGGCTTTGCCCCACAATGTGCCCATGGGTTTCTCAAGGCAATGCCCTCATCTGCCACTTGTGGAGGTCTCTGTTGCATGGCTTGTTCCTGGCCAGCTCCCAAAAAACAAAGACCATAGCACCATAGAATGGTTTGGATTGGAAGAGACCTCAAGGTTCATCTGGTTCCAACCCCTTGCCATAGGTAGGGACATCTCCCACTAGAGCAGATTACTCAAGGCCTCATCCAACCTGGCCTTGAACACCTCCAGGGAGGGGCCATCCACAACCTCCCTGGGCAACCTGTTCCAGTGTGTTACCACCCTCACTGCAAAGAATTTCTTCCTAATCTCCAGTGTCAATCTCCCCTGCTTAAGCTTCCGGCCATTCCCTCTCACCCTGTCACAACAAGCCCAAGATGTGAGGACAGCTCTGGGCTCGATGCTCTCTCTGGCTGTCTGTCCCCAGGGTGACCCCAGTTTTCAGCACCAAGCTGGGTCTTGGAGGTACTTTTTGTGGTGCACATCCCCTGCAGGGTGCTTGTGCAACTTGAGAGAGTTTCATGTCCCACCAAGGCTGTGTGACCCTGATGGATGGGGCGTCAGGACCATTGCCTTGGCCTTGGGTTTCCAGGAAAGTCTCTGCATCAGAATCAGCTCTGAGAAGGGGTCAGTGGCCACTGGTGAGGATGGATCCATTAAGCTGAGGTCATACAAAACTACCTGCACTGCTGCTTCAGGAGAGGAGGACCCAGCAACGGAGGGGGTGAGCACCATCACCCACTATGCTCAGCACCACTGAGACTCCTTGGGGCTCAGAGGGAGGAAGGGGTCTCTGCTCTCCTCAACACAGCAGGGGCCAGAGAACCAGCCTGGAGAAATGAGGGTTTGGCTCATTAAAAATCTCCTTTTGAAAAAAGAAACTCCTCAGATAGAGATGGTGACAGTGACAGGATGCTGAGGGCCACCACTGAGAAGCTCTCAGTGTATTGACTCTGTCTGTGCTGGAGGAGCAGTCCCTGCAGATAATGAATTTACATGAGCTGGTTCCAGTGAGCTTCTCTCCCTGCCGTCCTTACAGCTTCATCTGTCCTCTCATGAGCAGAGGTTCCCCACCCCTGTTCCTACCACCTGGGCCATCATGATCCTTGGAAACCTCTTACTCACCCCCCCAGGTTGTGTTGGGATTTAGATAGTTTCCTTTCTAATCAATTCTGAAGCTGATTATGACCCAGATTTCATCAGGTGACAGGTTCCTGGTGTTGCATGTTGGTGGGATGTCCCACCAAGCTCTGGGCTTGGTGCCATGGGATGTGGCTGGAAGCCTGTGTGCAACCTGGACAAACCCAACTGGGGAAAGTTACCCAACCCCCACAGCTGAGAAACCAGCTGGTTTATGGTTGAGTGTCATGGAAGGGTTAAGGCTGGGCAGGAGATGGTCATGGCTCTCTTCACCCTGCAGGTCTCCACTGGGCTGGGTGAGACCCATCGGCTCTGCAGTGTCAAGGTGAGGCATGTCTTGGTCCTTCTGCAGCCCTGGTGAGCAGGGCTGTGCTTGGCATCCCCAGGAGGGACCCACCTGTGTTCCTGGCCATGGCATGCATGTGACCCTCTGCACAGATGGTCCCACCTGGCACTGCTGGAGGACTTTGTGCACCTGCCCACCCCACCTTCCTCTTCCTCCCCTAAAAGCCCCTGAGTTCTGCCCGGAGACTCCTTGCTCACTAGCTCTGCTCCTCCCCGCAGTCAAAAAGCTCTTGATCCCACAGGCTGCTGGGCCTCTCCCTGAGTTCCTCTCCTCTCAGAGGGCTTTTCCAGCCTGAATGATTGATTCTCTGGGCTCTCCTAGTGCTACATCGATGGCCCCTATGGGACCCCGACGCGGAAGATCTTCAGCTCGGAGCATGCTGTGCTCATCGGCGCCGGCATTGGCATCACCCCCTTCGCCTCCATCTTGCAGAGCATCATGTACAGGTTGGTGCCATGGCAGCAGCTCAGGCTCTGGTCACACCAGCAGACCCCCTCCCCACCCCAGGATGAGCTTTGATGTGGCTTTGGGTGGCACACGGCGTGATGATCTTTCAAGGTTTCTTCCAACCTGACCCAACTTGTGGTTCTGGGGATGCTGTGGTAGACCTGTTCTCCAACGCTTCTGCCTCTGGGATGGGCTCTGTGAGGCAGCATCCGTTGTGGCTCCCCTTCACTGCTAACCTTGGGAATCATGATGTGGCCACCAGAGCCACAGCTGGGCCCTCCTTTGGTGTCAGGCTTCCTCTCTGGGGCTTTCTTCTGTGGGAAACTCTCTGGCAAGAGGTTGGCCACGGGCATCCTCCAGAGCTGGTGAGGAATAGGTGCTCATGGTGCCCCTGCAAAGGTCTGCTGGGCTCTGAGGTGGTGGGACAGGTGGTGTCTGCCCCTGCAGGTACCGCCGGCGAAAGCAGAGCTGCCCCAGCTGCCACTACTCATGGTGTGGGGACCTGCAGGATGAGGAGATGACGCTAAGGAAGGTAGGAGCAGGTGGAGAGGGCTGTGGGACCAAGCTTAGCCCTGGGAATGGGGGCAGGAAGGCTGCAGGCTCTGAGGGATGGAAAGCCCATGAGCTTTTTTTCAGTTCTTTCCAGTGAGGGTGGTGATACACTGGCACAGGTTGCCCAGGGAGGCTGTGGATGTCCCCTCTCTGAAGATGTTCAAGGTTGGAAAAGGCCTTGAGCAACCAGGTGTAGTGGGAGATGCCTCTGCCTGTGGCAGGGAGGGTGGAACTAGATAAACTTTAATGTCCCTTCCAACCCAAACAATTCTATGAATATATGAATCTCTTCCTGGTCTGGGGTGGTGGGTGTCTGCAGCTGTGAAGCAGGAGCTTTTGTGTCCTTCCAGGTTGACTTCATCTGGATAAACCGGGACCAGAAGCACTTTGAGTGGTTTGTCAGCCTGCTAACGAAGCTGGAAATGGAGCAGGCTGAGCAGGAGCCAGGAGGTGAGCAGGAGGCAGGGGCCAACCAGCCCTGGCCTGACCCAGGGGTGCTCATCCCTGTGCTTGGCATCACCCTCTGGAGACCCCAGCTCAACCTGGTGGGGGATGGACAGCCCTGGTCTGCAGCTGGGTTTCCTTTGAACACTCAGGGAGGTTTCTGGAGATGCACATGTACATGACATCAGCCCTCAGCAAGAATGACATGAAAGCTATTGGGCTGCAGATGGCCCTGGACCTCCTGGCCACCAAGGAGCAGAAGGACTCGATCACAGGACTTCGGACCAGGACCCAGCCTGGCCGCCCTGACTGGAGCAAGGTGAGAGTTGGTCCTGTCCCACCACCATGCTCCCTGTGTCCTCTTTTTGGAGGACACCACCTCTCTACTTTGCCCTGGTCAGACCTCTTCTGGAGTGTTGTGTCCAGTTCTGCACTCCCCAGTTGAAGAGGGATAGGGATGTGCTGTAGAATATCCAATGGAGGATGTGAGGATGATGAAGGCATTGGAACATCTGTCTGATGGGGAAAGGCTGAGAGACCTGTGGCTGTTTAGTCTGGAAAAGAGCAGCCTGGGAGGGGATCTTATTAATGTTTATCAATATCTGAAGGGTGGGGGGCAAGAAGGCAGCGTCAGACTCTTTGCAGTGGTACTCTGAGATAGGACAAGGGGCAGTGGACACAAAATAGAACACAGAAAATTCCACTTCAGCATGAGGAGAAACTTCTTTACTCTGAGGGTGCCAGAGCCCTGGAGTAGGCTGCCCAGAGAGGTTGTGGAGTCTCCTTCTCTGGAGACTTTCAAGACTCACCTGGATGCTTCCCTGTGTGACCTGCCTGAGGTGATTCTGTGTTGGCAGGGGAGTTGGACTCAATGATTTCCAGAGATTCCTTCCAAGCCCAACCATTTCGCGTGGGAAGATCCTCCAGGCTATCCAGGAGCTCAGGAAAGATGAGTTGTGCTGGACAGCAGCTCCCTGGGGCAGGAGTGGACTGTGCCACCACAATCTCCCTCTCTGGAGGTGTTCAAGGCTAGTTTGGATAGGGCCTTAAGCAACCTGGTCTAGGGGAGGTTGTCGCTGCCCATGGCAGAGGGGTTGGAACTAGATGATCTTCAAGGTCGCTTCCAACCCGAACCACTCCATGAATCTCTTCTCCTTTCGCTGCAGGTGTTTGGGAAGGTGGCAGAGGAGAAAAGAGGGAAGGTCCAGGTCTTCTTCTGTGGCTCACCAGCGCTTGCCAAAGTCATCAGGGCACAATGTGAGAGCTTTGGCTTCCGCTTCTTCAAGGAACACTTCTAACCACCAGCCTCTGCCTCCCTGCCTGCTCCACCAGCCCAGAGGCAGGGTGATGGGCACCAGCACCACCTATGTTGGCTCCAGGCTGCTCCTCGGTCAGGGCCAGGGATAGGAGGGAAGCATCACGAGTGAGAGACAAGGAGGTGAATGGCTCAGCTGGGCCATGGGGCTTTGGGGTGAAGAGGATGGGGTCCTGAAGTCACTAGGGGGCCCTGGAGCATCTTGCAGGGGTTTTGAGAGGGAAAGAACCAGTGTCCCAGAGCACTTGGGGATGGGGTGGGAGGGGAGGGGGGTTTGAAGCACTTTTTGAGGCTTGGAGGCAGAGGGGGCAGGGTTCTGAATCACCTTGCAGAGCTTTGGGATGGAGGAGATGTGGTCTTGGCATCACTTGCCAGAGGTTTGGGATGAAATCCCTTTGGGTCCAGAGGACAAGTGTCCTCCATCCCCTTACAGGGCTTTGGGATGGGAGGGGACAGAATCCTGGAGGCTTTTGGGATGGACAGAATGAGCATCTGGGAGCACCTTGCAGAGCTTAGAGATGGATCACTTCGGGACAGAAGGGTCCAGGAGCCCTTTGGGATTGCGGGAGTGAGGTCCCACAGCCCAGCCGGCAGAGCAGTGCCCACAGGAGGGCACTGCAGACTCGGTAACTACTGCTGGGCCTGGGCTGCTCTGGTCTGAGCCCCCCCCACCCCTCAGCCCCCTCTGCCCAAGTTCTGCCCCATCCCTCTGCCCACCCCCATGTCCAGCTGTTCCTTTCTGGAAGACATCAGATATTTTTCTGCAGCTCCTCCAATCCCAGCCCAGCCCCAGCTTGCAGGGAAGATTTTTGTTTTGTTTTTTTTTTAATTCTTTTGCACTAAGAAAATGTTGGTTTGATATTTTTGTGTAAAAACAGCCCTAAAAAAGGCAAGGTGAATGTAGGTGAGACCCTCATCTGATGGCCTTCAAAGAGCAGGAAGGTCTTGGAAGCCAACTGGGCTTTGCCTTGGGTTTGATTTTGCTTTTAGAAGGAAGTGTTTGGTGTTTGGGGGGACACCAAGACACAAAGAGTGACCTCTCTCTGCTCACCAGGAGCAGCTTTTTGTAGTCAGGTGCATGGTTTATCAGGAGGAACTTGGTTGCTCTTTCTGGTTTTGGGGCTTGCAACGTGCCTGGAGGAGTTGCAGACCCATTGCAAGAGGTCTTTTTGCTGCCCTGGAACAAGGTCACTGCTGAATATTGAGCTGCTCATGTCCCAGTGATGAAAATTTGATGACTTTCTTCCTTTTTCCACCCACAGAAGCTCCATCAGCTGCCACTTCCTCCCTCCTCCTTCTCCAATCTCTTTTCAGATCCAAGGAATAAATGATTAAGAGATGGGGAAGTTGAGGAGTGAGGTTGCTCAGGGAAGGGGGTTTGGTTGTGGAGCAGGAAAGGAGGTGAAGGCAGCTTGGCTGGGAATCAGAATGGTTTGGAAGGGAATAAGTGATTAAGGGACAGGGAAGTTGAGGAGTGAGGTTGCTGAGGGAAGGGGGTTTGGTTGTGGAGCAGGAAAGGAGGTGGAGGCAACTTGGCTGGGAATCATAGAATGGTTGGAAGGGACCTTAAAGGTTGCAGAATGTCTCTGGTTAGAAGAAGGCCTCCAAGATCATCCAGTCCAGCCCTTGACCCAGCACTGAAGGGTCAACACCACACCATGTCCCTAACCACCAGGTCCAGACAGTGCCTGGACACTCCCAGGGATGGTGATTCCACCACTGCCCTGGGCAGACCATTCCAATGTTTGTGGACTCTTTCAGGGAAGAAATATTTCCTAACATCCAGCCTGAACCTCCCCTGGCACAGCTTGGAACGATCTCCTCTAGCCCTGTCACTTGACACCAAGGAGCAGAGGCTGCCCCCTCCTTGCTCCAACCTCCCTTCAGGGAGCTGTAGAGAGCAATGAGGTCTGCCCTCAGCCTCCTCTTCTCTAGGCTGAACATTCCCAGCTTGCTCAGGCATTCTTCATAAAGCCATGATCTGCAGTGCCTTCACCAGCCTCCTTGACCATCTCTGGTCTTGCTCCAACCCCTTGATGTCCTTCCTGCAGTGAGGGCCCCAGAGCTGAACACAACACTCGAGGTGTGGCCTCACCAGTGCTGAGCACAGGAGGATGATCACCTCCCTGTCCTTGCTGGCCACATTGTTTCTAACACAAGCCAGGATGCCACTGGCTTTCTAGTTCTAGCCCCCTGCCATAGGGGGCACTTTCCACTCGCCAAGGTTGCTCAAGGCCTCATCCAACCTGGCCTTGAACACCTCCAGGGAGGGAGCAGCCACAACTC
>VWZI01007571.1:89775-100914 GCA_013396835.1 Psilopogon haemacephalus
AGGAGCTGGGGGAGGCAGGGGGAGGCTGGGTAATGATTTCCCTCCTGATTAATGCTTTCCCTTGGCTGGCTTCGTTCCTGTGATTGCGCTGAGGCCGTAGCATAGCAACGAGCTAATTGTTGGTTGGATGCAAAGCTCAGGATTGCCTGTATTAAATTTTTTATTAAGATATAATTGCCTTCATCTGGCAGCAGAGGAGGCTTCAAAAGATGCCGAGGAGATGCTTGTTGGGGCTCTGCTGTCATGCTCCCCGAGCCGGTTCTCCAACTGATAGGGTTTGTGTGATGGTTGAAGCTCAGGATGTCAGGTGCTGGGAGGTTAAGGGGTTTGCAGGGTCGTCCTGGAGCTTGGTGTTGGGTTTTGGGTGAAGGCTCCTGGGGCTGTGGATGCCTCTTGTACAGAACACTGCGTGCAGAATATTCCCCGATGAACCTTCAACAAAGCAGTTCTCATCCACTGAGAAATGAAGGTTTAAGAGGTGATGAAATGCTGTCGTGTCTTGGTCCTGCACTTGGGTCACAGCAACCTCATTAATGCTCCAGGCTTGGGGCAGAGTGGCTGGAGAATACCCAGTGGAGAAGGACCTGTGGGTGTTGGTTGGCAGTGAAGGTGAGCCAAGGTATGCCCAGGTGCCCCAAGGCACTCATTCCCTCCGTTCCGAAGGCTTCCAGGACACTCATCCTCTCCATCCCAAAAGGCTCTACCCCAAAGCCCTCCAAGAAGATGCCAGACCCCATCTCCTCTGCCCCAGAGCTCTGAAAGGTACCTGAGGAGCCCTTCCACTCCATCCCAAAGCCCTGCAAGATGATGCAGAACCCTGTCCCTTCTGCCCTTCAGCCCTGAAAGGTGCTGGGTATTAGGAAATATTTCTTCACTGAGAGGGATATCAAACATTGGAATGGTCTGCCCAGGGTAGTGCTGGAGTCACCATCTCTTGAGGTGTTTTACTGGACCTGGTGTTAGTGGTGGCCCTGCAGTGCTGAGTTGAGGGTTGGACTGGATGGTTTTGAAGGTCTCTTCCAAACAAAGAGAAAACCAAGAGGAGATCCTGCTACTGGTGACAAATACCTGAAGGATGGGTGTCAGGAAGAATGGGCCAGGCTCTTTTTCGTGGTGTCCTGTAACAGGACAAGGGGCAATGGCTCCAAACTGGAACACAGGAATCTCCATCTCAACTTGAGGAGAAACTGCTTTGGTGTGAGGATGCTGAAGCCCTGGAGCAAGCTGCCCAGAGAGGATGTGGAGTCTCCTTCTCTGGAGACTTTCAAGACCTATCTAGATGTTTTCTTATGTGACCTGCCCCAGGTGATCCTGCTTTGGCAGTAGGGGTGGACATGATCTCTAGACATCTCTTCCAGCCCCTACCATTCTGTTGACTTCTATGATTTGGAGTGGGGAGATGCTCCAGGCTATTCAGACCTGGGAGAGCTTCTCCAGAGGACCCATCTGTACACAATCCTTTGTGACCTACCCTAGGAGATCCTGCCTTGGCAGTGGGGGTGGACTTCATCTCCAGATGGCTGCATCTCCAGATCTTTAATGATCTCCAGATCTTCCATCCCCTACCATTCTGTTGACTTCTATGATTTGGAGTGGGAAGATGCTCCAGGCTATTCAGACCTGGGAGAACTTCACCAAAGGACCCATCTGTACACAATCCTTTGTGACCTGCCCTAGGTGATCCTGCCTTGGCAGCTGGGTTGAACTCAATGATCTCTGGGGGTCCCTTCCAACCTCTACCGTTCTATGATTGAGGCCCTTATCCTCCCCCACCCCACCACTCTATGATTCAAGATTCATGATTGAGGTCCCTGTCCCCCACCCCAAATCCCTTTGGTCCCCCAGCACTGCATCCCCTTGCTCCTCTACCATCCAGGCAGAGAGGGAGAGCTTCAGGCAGAGTATATTTATGGGGAGGATGATCACACTTGGCGTGCTCCATCACTAAGTGGCCCTGCTACACGGATATTATTCACTTAAGTAATCAATCACTGCCAACAAATTACAGGATACAGGGAATGAAATTAAAGCCAAATGAACTCTGGATGTCAAATCCATTTGAAATTCAATTGAGGAGCAACGTTGGCTTTCAATTAGCCTTGCCCAACTGGTTGAGCAGCATTTTGGGTCTCTCGGAGTTTTCAATACCTTCTAATTAACCTTTGCTGGGAAATTGGTGTTGATTTCATCGAGATCATTATTGTGTGACTCCTTAATACTTCCCTCAGATGAGATCTTGTTAGCTGGTGGCTTCTAATGAGGGAAACGAAGGACCAGGAATGGTGATTTTGTCAGAGGTTCACAGAATGGCTTGGGTTGAGATGGACCTTAAAGATCATCCAGTTCCAACCTCCTGCCATAGGCAGGGACACCTCCCACTAGATCAGGTTGCTCAAGGCCTTGTCCAACCAATTTCTGAGACTCGTTGTTTTCTCTGCCTGGTTAAAGTGCTCCAAAGCTTGGAGTTTGGTTGTGGAATTTGGCTCATGGCTTGACCCTACTGTCCCCAGCTGGACATAGAGCAGCAGTGGGTGCCAGGGATACAGGAAGGGCCATAGGGTGAAGCACCATGGACATTCCTGCCCTATCCTGAAGCCTCAAGCAATCTGGTCTGGTGGAAGGTGTCCCTGCCCAAGGCAGGGGGTTTGGAACTAGATGATATTTAAGGTCTCTTCTATGATCCCTGGAACCATTCCAGGTCAGGTTGGACAAGGTTGTGAGCAACCTCATCTAGTTGAAGATGCACCAGAGGAGGTTTAGGTTGGAGATTAGGAAAAATTTCTTCCTTGCAAGAGTGGTCAGGGATTGGCACAGGCTGCCCAGGGAGGTGGTGGAGTCACTGTCCCTGGAGGTGTTTGAGAAACCTGTGGACATGGAACTTGGGGACATGGTTGAGTGGTGATGGTGGTGGTGGGTTGATGGTTGGACTTGATGATCTTAGAGGACTCCTCCAATCTTTATGATGCTATGGCTTCCTGTCCCTGCTGACTGCAGAAGGGTTGGACTAGCTGGAACTTTGAAGGTCTCTTCCCACCCAAGCCAGTCTGTGATTCCATGATTCCATTAATATAAGGATGACAGGAGGGGTCCTGCAAACTCAGGCAGCAGCACCCAGTTGTTGGATACCTCCTTGGGCACAGCCAGAGAGGGTGATGCTGCTTTTGCAGCAGGGTGAGTGACCCATTGAGATGAGGTGGGGCTAGAAGGGCACTGGTGCCTTCTTCTGCTCCCTTTATTGCCATTTCCATTCCCGTCCCCATGACCAGCAGGATGGAGGGTAGCAAGAAGTGGACATCTGGGGGTTTTGTGCTTCAGTACACCCTGTGTGGGCACAGTGGGACATCTGGATTTAAATTAAATTCTTTCTCAGCTGTAAAAAAACGATCTGAAGGTGAGTGATTCCCTGCAGAGAGGAGGTCAGGGATGGTCCCGTGGAATGCAGCCATCAGCAGCCATGGTTCCTCCTGCTGGGATTTCAGAAAGGTGATGGATACAAAGGCTTACATGCAGGGGTGAGATTGCCAGATAAGGAGTTAGGAGAAGAAGGATTAGTTTGGGTCACACAGGTTCAGGCAGAGATAGTTAATAGAGCAAGCAGCAGTAGAGACTGACTTTGAGGACGTGGAACTGTTGGAGAGAGTCCAGAGGAGGCCACGAAGATGCTCAGAGGGCTGGAGCACCTCTGCTATGAGGACAGCTGAGAGAGTTGGGGCTTTTCAGCCTGGAGGAGAAAAGGCTTTGAGGAGACCTTAAAGTAGCCTTCCAGTATCTGAAAGGGACCTAGAGGAGAGCTGGGGAGGGACTGTTCACAAGGTCTTGTAATGACAGGATGAGGGGGAATGGGTTCAAACTGGCAGAGGGGAGACTGAAACTGGATGTTAGGAGGAAGTTCTTTGAAGTGAGGGTGGTGAGACACTGGCACAGGTTGCCCAGGGAGGTTGTGGCTGCTCCCTCCCTGGAGGTGTTGAAGGCCAGGTTGGATAAGGCCTTGAGCAACTTGTTCTAGTGGGAGGTGATTCCTGCCTATGGCACAGGGGGGTTGGAACTTGCTGAGCTTTAAGGTCTCTTCCAACATAAACCATTCTATGATTCTATGTTTCTTGATTTTATATCTGCAGAACCTATGAGTGATAGAGACCTCACTGTTATTTTCTTTTTCACAGCCAATGATCTAATTTCTCTCATTAAAATATTCCAGTTAGCCTCAGACTGGCACAATGGGGGAGGTAATTAATGAGAGGAACTCATTGTGGCCCCATTTGAGGAGCTGAGGGTCTCAGCAGCTGAGCAGGGCTGAGATGCTCCTTGCATCATGAGCAGCCCCTTGATCAAAACCAACAGCACTATAGGGCCTGAATCATTGAACTACAGAATCACAGGATTCTGGGGCTTAGAAGTGACCTCTCAAGATCATCCAGTCCAACCCTCTCTGCCAATGCAGGGTCACCTAGAGAAGGTCACATAGGAACACGTCCAGGTGTTTCCTGGTGCATAACAAGTTAACCACGGGACAGCAGTGTGCCCTTGTGGTCAAGAAGGCCAATGAGATCCTGGGGTCTATTACGAAGAGTGTGTCCAGCAGATCAAGAGAGGTTCTCCTCCCCATCTACTCTGCCCTGGTGAGACTCCATCTTAAATACTGCCTTCAGTTTTGGGCTCCCCAGTTTAAGGACAGGGATCTGTTGGAGAGGGTCCAGTGGAGGGCAACAGGGATGATTAGGGGACTGGAGGGCATGCCTGGTGAGGAGAGGCTGAGGGAGCTGGGACTTTGTAGTCTGGAAAAGAGAAGATTGAGAAGGGATTTAATAAATGTTTATAATATCTGAGGGCTGGTCAGGAGTGGGGTGGGGATGAGGACAGGAACAGGCTCTTCTTACTTGCTCCCTGTGACAGGACAAGGAGCAATGGGTGTAAGCTGCAGCACCCTTGTGTGAGGTTCCAGCTCAACACAAGGGGCAACTTCTTGACTGGAAGGGTCACAGAGCACTGGCACAGGCTCCCCAGAGAGGTTGTGGAGTCTCCTTGTCTGGAGACTTTCAAGGCCTGTGTGGATGTCTTCTGTGATCTGTGCTAGATTTTATGGTCCTCTTCTGGCAGGAGGGTTGGACTTGATGATCTCCTTGGGTCTCTTCCATCTGCTATCGTTCTCATCCTGTGATCCAGAGACTGAGACTCCACCACCTCTCAGCAGCCTGCTCCAGTGCTCTGCCGCTGTTAAATTCAAGAAGTTCCTCCTCATGTTGAGATGGAACTTCTAAGGTCCCAGTTTGTGCCCCTTGCCCCTTGTCCTGTCACTGGGCATCACTGACAAAAGCCTGGCCCCACCCTCCTGCCACCTACCCTTGAAGTATTGATCAGCATTGATGAGATCCCTCTCAGTCTGCTCCTCTCCAGCCTAAAAAGGTCAAAGCTGGACAGTCACAGGAGTTATTTTTTTACCAGCCAGAGCTTTCCCCCTTCAGCTGCACGGGGTTTGAGGGTTATCAGTCGAGCTAATATCTGATCCATAGACCTAATTGTTGCCCCTAGTGAGGCGTTTGGAGATGTTTCCATTGACGTCAGCAGGAGTGGGATTGATTGTGGCGTGTGGACTGTTTATTCCTGAGGTCTGAAGAATTTAATTTCCTCCTGCCAGAGACAGAGAGCAGCAGCAGTGGAGGGAGAGGAGGCAGCTCCTAACCACGTACTCGGAGGTGAATCATCAGCTTGCAGCCCAGAGCAGGAGGCGGCTTGCAAGGAGAATTCCCCCAGCTTGGTGTCAGGTGGGTGGAAGGAAAGGCGTTTGCAGCCAGATGTTGGGCATCTCCCTGGGCACAGCTGGAGAGGGTGATGCTGCCTTTGGCACAGCAGCTGTTCTGCAAGCAGGGGATCCTGGCAGTGTGTGTTTTGACACACTGGTGTGCATCTGAATCATGGAATCATAGAAAGGTTGAGGTTGGAAGAGATCTTTGAGATCATCAGGAGGTGATGGAGGTCCTATCCCAGGAGATTCAAGGTTAGGCTTGATGTGGCTCTGAGCAACATCTAGTTGGGGATGTTCCTGCTTACTGCGGTGGGGGGGTTGGACTAGCTGTCCCTTCCAGCCCAGTGCATTCTATCATCAAGTTCAACCATGCTCCTGGATGTCACAATTCCACTGCTGCTGCTGAGCCACTACCACTGAACCGTGTCCCTGAGCACCACATCCACACAGCTTTTAAATCCTTCCAGGGATGGGGACTTCACCACCTCCCTGGGCAGCCTGTTCCAGTGTTTGAGAACCCTTTCTGGGAAGAAAGTTTTCCTAACATCCAACTTAAACCTCCCCTGGTGCAACCTGAAGCCATTTCCTTTGGTCCTGTCACTCGTTGCATGTGAGAAGAATGCCAGCCCTCACCTTGCTCCAGCCTACTTTCAGCTTTCTCCTCAGCCTCTTCTTCTGAAGACTGAACACCCCCCAGGTCCCTCAGCTGCTCCTAGTCAGACCATTCACCAGCTTCATTGCCCTTCTCTGGACCTGTTCCACCACCTCAGCGCCCTCTAGGAGTGAGACACCCAAAACTGAACCCTTCTCTGGACCTGCTGGCCACACTATTGCTGATCCAAGTCTTCCACCAGCTTTGTTGCTCTTCTTTGGGCTCTACTTAGGTGCACTATGTTAGACTCAGGCCTCTGCTGAAATCCCTTATCCCATGCTGGGGCACAAGCAAATGTGGGATTTCTTCAGAACACACTTTGAGGGCACTGTTTGCTTTGGGATTGACTCCTGAAAGCACTTTACACAGCTGGAACAGCAAATGTGCTGGGACACCAATGTGGGGCGGGCAGAAAAGGACCCTCAAGCTTTATCCTGGCATCTTGTTTCTTCTTCTGCATCATAATGAGGGAAAGTGACCCTTCTGTTTTTCATTTAACCTTTCCCCCTGCACAGCACTTTAGGGACTTCTCACAGGAAAGCAGAAAGATGGATTCTGTTTGGCTTGTGACATCTGAGGGGAGAAAAGGAGGCTGAGGGGAGGCCTTCTGGCTCTCTACAACTCCCTGAAAGGAGGCTGGAGCCAGGTGGGAGTTGGCCTCTTCTCCCAAGGAGAACAAGTGATAAAAGAAGCCAAGAGAGGCTCAAGCTGCACCAAGGTTAGACATCAGAAGAAACTTCTTCAGTGAAAGGGCTCTCAAGCCCTTGTGAACAGGCTGCCCAGGGAGGTGGTTGAATGCCCATCCCTGGAGGTGTTTGAAAGAGGCTGAGATGTGGTGCTGAGGGACACGGTTTAGCCCCAGCCTTGGCAGAGTTAGAGAATGGTTGAACTTGACGATCTTAAAGGGCTTTTCCAAGCAAAACAATTCTGTGATTCTCTCCAGTGAGGCATCTGAAAGCACCAGCGGGGTTTGGAACTCATTTGCAATGGAAATGTCTCACTCAGGTTGCAGGCTCCCTCTGCACATGCAGAGGAGCAGGAGCAGCAACAGCAGCAGCAGCAGCAACCTTTCATTATCTTCCACTCTCTTTGCATTTCACCCCGGGATTTTGTTTTCATGGCATGTGACAAGTGGAGAACTTAAAGAGAAAGGAGCCAGGTGTGTCTTGCCTGCTCATCGCCCTGGAAACAGTCTTGGGGCTAAGCTGAAAAGAATCTTTCTTTTAAGGCTCTTCTTGCCTCACAAAGCCACCAGAATCCGAACATTGGAGAGGTCCCTGCAGCACGTGACCATCACCGGCTTGTGCAACCAAACTAAAGGTCACCAACCAGTTCCTCACCTTTTACATAGCCTCCCGTTTGCTTTAGTGCACCCCCTTCATGGAATCATAGAATGGTTTAGGTTGGAAGAGACCTCAAAGATCATCCAGTTCCAACACCCTGCCATAGGCAGGGACACCTCCCACTAGAACAGGTCGCTCAAGACCTCATCCAGCCTGGCCTTCAACACATCCAGGGAGGGAGCAGCCACAACCTCCCTGGGCAACCTGTTCCAGTGCCTCACCGCCCTCACTGTGAAGAATTTCTTCCTAACATCCCGTTCAAATCTCCCCTCCGCCAATTTGAACCCATTCCCCCTCGTCCTGTCATTACAAGACCCTGTGAATAGTCCCTCCCCAGCCCTCCTGTAGGCCCCCCTCAGATACTGGAAGGCTACTGTAAGGTCTCCCTGAAGCCTTCTCTTCTCCAGGCTGAAAAGCCCAAACTCTATCAGCCTGTCCTCATAGCAGAGCTGCTCCAGCTCTCTGATCATCTTTGTGGCCCTCCTCTGGACTCTCTCCAACACTTCCATGTCCTTCCTATGCTGGGAATCCTATCCTTCCTTCCACCTGCTTTGGGTGGGAAGGGACCTTTCAAGGTCATCCAGACCAACATCACTGCGGCCAGCAGGGACAGTTGCAGCTAGAGCAGGTTGCTCAGAGCCCCAACCTGACCTGACATGGTGCCAGGCATGGGGCAGCTCCCACCTCTCTGGGCAACCTGGAACAGGGTCTCACTACCTTCAGTGTCAAGCATTTCTCCCTTCTCTCGATCACCCTATTCTAGTTCAAACCATCACCCCTTGTCCTGTCACAACAGGCCCTGCTCAAAAGTCTGTCCCCAGACTTCTGACTGGCCACTGGAAGGTCTCTCTGGAGCCCTCTCCTGGCTGCAGAACCCCAACTCTCTCAGACTGGCCTCACAGCAGAGAGCTTCCATCATTGCTGTGGCTTCCTCTGGCCCTGCTCCAACAGGTCCACATCTCTGCTGTGCTGAGGACTCCAGAGCTGGCCCCAGTACTGTAGGTGTGGTCAGAGCAGAGAGGCAGAATCACCTTCCTCTCCTTCCTGCTGAACCCCAACTCTCTCAGACTGGCCTCACAGCAGAGAGCTTCCATCATTGATGTGGCTTCCTCTGGCCCTGCTCCAACAGGTTTACATCTCTGCTGTGCTGAGGACTCCAGTTAGTCCCAGCACTGCAGGTGTGGTCAGAGCAGAATCACCTTCCTCTCCTTCCTGCCCACACTGCTGGGGATCAGCCCAGGACACAGCTGGGGCTTGGATGAGAGCCTTCATTGCTGGCTCAGTTGTGCTCGTTAAGGAAACTGTGGTGTCACTTGGCAGACCTCACCGTGAGGATTTACACCCTAGAAGGAATGGAGTCAGGAAAGGTAGGAGATGCCTTCAGCACTAGAGCAAAGCAGAGACATTTGAGCTGCAGCAGAGGTGATTCTGGGTCAGTGATGTCACTTCTCTGCTCAGTGAGGCACTTTCTGAAGTGCAGGTCAGGTTTGCACAGCCAGGGGCTGCATCTAGCAGTGCAAACCTGATGGGCAGGGTTATTGCCAAGGGTTATTGCTCTGAAGAAAGGCTCTGGCTTAGAACTTGGTCCTCTGCAGACCAAGGTCACTCCTAAATCGTGTGCGACACATTAGGGTGCTGTGCTGGTTTGAACTAATTGGAGGATCTGAATGATAAATTAGACTATAGGCTGAGAGGAAAGCACTGACAATGCTACTCCACTCACAGCTTTGCTGAGAAAGAAAAAAAAAAATTATTTTAAGAGTTGTAACCCAAATATAGATAAGTCAGACTGCTTCAGACCTCTCTGGGCTGTGGCTGGCTCCTTGCATGGCTCCTTTCTCCCTGCCTTTTGTAGATGATTCTGAGTAATTCCACCAACTTCTTTTCCTACTACTAATCCCCCATGACCCATCTACCTTTGCCTATCTGCTGCATAAAACAGATAGTGAGATAAAATTGGGGAAGGGGGGGAAGGTGGTAGGGGTTGTTAAAACCCCCTCTTAGGGATTTCTGATCTCTGGGATGTTTCTGTATTACCCTTTTCACTTTATGTATCTGTAAATATCTGTTATACATTGTAAATGTCTGCTTATATATTGTGCAAAGCTGTAAATACAAAGCTCCACTTGTTAACTTCCAGCTGGCTGAGTCCTAGCCTGGGTTATTTCACAGTGTGGGGTGGGGGCCAGGCAATTGCCAAACCACCACAAGTGCATTAAGCAAGAGGTGGTGTGTGGGAATCCAGTGTAAGAGAGCAAAATAACGAGCAGCATATAAAGCCTTCGACCTTCATTCCCACAGCTTCAGGATGCTTCCCATGGGGGGAGGAAAGTTCATGGGATATCTGGCCCAGGGGAAAACCAAGACATGATGTATGTTAAAGACTGGGTTGTACTTGCCTAGATTATGTTAATATTTGCAGGTGTGCTCTGTGCTCAAGACTATATAAACAGAGGTATAACGAGTAATAAATGTCTCCAGCTGGCTTCACATTGAGTCCTGTGGAGTCTGTATTGATTCCTCCTGCAGTGGCACCTGTGGGGAGGAGCAGACAGGACAGGTGACTCTCAACTGACCAACAAGGGATTCTACCCCATGGACCTCATCTTCAGTGTAAAGCTGAGGGGTTACAGGGGTTAAGTTCTTCAGTAGCCAGTGTCAGAGAAGGACTTTCCATTCTGCTTGCAGTCCTGATCCGTGTGGTGACTCAATGGTCGGACTTCATCTTAATTTTTTTTTCCAACCAAAATCATTCCATGAGTTCCTGAATCCAGCTCCTGAATCCTGTTTTTCTCTTCCATTAAATCCAGTCTGGAACTTCCCCACTCTGCCCACGGCATTGGTGGTGGCTTGATCATCATCGGGTGACATTTTGGGTTTGTATGTAGTGAATTACTTTCTAATCAATATTTGCATATTTTATTGTTATGGTTTCATTAAAGCAGTTTTTAGTGTTTTTATCCCTGGCCCGTTCATTTCTCTCCTCTATTCCCTTTCTTTTCTCTTTGGGAAGGGTTTCATAAGCCATCTCCGAGTAGCTTAGTAGCCAGCCCTGCCTTAATCCATGACAGGGTGTGAGCTGCTCAACGGAATAAACGAACATTTTACCTCAGAAAACCTTTTTTTATTGTTAAAGATTTCCAGAAAAACTTGGATAACTCTCCTTAAACCCCCCCCCCCCCAAGCCTATTTGCTTAAAAACCCCATTCACACACTAATTAACACCGCCTTTTGCAGATGATTTTAATGAACCCCCACTGCGACAGACCATTTTTATTAACCCAACCCCCACTCCCAGGCTATTTTAATAAATAAATCCCCATATAAATCCGTTTAATTAACGTCCTATCCCTCCCCTCCCTCCCCGTCCCCCCCACCAAGCCACCAGGCGCAGCCAGCCC
>VWZI01007571.1:101072-118017 GCA_013396835.1 Psilopogon haemacephalus
TGAACGGAATGAGGGTGATATTAAGTGAGTGAGGCGCAGGAGCGTCTCCGCCGCCGGGCTGATGTTCCCGGTGCAGCGGCTCCTCCCTCTCCTGTCCGGCCGCTCCCCTCCCCGCCCCGCCGCTGGCTGCTGCTGCTACTGCTGTCACGGCGTGCCGCGCGCCCGGCGCCGCGCCTTCCTATTGGTCGAGTGCTGCTAACGCGCCCCGCCCCGCCCCGCTCTTATTGGTGGCGCGGCCTGAGGGCGGGTCCGGCGCTGCCCCTCCGTGCTCCCCCCTCACCCCGCCGCTCAGGTTCCGCCGCCAGCGAGGCCCGCGCCCCGCAGGTAGGAACCGGCCCGGCCTCCTGCCTCTCCCAGCTGTCCGCCGCGCCGCCTTTCCCCGCTTCCTTTCCGCTTGTCCCTGGGAGGCCTCTCCTAGCTCTTCCAGAGGACCCGCGGCCCCTCCTCAGCTGCGGGCGGGCGCCCCGTGGGCCGCTCTTCCCTCGGCGACTCGCCGGTAACGGTAGCCTTGGGGCTTTCCGTGTCATCTAGTGGGCCGGGGGGCGTTTGGGGAGGGAGCTGAGGCCGCCCTCACCCTGCGGCGTCGGTGGCTGGATGCTCACGGCCCAAATTTGGGGTTTCTCTTGGCGGCTTGTAGGGGAAATGCGGGATTTGAGGCTACGGTTTGTAGGGGTTCGCGGCTGAGCCCAGCGCAGGGAGTTCTGCCTGGAGACCTCCCCCAAATCCAAGGTGAAGCGAACTCTGGAATTGTGCTGATCGAGGCCTCCCGGCGCTGGTGAAAACCTGTGGCTGCGTTTCTTGGAGGGGAGGCAAAAGCTGCTTCTTGCTCAGCAGCAGAGCGAGGTGGTTGTCTGGTCCTGTGCTTTGTGTCTGGTTCTGGTCCTGTGCCTTGTGGTTTGGCTTGGAAAATAATAAGGGATTTATTAATTAATAAATTAACAATAGGCTTGGAAAACAATAAGGAATTTGGGTCTAATCCTGTAATGCCTCTGCTAGGTGAGAGGTAAGCGAAGATCTCCAGAGGTCGTCTCCTAGCAGGCTGCTCTCGGCAGCTTGTCTGAACAAGGGTCATAAAATTCTTCAGCTTGGAAAAGATCTGAGTCCAACCGGGAATGATAATAACAATAATATATCCCTAGGGGAAATGCTGAAATGGCCCAGTCAGGAGCTGTGTTGATACTGCTCGGGTCTGGGTGATGTTTTGCTCCGTGGAGGCGTTTTTAAGGCGTTTGGAATGGTGAGGTCCAGCAGAAGCACCATGAAGGTGGACGAGAAGCTTTGTCGGGTGGCCAGAAAGCTTAACTCAACTCGGACTACTTTCTTGTTCTTTCCTTCTCTCCTGGGAGCTTGAGGTGGGTGAGACTCTGTCAAGCTGAGCTCTGAAAGTGTCTCTGTACCAGCAGGCAGCAGTTTCCCAGTGCTTCTGGAGCTGGGGAAGCATCAGCCAGCAGCAAAGCTGTTTGTGTGGAGGCTCATTACGGGTTCCAAAGCCAAGAGCTGCTGTAACAGGGTGAGGTTAGTGTTGTTAGGAAGGCTGGAGCTGGGTGGGATTTGTGCTGGAGCTGTGTTAGTGTGGAACAGCTTCTCCCCCTTCGTGGGACTCAATTCAAGGAGGCATGGCCGTTATTTGCTCTTCATTTTGCCTCCTGGAAATGGAACCCACTTGAAGAGTGTGAGGAAAGAAGAAAACCTGATCAACACCTGCTGTGGGAAGGGGTGGGATTAAAATAATATCAGTGAGTTTTGTTAGAGCAGAGTGATCGAGGTCAGAACTTGGATGATGAGGACAGGGTGTTCTAGGATGCTGTGTGCCATGATCATACCTACTGTGGCTTGAGGTTGGTGAGACTCTGTCAAGCTGAGCTCTGAAAGTGTCTCTGTTACCAGCTGGCAGCAGTTTCCCAGTACTTCTGGAGCTTGGGAAGCATCAGCCAGCAGCAAAGCTGTTTGTGTGGAGGCTCGTTATGTGTTCCAAAGCCAAGAGCTGCTGTAACAGGATGAGGTTAGTGTTGTTAGGAAGGCTGGAGCTGGGTGGGATTTGTGCTGGAGCTGTGTTAGTGTGGAACAGCTTCTCCCCCTTCGTGGGACTCAATTCAAGGAGGCATGGCCGTTATTTGCTCTTCATTTTGCCTCCTGGAAATGGAACCCACTTGAAGAGTGTGAGGAAAGGAGAAAACCTGTACAACACCTGCTGTGGGAAGGGGGGGATTAAAATAATATCAGTGAGTTTTGTCAGAGCAGAGTGAGAGAGGTCAGAACTTGGATGATGAGGACAGGGTGTTCCAGGACGCTGTGTTCCAGGATCATACCTACTGTGGATTCTCTCAGAATGCAGCTTACAGGTCAGCTGCTCCAGACCTTGTTGTGAAACTGAGGATGCTGTCTCATAATGAGTGGTGAGACACTGGAACAGGTTGCCCAGGGAGGTTATGGATGCCCTTTCCCTGAAGGTGTTCAGTACCAGATTGGACAAGGCTTTGAGCAGCCTGGTATGGTGGGAGGTGTCCCTGCTCATGGCAGGGGGGTTGGAACTCGATGGCCTTTAAGGTTGCTTCCAACCCAAACCATTCTTTGCTTCTGTGACAGTGGAAGAGATTTGGAGCACTTATTGTGGCCTTCCAGTACCTGAAGGGGGCTACAAAAAAGCAGGCGAGGGACTTTTTAGGCTCTCAGGGAGTGACAGGACTAGGGGGAATGGAGCAAAGCTGGAGGTGGGCACATTCAGACTGGACATGAGGAGGAAGTTGTTGAGCATGAGAGTGGTGAGAGCCTGGAATGGGTTGCCCAGGGAGGTGGCTGGGGCCACATGGCTGGAGGTGTTTGCAGCCAGGCTGGCAGAGGCTGTGTGCAGCCTGCTCTAGGGTAGGGTGTTGCTGGGCATGACAGGGGGGTTGGAACTAGATGATCCTTTTGGTCCCTTCCAACCCTGACTGATTCTACGATTCTGTTGTCAGGAGAAGACAAATAAGATGTGCAGCTGTAGCTAGGTTTGAGTGCCTGTGGGCTGTTGTGCTTGTTTAGAGAAGCAGAAGGAGGGTGCCTGGTGCAAAGTTTTAACTAACATATTCTGCCTGTAAGCGGAATTGTGTTGCAGAGGCAAATACCTGCCAGCTTCCCAGGTAGTGGAAGATGATGAGTGTAGATACAGGAGTGTGATCTTCCAGTTCTTCTCCGTGATGCTTGTTGGCTTCAGGGGACTACAGCTCAAAAACTCTCGAGGACTTTTTTTTTTTTATTATTTCTTCTTGCTGTTTTATTTTATTCTTTTGACTGAAGAGCTGGAGCCTCTCGGCTTGTTCCATTAGGCACAGAAGTTGCCAGTAGCTAATAGTTCTCCCAGTTGGAGCTGGCCGAGCAAGAAAGGGTTTTAAGGCCTCTAAAGTTGGCCAGTTGGAACAAGCCTTAATATTTACTCTGTCCTTAGAGGGATCTTGCCCTGCCGAGATGTTCTTTGGCACAGTTGCGAAACGGGGGCGAAATGGTGCCCTGCGCTTCTTTGAAGGCATTGTTGGCACTTCAGCGACCTTCTAACCTTCTGATCCACTTGATGAGGGATCAATACAACCCAGGTCAAAAGCAACTCGATTATCCAGGTGCTCTTTGTACCTTTTTGAAACCGGCAAGCTCCCCCACCAAGATTCTGCAGCAATCCACCCAGCTTGTGATGCGATGCTCTAACAAGGGAGGAAGGCTTTGTCCTGCCATGTGGGTGCCTCAGGAAGTCCTGTCTCTCTTCGTGAGGTAATAACATCACTGTCTGCATTTGGGATGGAAGAGGCTGGTTTATTTTCCACCTTTTTTTTTTTTTTTTTTAATAATCAATAAAAATGCCCTAAAAGCACCTCCTGGCTGAAGCTGTCCCTTTTAGATCACGCCAGTGCGTTACACAGCTCAAAATTAGTAGGGACCTGGAATGATTAGTATCTGGCTGGTGGCCCAGAAAGAGGGAAAGCTGAGGCTGGAAGCATTTGACAGTAATTTTCTGTAAGACAAGTGTCCTTAGCTCTTTCATTGTCCAATTGATTCTTTAACAATAGCTCTCCCATTTGTAATTCCGAATCTATAGAGCAGCTCCAGTAGGAAAAAAAAAAAAAAAACAAAACGAGGTGTGCTAGGGCTTGTGCTGCAGGAAATGAGAGGTCCTGGGTGCCTCCTTCAGAGAAACAGGTAAAATGGGTTAAAATCACCTCAAACATTTCCCCTCCCTCCCCCGCCCCCGAATGCTTGGCAAGAGTGGAGGTGGTTGCCTGTTGAAGCTTGAGCAGGTGATAATCAGCTGCTGCTGTGTGGGAAATGAACCCATGTGAGCCTCATGAGGTTCAACAAAGCTTACCTGCAAGGTCCTGCACCTGGGCTGGGGCAGCTCCTGCTGTCAGCACATGGTGGAGGACTGGAAAACAGCCCTGTGGAGAGGGACTTGGCGGTGCTGAGTGGAGTGCAAAGCTGAAGATGAGCTGGCACAGAGCACCCCCAGCTGTGTCCTGGGCAGCAGGGGGAAGGAGAGGATGCTCCCCTCCCCCTCTGCTCCCTTCCTCCCCCGCTCCCCCCCGACCCCACCTGCAGTTCTGGGGCCAGCTCTGGAGTCCTCAGCACAGCAGAGACCTGGACCTGTTGAAGCAGGGCCAGAGGAGGCCACAGCAATGCTGGGAAGGCTGAAAGCCCTCTGCTGCAAGGCCAGGCTGAGAGGGCTGGGATTGTTCAGCCTGGAGAAGGGAGGGCTTCAGGGAAACCTTCTGGTGGCATTTCAGGATTTGAAAGAGCTGATTAGAAAGCTGGGGACAGACTCTTGAGCAAGGCCTGTTGCAACAGGACAAGATGATGGTTTGAAATCAAATAGGGAGATTCAGACTGGAGAGAAGGGAGAAATGTTTGACCCTGAGGATGGTGAGAACCTGGCCCAGGCTGCCCAAAGAGCCAGGAGCTGCCCCATACCTGGAGCCACTGTGGCAAGGCTGTCTGGGGCTCTGAGCACCCTGCTCTAGCTGCACATATCCCTGCTGACTGCAGGGGCTTGGTCTAGATGACCTTTAAAGGTCCCTTCCCACAAACCCGAGTCTGTGACTCTCCGATTCTACGTGTTATTGGTCATAGAATCAGTGAGGGTTAGAAGGGACCACAAGGATCATCTAGTTCCAACGCCCCTGCCATGGGCAGGGACACCATACCCTAAATTAGGCTGGTCCTTGGTGTTCCCCCCCTCTCCCCTCCTTTCTGTTGAGGCTTTCTGCTCCCCTAAGAAAAAGGGGAGAGCCATAGGTTGGATTTCATGGAGGCTCTGTTCGGAGTCGGTCGCTTTCTCCGAACGCAGGCTGCAGATTCATAGGGCCTCCTCTCCTTGCAGCGTTTTCCTTCAGCTGGTCGCTGTGTGTTTGGGGATGTTTTTAATGAAGCAGCTTTCATCTCTGAGCTGCAGCTGAAACTTTTTAGAGGTCTAATTTCTGCTGGTGCTTCAAAGCGAGTTGACTCATCACTTTAGCCTGGTGCTGCAGACCTAAGATGTCGGAAGATGTTCCCCTTTCACAGCAGTGCCATTTTGTCATGCTCCTTTTATTTTATTTCTTTTTTCCCCTCCCTTTCTTCTCCCTTCCCTCACCCCCCCAATAATGATTAAATTCTGATGCTCCTGAAAAAGATTTCCAGGGAATAAATGCTAATGTTTGGGAACTGCTTGCTTAGGTGAGCTCAGTGCCCCACACTTGTAGCACAGATTGTTCCCTTTTTTACCTTCTGTGTTGCCACAGTGAGGCCACAGCTGGAGGACTGAGTCCAGTTCTGGGCACTTCAGTTCGAAAGAGACTACTGGAGAGAATCTAGTGGGAGGCTACAAAGATGCTGAGGGGCTTGGAGCATCTCTGTGAGGAGGAAAGGCTGAGAGCCTTGGGGCTGTTGAGCCTGGAGAAGAGCAGCCTGAGAGATCTGCTCAATGCTCAGCAAGACCTAAAGGGTGGGGGGCAAGATGGGGCCAGACTTTTGTCAGTGGTGCCAAATAACAGGACAAGGGGCAGCAGTGGTCACAAACTGGAACCCAGGAGGCTCCATCTGAAGATGAGGAGAAACCTCTTTGTTGTGAGGATGCTGAAGCCCTGGAGCAGGCTGCCCAGAGAGGTTGTGGAGTCTCCTTGTCTGGAGAGCTTCCAAACCCAGGTGGCTATTGTGATGCTGGGCAAGCTGCTGTGTGTGCCCGTGCTTTAAGTAAGGTGGTTGGACTGGATGATCTGCAGAGGTCCCTTCCAACCCCCACCATGCTGAGATTCTGGGATACACTGGGTTTTCACTTAGCCTTTCTAGAACCAAATCTACCTTTGCTTGTTTTTAGCACTTGCCGATTTCCTGACTCCCCTCTTTGCGTTGCAGCTTTTGCTGCTTTCTTTTCACTTCATCTTCTCTTGATGTCTTTTTTTTTTTTTTCTTTTTGCTTCTTTTTTTCTTTTTTTTTTTTTTTTTTTTGTGTTTTTTTTTTGTTGTTTTGTTGTGGGGTTTTTTTTNTTTTTTTTTTTTTTTATGGTGTCTTATTGGTGCTGGAACGTGGCATGTCCTCTGTGCATGGCGAGCAAGTTGCTGGCAGAACAGACTAGAACAGACTAAACCAGGTTGGAAGAGACCTCCAAGATCATCCAGTCCAACCTAGCACCCAGCCCTATCCAATGGCACTAAGTGCTCCATCCAGTCCTTTCTCGAACACCTCCAGGGATGGTGACTCCACCACCTCCCTGGGCAGCCCATTCCAATGCCAATCACTCTCTCTGGCAAGAACTTCCTCCTAACATCCAGCCTATACCTCCTCATGGCACAACTTGAGACTATGTCCCCTTGTTCTGTTGCTGGTTGGCTGGGAGAAGAGACCAACCCCCACCTGGCTCCTTGGTGCCAAACTTTGTGCCGTACTTGGTGCCAGAGCCGTGGGTGAGCCTCGGTGCTCGCTTTTGATCTGGGAAACCTTTGGCAGCACAGAGGGACTTTTGATCTAGCTAATGTGTAACCAAGTTTACCTGAAAGCCTCCTGTAGCTTCTGTGTTTTTTAAATGTTAATATTGAATGTGAGATATCGAAGGTGGCAGATAAAACACATGGTAATGAGATCCTTCCAAAGCAAGCTCACTGCTAATTCCAAAGGAAATGAGGTTTTAATTAGGGTCTTATCTCAAGTGTGGCACCTTTTTTTTTTTTCTTCTTCTTCTTTTTACCTCATTTATATGATTAAAGTTCAGCTGCCATCCCCTGATGTGGGAAGCAGTTGGTTGGTGTCACTTTCTGATATCTGATTTAAAGACTTTTCTTTGATTTGATCAGGCTGAGGGACCTGGGGCTGCTTAATCTGGAGAAGAGAAGACTGAGAGGGGATTTAATCACTGTTTATAAATATCTGAGGGCTGATCAGGAGTAGGGGGGACAGGCTCTGTTCACTTGCTCCCTGGAATAGGACAAGGAGCAATGGGTATAAGCTGCAACACAGGAGGTTCCAGCTCAATACAAGGGGGAACTTCTTGACTGTAAGGGTCACAGAGCACTGGCACAGGCTCCCCAGAGAGGTTGTGGAGTCTCCTTGTCTGGAGACTTTCAAGGCCTGTCTGGATGTGTTCCTCTGTGACCTGAGCTAGATTGTCTGGTCCTGCTCTGGCAGGGGATTGGACTCAATGATCTCCTTGGGTCCCTTCCAACCCCTGACATCTTGTGAGAAAAACTAATTGCTTTTGGCCATGTTGTCAGCAGGGAGGGTTTGTCTGTGTCCACAGGAATACTTTGGGATGTGAAGATGTTCAGGGAATGTCCATGTTGCTGTCTGGGCAGGATATGTTGTGAAAATCAAGGCTTGGGAGTGTTGAATCTCTGCCCTTTTAGGAATGGTCATTGAATCACAGGCTGCTTTGGCTTGGAAAGGACCTTTAAAGGTCACCTAGTTCAACCCTCTGTATGATGCATTCTCTGTTTCTTCATAATCAAGACCTTTAAATTTCCAGAAGGAACTGTAAAGGCTAAGCAGTGAGTTCAGCCACTCAGTCTCCCCCTTTCCCCAAAACCCTTTCAGTTCACAGAATCTCAGAATGGTTTGGCTTGGAAGGTACCTCAAAGATCATCTAGTTCCAGCCTCTCAGTCATGGGCAGGGACACCTTCCACTAGGTCAGGTAGCTCAAGGCCCCATCCAACCTGGCCTTGAATACCTGCAGAGAGGGAGGTGGTTGCACAGCCCACTCCAGCTCCAGGGAGCTGCTGCTCTGCACAACTCATCCTCCCTGAGCTCCTGTAGCACTCTGGAGAAGATTATAGAATCCTAGAATGGTTTAGGTTGGAAGTGACATCAAATATCATCCAATTCCAACCCCCCTGTGCCATAGGCAGGGACACCTCCCACTAGAGCTTATTGCTTAAGGCCTCATTCAACCTGGCCTCGAACACATCCAGGAGGGAGCAGCCACAACCTCCCTGGGCAACCTGTGCCAGTGTCTCACCACCCTCACTACAAAAAACTTCCTCCTAATATCCAGTTTCAATCTCCCCTCTGCCAGTTTAAACCCATTTCCCCTCATCCTGTCGTAACAGGACTTTGTGAATAGTCCTTCCCCAGCTCTCCTGTAGCCACCTTCAGGTACTGGAAGGCTACTACAAAGTCTTCTTGAAGTCTTCTTCTCCAGGCTGCAGAGCCCCAACTCTCTCAGCTTGTCTTCATAGCAGAGCTGCTGCAGCCCTCTGAGCATCTTTGTGACCTCCTCTAGACTGGCTTCAACAGTTCCATGTCCTTCCTGTGTTGGGGGCTCCAGAACTGCACACAGTACTGCAAGTGGGGTGTGAGGAGAGCAGAGCAAAGGGGCAGAATCCCCTCCCTTGCCCTGCTGCCCACAGCTGCTCTTGCTGCAGCCCAGCACACAGTTGCTGTCTGGGCTGCACTCACACTGCAGCCTCATCTTGAGCTTTTCGTCAGCCCAGACCCTCAGGTCCTGTTCCTCAGGGCTGCTTTCAGCCATTCCCCACCCAGCTTGGAGTTGTGCTTTGGATTGCACCGACTCAGGTGCAGGACCATGCCCAGGTTTGGATATCCTGGAGCATCTTCCCACTCCAAATCATGGGGTTGGAAGGGATCTCTGCATTGAGTCCAATTCCCCTGCCAAAGCAGGGTCACCTTGGGCAGGTCACATGGGAAAGCATCTAGACAGGTCTTGAAAGTCTCCAGAGAAGGAGACTCCACAACCTCCTTGGGCAGCCTGCTTCAGTGTCTCACCACCCTTATTGTTGGCCTTTAAAATCTGACTCCCTGGCAGGGTTGAGAACGACAGGGCTCCTGTCTGAAGGTTCTTCTGCAATGGGCTTTCCACAGGCATCTTGGTTTAGCAAGATGTAAAGCAGCAGGTTAAGCTTTTCAAACTTGAGGAAGTGTGCATGGGGTTTGGTCCCAGATTGAGAGGTGCAGTGATGTGGATTAAGGAGCCAAACTGGGCCAGTGAAGCTCACTTGAGCCAAAGGGCTTCCGTGTCTAGCAGGGTCCAATATTTCTGCTCTGGATATTTGCAGAATCACAGAATGTTTTGTGTTGGGAGGAACTTTTCAAGGTCATCCAGGCCAACTCCCTGACAGCCATCAGGGATATCTGCAACTGGAGCAGGTTGCTCAGAGCCCCACACAACCTGACCTGAGATGGTTCCAGAGATGGAGCAACTACCACCTCTCTAAGCAGCCTGGGGCAGGCTCTCCCCACCCTCAAGGTCAAACATTTCTCCCTTCTCTCCAGTCTGAATCTCCCTCTTTGATTTCAAACCATCACCCCTTGGCCTGCCGCAACAGACCCTGCTCAGAAGTCTGCCCCCAGCTCTGCTGGTTTGAGGCTAATTGGAGGATTTTCATGAGAAATTAGATTATAGGCTGAGAAAGGAGAACATGAGGATGTCTCCTTCACTCATAGGTTTGCTGACCAATACAAAAGTAAGAGTCCAAACATAGATAGGGCAGAGCTGCTTGGGTCTGAGCTCTGGCTGCTGATCTCTCTCTTCCCTTGCCTTCTAGCTGGATCTGTGTAATTCAACTAATCAGTTTCTGCTTTTAACCCCCCCTGGCTGATCTTCTCTTTTTACCTGGCAGATACTGGGATAAGATTGGATGGTGGGGGGAAGGTGGAAGAGGGTGGTTGAGAACCCCTCTTGGGGACTCTGATCTCTGGGAGGGCTGTGGTATTTCTATATTAGCTTTTTACTGTATATAGCTGTAAATATTTGTAATATATTGTAAATACCTGCTTGTACATTGTGCTAAGCTGTGAATATAAAGCTTCATTCCTTAACTTCCAGCTGGCTGAGGCTAGTCTGGGTGATTTCAGAAGTGGGGAGGTAGGGGGTAACTCCTGAACAACCGTTCCAGCCTTCTTCTCAGCCCCTTGAAGTCCTGAAAGGCCACCAGAAGGTCTCCCTGGAGCCTTCTCTTCTCCATGCTGAACAAACCCATCTCTCTCAGCCTGGCCTCACAGCAGAGGGCTTCCAGCATCATTGCTATGGCTTCCTGTGGCCCAGCTCTGACATGTCCATGTCTGTGCTGTGCTGAGGAGACCTTGGGCTCCTTGGAGAGGGTACCATGGCTCATGTGCTCTGCAGATGGGAGCAGTGGTGACCCACATTTGCTGGGCTTTAGGAACTAATTCACAGACCCACAAAAGGCAAGGTAAGAACAGAGCTGGAGTGAGTGAGCCTTAAATGAGCATGGCTTGGCACTAGGGCACTTGGATCTTCTCACTTGTGCTGGCAACTGTGAAGGTTAAGCCTTGGTTTAGCTTCTAAAGTGGCTTCAGTCAGGTTCAGTGTTTCCTGCCCTGCTTCATGCCACAAAAACCAAAATCTGTTCCTGAGTCCTCTGTTGGGTTCTTGTGGAGTTTGCCTCACCGAGTCCCCTGTTGGGTGCCTCTGAGTTTAGTAGAGGTTGTGTCCTTGGTGAGAAGCCTTCTGAACTACTTAGAGAAGAGTGTCCTCATGCTGGTGCAGCCTGGGAAATGAGGCTGTTGGTGCATTTCTCTTCCTCTTTTTAATGGAATTAAGGTATGCAGGAAATTCCAGCAAGCACTGAAACAAAAGCAGTTTATCAGGAGCATCCTGAGCCTGTGAAGTCATGAGGTGAAAACTCAGGATCTCTATTTGTGCTTCTCTGCCTTGGAGGTAGCAAAGGTTGGCTTAACCCTTTGGTAAGTGTCTGGTGTTTGAAAAGGCAGTTTGGCTCCTTCTAAAGTTGGTTTCCATGCCAAAAGTGAAATAGAATAATAGAATCAGTCAGGGTTGGAAGGGACCACAAGGGTCATCTAGTTCCAACTCTCCTGCCATGCCCAGGGACACCCTACCCTAGAGCAGGCTGCCCATAGCCTCATCCAGCCTGGCTGTAAACACCTCCAGGGATGTGTCCCCAACCACACCTCTCTGGGCAACCCATTCCATTCACCACTCTCATGGTGAAGAACTTCCTCCTCATGTCCAATCTGAATCTCCCCACCTCCAGCTTTGCTCCAAATGGTTTCACCTTTTCTTCCTGAGTGTGGTTTTCCCAAAGAAGTGGGTTTTTTTTTTGGTTTTTTTTTTGCTGTTTTCCTTCCAGATGTCTAAATCTGAAGAGAAAGAGCTTGACTGACCAGCTGTTTTTAGTGGACACCTGGATTTCCCACAGGGATCTTCTCAACAATACCAAAAAATACCAATTAATTCCTACAAACCAACTGGAAAAAAAAAAAAATTCTTCTTGGTGTCAGTCAAAAGGGATGAAGGTCAACCACATGAACAGCCTCCTAGCTGGGCTGTGGACAGGTTGCCTGGACAGGTTGTAGTTTAGGGTTTTAGACTGGAGATGAGGAAGAAAATCTTTCCACTGAGGGTGGTAAGACACTGGAACAGGTTGCCCAGGGAGGTTGTGGATGCTTCCTCCCTGGAGGTGTTCAATGCCAGGCTGGAGGAAGCCTTCAGTGACCTGGTCTAGTAAGGTGCCCCTGCCCATGGCAGGTGGGGTTGGAATTAGATGATCTTTGAGGTCCCTTCCAGCCCAAACCATTTTGTGATTCTGTGATTTGGTGCTCTCCAGGCTGCAGAGGTGACTGTGGCAAGAAAATCATCTCCTACCCCAGTGGAGCTGTTGTTGCTCCTGGTGGGATACCACAAAGCACCTGCACCTCTGGGATCTGCAGGCTTCCTAGCTTGAGTGGTTGCTATCTCCAGTTAGTTTTAATGTGCTTGTGGAGTTTGCCTCACTCCCAGACAGAGTTCAGTTTTTCAAAACAGACCTGAAGGTCACCCAGGCAGGTTGCCTCCACACAACACTGAATTTTGGGTTTAGACATCCCTGTTGGGTTGAGGTGGTTGACGCAATAAGAGATGGCTGCATCCTGTTTGGACTGATGAGGAAATAAGGGATGGCTGCTGGCTTAATTTACTTCCTAAATGATTTGGTTTAAGCAGCATCTGAGCAGATGTAAGGATTAATTGTTAAACTGCTTAACGAGCAGGCTGCTGAAGAGCATGGCTTGTGTTTGGAGCCACTTGTCCTTAGAGAGCTGACCTGGATCAGTTCATTTGCTGAGCATCTCAATAATTTAGAGAGATCCCAGAATCCCAACGTGGTAGGAGTTGGAAGGGACCTCTGGAGATCATAGAATCAGTCAGGGTTGGAAGGGACCACAAGGATCAGCCAGTTCCAACCCCCCTGCCATGCCTAGGGACACCCTACCCTAGATCAGGCTGCCCACAGCCTCATCCAGCCTGGCTGCAAACACCTCCAGCCATGTGGCCCCAGCCACCTCCCTGGGCAACCCATTCCAGGCTCTCACCACTCTCATGTTGAACAACTTCCTTCTCATGTCCAATCTGAATCTGCCCATCTCTAGCTTTGCTCCATTCCCCCTAGTCCTGTCACTCCCTGATTGCCTAAAAAGTCTCTCCCCAGCTTTTTTTTGTAGGTCCCCTTCAGATCCTGGAAGGCCACAAGAAGGTCACCTGGGAGCCTCCTCTTCTCCAAACTGAACAGCCCCAACTCTTTCAGTCTGTCCTCATAGCAGAGGTGCTGCAGCCCTCTGAGTATCCTCGTGGCCCTTCTCTGGACACGTTCCAGTATGTCCACATCCCTCTTGTAATAGAGGTTCCAGAAATGGATGCAGTACTCCAGGTGGGGTCTCACCAGGGCAGAGTAGAGGGGGAGAATCACCTCCCTTGACCTGCTGCCCTCACTTGTCCTGATACAGCCCAGGCTCTGCTTGGCTTTCTGGGCTGCAAGTGGAACATCTTCAGGAAGAGAGCATCCACAACCTCCCTGGGCAACCTGTGCCAGTGTCTCACCACCCTCACTCCAAAGAATTGCTTTCTAATCTCCAGCTTAGTGTTGACTCTGAATTTTGAGAATTTCAGCTATGACTTCAAGGCTTATTTGTTCATCAATCTCTCCTGCTTAAAGGGTACCTGATTAAGAAGCTGGATGCAGAAGTCTTCTGGTTCTGTTGTCTTGGCTGAGGTTGGGTTCTTCTGTGAAGCTCAGTTGGAGTTAACTGCTCCTTGCATCTCAAGCAGGAGGACTAATCGGCTCTTGCCATACCTACTGTTTGATGCAGGCTTTCTTAAAGACCTTAAGAAGCTTTTCCCCTCCTGGTGCAGCTCTTTTGGATCTTCCTAATGATAAATGTCAACAAATGAGATCAGAGCATCTTCTGTTGCAGGAAGGGAGAAGTAATTTTCTCACTTTGGGGTGGGCTTTTTGAGATGTACTTTTTTTTCCCTTCTTCATATATCCATGTAGCTGAGATACCAAAATAGGTCCCATATTTCATACTGGTGGTGTGTGGCTGCCACTGGCATCCACTGGCTGCTCCTGGCCCATCTGTTTCCTGTTATAGCTGGTTTGGAGTGGCTTTGGTCCATGCCAGCATGACACATTTGCACTGGAGCTGCCATATGGAAGGCGAACGGAGAGAAGATCTCCGGTAGGTGCCAGCTCCACAACCAAGGTGTTGGAGAGTTGCATGCTTTGAAGGATGGCAGCCACCTTCCTCCACATGTTAGTGGGTTTTGCTCTCTTCATACATTGAGAGTTCTTCCAGAAGAAGCTGAATTTCCCAGAAAGTTGAGCTGTCAGAAGAGCTGCTTGAGGGTTTTGGGTAGGTGGGAGGAACAGCTTCACTCTGCTCAGCCATGTGTTGGTGGTAACTTCAAGCAGGTGGGGTTTTAGGACTGGGAAAGGATAAGAATTTGGTCACCTCCACAGCTCAGGCAGGAATGCCAACATGGTGGGTGTTGGAAGGGATTCTGGAGATCATCCAGGCCAGACTCCCTGCTTAAAGCACCCACAGCAGCTTGGCCAGCATCACAAGGTCCAGATGGGTTTGGAATCTCTGGATTTTTGCCTGGAAAAGATCTCCAAGATCAAGTCCAACCATCAACCTAAGACTACCATGGCAGGGGGTTGGAACTGGATGATCTTTCAGGTCTCTTCCAATCTAAACCATTCTGTGGCCATTAAACCATGTCCTAGGTGCCATGTCCACAGGTTTCTTGAACACCTTTAGGGATGGTGACTCCACCATCTCCCTGCATGGCCTGTTCCAATGCCTGACCACTCTTGCAGGAAGGAAATTATTCTTCCTCTCCAAACTAAGCCTCCCTTGGTGCAACTGGAGGCTATTTCCTCTTCTCCCATCACTTGTTCCTTGGGAGAAGGAACTGACCCCTTTCAGGGAGCTGTAGAGAGCCAGAAGGCATGATGCTCTGGGCTTTGCTGTCAAAACAAACCCATCCCTGTGGCATGGAACATGGCAGCAGAGGCTGTGGCTGAGGTAGAGCCCAAAATGAGACCTTGGGTCAAAATGTTGCGTTTTGAATTGCCTGAGGATTAAGGGCAAAGGTCTGGGTTGATGGAGGTGTTGGCAGAGCCATCTCCACACCTGGCACGCAGTGGGTTTGTTGTCTGTTGGCATCTGAGTGCCCTCTGCTGGCACTCAGTCTTCTGCTGCCATGGCTGGACCTTGGTCTGTGGATTGCAGCAGGTTCTGGAAGATGTTGGAGGGGGATGGAGCTTGCTCTGTGGTTTGCAGCAGGTGCTGCAAGATATTGGATGTGGGCTGGAGCTTGCTCTGTGGATTGCAGCAGGTCCTGGAAGATACTGGATGTGGGCTGGAGCTTGCTCTGTGGATTGCAGCAGTTGCTGCAAGACATTGGGTGGAGGATGGAGCTTGGTCTATGGATTGTAGCAGGTCCACAAAGATGCTCAGAGGGCTGGAGCACCTCTGCTAGGAGGACAGGCTGAGAGAGTTGGGGCTTTTCAGCCTGGAGAAGAGAAGGCTTTGAGGAGACCTTATAGTAGCCTTCCAGTATCTGAAGGTGGCTACAGAAGGGCTGGGGAGGGACTATTGATAAGGTCCTGAGGGACTACTGATAAAGATGAGGGGGAATGATTTTAAACTGTCAGAAGGGAGACTGAAAATGGATGTTAGGAGGAAGCTCTTCACAGTGAGGGTGGTGAGACAGTGGCACAGGTTGCCCAGGGAGGTTGTGGCTGCTGCCTAGAATCATAAAATCAGTCAGGGTTGGAAGGGACCACAAGGATCATCTAGCTCCAACCCCCCTGCCATGGGCAAGGACACCCTCCCCTAGATTAGGCTGAACAGAGCCTCATCCAGCCTGGCCTTAAACACCTCCAGGGAAGTGGCCCCAATGACCCCCTGGGCAACCCCTCCCTGAAGGTGTTGAAGGCCAGGTTGGATGTGGGCTGGGGCAACCTATTCTAGTAGGTGTCCCTGCCTATGGCACAGGGGAGTTGGAACTGGGCGAGCTTTGAGGTCTCTTCCAACCTAAACCATTCTATGATTCTATAGCAGCCTGGGCCAGACCTTGACAACACTCAAAGGGAAGAAGTGTCCCTCATGTCCTGTCTAAACCTGCCATGGGTCAACTTGAGGCCATTTCCTCTTGTCCTGTCCCTTTTTCCTTGGTAGAGGAGACCAACCCCCACCTGGCTGCAGCCTCCCTTCAGGGAGCTACAGAGAGCCAGAAGGTCTCCCCACAGCCTCCAATTTCTCCAGGCTGAAGAACCCCAGGTCCCTCAGCTGCTCCTCTGCCAGCCTTGCTCTCCATCCTCTTCAGCAGCTGGGCTGGTTGCAGGCTGTGGCTCCTGGGTGGCCAAGCAAAGTAGGTCAGTTGTTTTGAAAGGGGCTATGATTAATTTATAAATGCCATAATTTCACGGAGAGGCCCCCTTGATCTAAGGCACTCCCTCTCCTCTGCCTCTTGTTTGCAGCAGCAAACTGCTGCTTGACAGCAAACAAACAACAACAACAAAAAACAACCACCCAAACCCTTCTTGCAAAGCTGAGCTCTGGAAGAAAATGGAAAAAGATTAATTCCTGGTGTGGTGGTTCTGTTTTTTTTTTTAAGCTTTAAGATTTGCATGCCTGGAGATTTTATTTATTTATTTTTTTCCCCTTCTTTAACATGAAATAGCTTTTAGAAGAGGGGGAAAAAAAAATAAAAATCTTTGGTATGTAATGCTTCCAAAACCCCCTTGGCAGATGGGTGACTTTGTTTCCAAACATCAAATGTTGTAGCTGTTTTTAATGCCTGATTTGAAGCATGAGCAGCGCTGGGGGAAGGATGTTCATATTTAAGCCTGGTGGGAATTAGACTTTCCAAAGAGCTGTGTCTAGGTTATCACTAATTTAAATTAAAAAAAAAAAAAAAAAAAAAAAAAAGAAAAATTATGTGGGGGTCATTAATTAGACTGGGCCTAGAAAGGTTTTACAGAGATGGATAAAATCATTTCACCGAGGAATGTGGAATGAAATAGATAAATTACCGACAACTGTTTGATAGGAAGGTGAAAACACATTCAGAGCTTATTTTTCAATTAAACCACTTGATCGTTTTAGCTCTGAGCTGTGTCAGAGTAAGCAATTTCTGAGGCACAAAAAAGTGGAAGCAAAAGTTAATTTCTGCCAAATAGTTCCAGCAAGAG
>VWZI01007571.1:129630-157372 GCA_013396835.1 Psilopogon haemacephalus
GATGGTAAGTAAGCTTGGGAACTTGGGAAGGATGCTGGTGGGGAGGTGAGGGGGGGGAAAGGTGGAGGTGGTGAAAATATCTCTCTGTGGAGGGGGTAGTAGGTACATGAATGTCATGAGACTGGGTGAGCTGTAGTGATGTTACCATGGCAGCCATAAATTACTCCAGTGTGAGTGCTTCCGACTATCAATGGGGGATTCTCCTGCCTGAGAACAGGTCTGCATGCTCTTAGCTGTTGGCTTTTTCTGCGAGGGCTGTCTTAATGCCCTTCCTTTTGGGCCTTGGGTAGAATTGGCCATGCTGTAGGCAAGGAGCTTTTGGTGGCAGAGTGGATGGGGCAGGGCTTTTGTGACCTGTTGGTTTGGCACAGAGGCTTTGGGATGCTTGCCGAAATCCAGGTATGAAACTGAAACTTGGCTTTCAGTTTTCAGCTGAAGTTTCTCCTCTGCTTAAGTGCAGTGATTTAATTTATTACTATCTTCCTACTTTCTTTAGCTTGGGTGAAATTCAGTGGTGATTTCTATTCTACTTTCTATAGCTTGGGTGATACTCAGTGACTATTTCTATTTTTGCTTTCTTTAGCTTGGGTGACACTCAGTGATTATTTATATTTCTACTTTCTGTAGCTTAGGTGACACTCAGTGATTATTTCTACTTTATATAGCTTGGGTAACATTCAGTGATGATTTCTATTCTACTTTCTTTAGCTTGGGTGAAATTCAGTGATGATTTCTATTTCTACTTTCTATAGCTTGGGTGACATTCAGTGATGATTTCTATTCTACTTTCTATATCTTGGGTGAAATTCAGTGATGATTTTTATTTCTACTTTCTATAGCTTGGATGAAATTCAGTGAGGATTTCTATTCTGCTTTCTCTAGCTTGGGTTAAATTCAGCGATGATTTCTATTTCTACTTTCTATAGCTTGGGTGAAATGTAAATGTTTAAAAATTATTATTGTTTACTTTCTTTGCCCTGAGTTAAATTTGGTGATTATTTTATTCAGCTTTCTTTACCTTTGGTTAAATTCAGTGAGGAAACTATTTTAACTCTGACTTAAATTCACTGATTTTTTTTTTTTTTCTACTTTGTTTACCTTGGGTTATAGTCAGAGTTCTATGGTTGGAGTTTTTTTCTCCTTTCTTTACCCTGAGTTAAATTCAGTGATGATTTTTTTCCTCTTTACCTTGAGTTAAGTTCAGTGATAGTTATTTTTTGTCCTTCCTTTACCTTGAGTTAAATTCAGTGATGATTTTTCCCCTTCATTTACCCTGAGTTAAATTCAGTGATGATTTTATCTCCTTCCTTTACCATGAATTAAATTCAGTGATGATTTTTCCCCTTCCTTTACCCTGAGTTAAATTCAGTGATGATTTTTTTTCTCCTCTCTTTACCTTGAGTTAAATTCAGTGATGATTTTTTTTTCTTCTTTCTTTACTCTGACTTAAACTCAGTGATGATTTTTTTCTCCTTCCTTTACCCTGAGTTAAATTCAGTGATGATTTTTTTCACCTTTCTTTACCCTGAGTTATACTCAATGATGATTTATTTTTTCCCCCTTCCTTTCTTTACCAGTTGGGGCATATCTGGCTGTGTATAACTTTAGGAAACCTAATTCAAAAGGCTTGATACCCAAAACTGGAAGAGTAGCAAATCTTCATCTGGAGGTTTCCAGTGTAGCTCCTGTGCTAGAGCTGAGAGATAAAAGCTCTTTGGGAGCTGCTCCACCAGACAGGAGATTTCAAAGTGTTTCCAAATGATTAAAGGGAACTTTAAACTTCTGCCCAGTAATTAATACAATGCTGCTCCTGTATGCAGCTTCTGAAATGAGTGAGTTTAGGGGTGGTGTTTTTTTTGTTTTTGGTTGTTTTTTTTTTAATTTTCAGGCTGCATTTGTTCAGCTTGGGGTAAGTGCTGCTGTGAATCTGCCTCTTCTCCATGTCCACACGTCAAGCCCTCGCTGGTGTACACGAGCTGTCATTTCCAATTACTCTCTGCAGCCAGGACTGTCTAGGGCACAGAATGTTGGAAATCCTCTCATTACTTTTGAGTGAGCAAGGGGAAAGAAAAAGAAAAAAAAGGAAAGAGCATATGTGTTAGCAATTAAAGTCTGCAGTTGGAAGCGAGAAAAATGAATTTTGAACCAAAGCTGTTTTGAAAATCAGGTGGTGTTGGCAGAAAAAAAACCCAACCAAACCCACACACACAAAAAAAAAAAAAAAAAAAAAGCATCCATTTTGTGTTCCTGCAGCTGCAGGAGAAAACAAACAGGCTCAGTCCCTTGTGGTCTTTGATATTTATTTTTATAGCAATTGCTTAAGATGTTTCTGTTCTTTTTTTTCCTCCCCCTCTCACTTGCTCTATTCTCCAGGTCTCCTTCTGAATTGACTTGTCAAACTCATCATCCTTCCCTGACTTTTTGGGGCTTTTTTCTAGCTTAACTGATCACAGAGTATGTGTTGGTTTGGTTCTGTGGTTGTGGGGTTTTTTTTCTATCTTTTTAATTAACATCCAGGCAGCAGCCTCAGAGAGAATGCTGCTGTTTAGGAGGGGAATAAAGTTTTGCCTGCTGCCAGGTTTTAAATATATATATCCTCTTAACCACGCTTGGCAATCTGCTTATGTGAGCATCAGGAGTTTTTTGCAGTGGAGTGATGAGGTTGTTGGGGTTGGTTTGATGTTGGATTTTAGGTTGTGGGGTTGTTTTTTGGTTGGTTTTTTTTTTCTTCTTAGGATGAAAGTAGCTGAAGATCTGAATTGTGAGGGACAGCTGAAATTAAGCTGCAGAAGCACTGATGGCAATCTCTGAAGCTTTAATGTGTTAATGTAGTCAAGGTATTATACATCTTTAGAAGCAGTCTAGATGGAATCCTGGAGAAAAAGCTGAGTTATTCATAGACTCCTGGCTTGATCCTATTTTCCTGTAAGTGATGGATGGGATGAAACTGCTTTGAAGCAGCTGCTAAACATCATTTTGCTGCTGTTAGAACTGTATCAGCTAATGATTGCCCTACAGTCCAATATTGATATAAAAAAAAAAAATATCACAAGGGAAGGGGGTAGATGAGGGGAGGGGAAAAAAAACCCCAAACCACCCTGTTTGCAGAATTCCCCTGTCCTGTGCAGAATTTTATGGCTCCATGAATTATTCACGTGATCAAGTTTGGGAGGTGGCTGTGTTTAATCTGTTTTAAATGACGTTGCAGCAGTTAATGTGGGGAGGGAGGTGATTTGGGCAGCCTGATAATTAATCCTGCCAGGGGGGGAAAAAGCAGCAGCAAAGCTGTCGGCGTAGAGTGAAGAGCTGAGTTTAGACAAACAGAGCATCTCAGCCACTGCCAAAGGGCTGCTTTGATAAAGCAGGGCTGCAAAGCTTGCTGGAGCCATTGCCTTCACCCTGGCTGGAGGACTTTGGATGCCCCTGCACTCTCAAGTCATAATTTATAGGCTGGCGGTGGGGTTGAAAGAGAATCAAGAGTGAGAGCTTTGAGCTTCTCAATGAAGAAGTCAGCCTGGAGCAGCCAGAAGAAAAGAAGTTGGTGTGAGTTTTGTTTTAATCATAGAATCAGAGTGGGATGGGTTGGAAAGGAGCTTATAAGGATCATCTAGTTTCAACTCCCCTGCCGTGGGCATAGACACCTTCCACTAGAGCAGGTTGCTCTCAGGCTGCTCCTCTTCTTCAGGCTAAATGGCCCCAGGTCCCTCAGCCTTTCCTTCTCAGAGGGATGCTCCAGGCCCCTCAGCATCTTTATGTCCTTCCTTGGGCTTTCTCCAGTAGTTTTCTGTCTCTCTTGAACTGGAGGGACCAAAACTGAACCTCATGAAATTCAACAAGGCCAAGTGTAAGGTCCTGCACCTGGGTGGGTGCAATCCCTCAGCACAACTCCAGGTTGGGTGGGGAATGGCTGAGAGCAGCCCTGAGGAACAGTACCTGAGGGTCTGGGGTGATGAAAAGCTCAAGATGAGGCTGCAGTGTGAGTGCAGCCCAGACAGCAACTGTGTGCTGGGCTGCAGCAAGAGCAGTGTGGGCAGCAGGGCAAGGGAGGGGATTCTGCCCCTTTGCTCTGCTCTCCTCACACCCCACTTGGCACACTTTGTGCAGTTCTGGAGCCCCCAACACAAGAAGGACATGGAACTGTTGGAGCCAGTCTAGAGGAGGCCACAAAGATGGTCAGAGGGCTGCAGCACCTCTGCTATGAGGACAGGCTGAGAGAGTTGGGGCTCTACAGCCTGGAGAAGAGAAGGTCTCAAGGAGACCTTGTAGTAGCCTTCCAGTATCTGAAAGGGACCTACAGGAGGGCTGGGGAGGGACTGTTCACAAGGTCTTGTTATGACAGGATGAGGTTGAATGGGTTTAAAATGGCAGCAGAGAGATTGAAACTGGATGTTAGGAGGAAGTTCTTCACAGTGAGGGTGGTGAGACACTGGCACAGGTTGCCCAGGGAGGTTGTGGCTGCTCCCTCTCTGGAGGTGTTCAAGGCCAGGTTGGATGAGACCTTGAGGGAGCTGTTCTAGTGGGAGGTGTCCCTGCCTATGGCACAGGGGGGTTGGAACTGGCTGAGCTTTGAGGTTCTTTCCAACCTAAACGATTCTGTGTATCACTAGGGCAAAGTTAGAGGGGCAGGAGGACTTCCCTTCATCTTCTGGTCACATGCTCCCCAAGAGACCATTGACCACCTTGGCTGTGAATGATGTCCCTGCCCATGGCAAGAGGGTTGGAACTAGATGATCTTTAAGGTCCCTTCCAACCCAAACCTGTGTGTGGTTCTGTGAAGTGTTTCTGGGTTGCTTGATCTCTCCCATATAGCATTAACTGTGTCTGTTGCATGCCTGCTGAAGTTTAAGATCAGCTCTGTCATTCCTCTGGTCCAACACAGGTGGCCTTTAGACTACAGAGAAGCTTGAAGCTTTTTGTTTTGTATTTCAGATGCACTCTAACACAAAGCAAACTTTTAACTAGGAGCAGCTGAAAACCTGTCAGGTCAGAAGGTTGTTCTGTGCTCTGCTCAAAGAAGAATCACCATAGAATTCTTTGGGTTGGAAAAGTCCTCTAAAATCATCCAGTCCAACCATCAACCCAGCACCTGCATGGTCATCAAACCATGTCCCAGAATGCCATGTTCACAGGTTTCTGGAGTACCTACAGGGATGGAGACTCCACGACCTCCCTGGGCAGCCTATTCCAATGCCTGACCACTCTTGCAGGAGAAATCTTTTCCTAATCTCCTATGTGAAACTCCCCTGGCACAATTTCAGGCCACTTCCTCTTGTTCTATTACCTGACACTGGGGAGAAGAGAGTTCTGGAGCCCCTATTACAAGAGGGATGTGGACATGCTGGAGTGTGTCCAGAGAAGGGCCATGAGGTTGCTCAGAGGGCTGCAGCACCTCTGCTATGAGGACAGACTGAAAGAGTTGGGGCTGTTCAGTGTGGAGAAGAGGAGGCTCCCAGGTGACCTTCTTGTGGCCCTCCACTATCTGAAGGAGGCCTACAGAAAAGCTGGGGAGGGACTTTTTAGGCTCTCAGGCAGTGCCAGGACTAGGGGGAATGGAGCAAATCTGGAGGTGGGCAGATTCAGACTGGATGTGAGGAGGAAGTTGTTCATCATGAGAGTGGTGAGAGCCTGGAATGGGCTACCCAGGGAGGTGTTTGGGGCCAGATCCCTGGAGGTATTTAAGGCAAGGCTGGCAGAGGCTGTGGACAGCCTGCTCTAGGGTAGGGTGTCCCTGAGAATGGCAGGGGAGTTGGAACTAGAAGATCCTTGTGGTCCCTTCCAACTCTGACTGATTCTGTGATTCTGTCACCTAACCTACATTCCCCTCCTTCTCCAATAAAGAATGGAGGTGTTCCTTGCCCCTCTCTTTGCCATTAATATATTTATGAAAATATTTTTGTTACCTTTCCCAGCCGTGGCCAGTCTAAGTTCTAACTGAGCTTTGGCCTCTCTATTTTCTTCCTACGTGGCCTGGCAACATCCTTAAATTCTTCCTGAGTTACCTCCTCCTTTTCCCAAAGCTTTCCCTCCCCACCCCATCCCCTTAATTTCTTCACAAGTCACTCTGGCATCCAGGCTGGTTGTCATTCCCTGCTGGCTCTGCTTTCAGCACAGTCTGTTCCTGCACCTTCGAGATTCCTTTCTTGCAGCAGCCCAAACCTTCCAGCTTGTTGGGAGCTTCTGGTACCTGCTGCACCATAGATGGGTGGAAGGAATTGGTTGCAGCAAGCCTGGTTGATTGCTTCTCCAGTGACCTAGTTGCTTTACTGGGAACAGATGCCTAAGCTTTCCCTTCCTCACTTTGTGATGGTGATGGCACATCCAGGGCAGCTTCCCCAGCAGCTTGGTTTGTGGCTGTTTCTCCATAGAGCTTGGTGGCTCTGTGGTGTCTCTCCAGGGAGGTTAGAGGTGGACTGTGTGCAGGGGTTGTTGGCCAAGCAGGTTTTGCTGTAGCTGCTGTGAAAGGGTCACATCACCATATGGTAGTGCTCTGCTCTGGGAGTTTCTTCAGTCAAGCAGATGGCAAGATGTGGTGGCACATGCAGGGCAGCTTCCCCAGCAGCTTGGTTTGTGGCTGTTTCTCCATAGGAGGCAGCTTCTGTTTGGAAGTTTCCACGAGCTTGGTGGCTCTGTGGTGTTTCTCCAGGGAGGTTAGAGGTGGACTGTGTGCAGGGGTTGTTGGCCAAGCAGGTTTTGCTGTAGCTGCTGTGGAAGGGTCACATCACCATATTGTAGTGTCCTGCTGTGGGGTTCCTCTGACCAAGCAGATGGCAAGAAGATGTGGTGGCACGTGCAGGGCAGCTTGGTTTGTGGCTGTTTCTCCAAAGGAGGCAGCTTCTGTTTGGAAGTTTCCACGAGCTTGGTGGCTCTGTGGTGTTTCTCCAGGGAGGTTAGAGGTGGACTGTGTGCAGGGGGTCGTTGGGCAAGCAGGTTTGCTGTAGCTGCTGCGGAAGGGTCCCATCACCATATTTTAGTGCCCTACTTTGAGAGTTCCTCTGACCAAGCAGATGGCAAGAAGATGTGGTGGCACATGCGGGGCAGCTTGGTTTGTGGCTGTTTCTCCAAAGGAGGCAGCTTCTGTTTGGAAGTTTCCACAAGCTTGGTGGCTCTGTGGTAACTCTCCAGGGAGGTGAGAGGTGGGTTGTGTGCAGGGAGTTGTTGGCCAAGCAGGTTTTGCTGTGGAAAGGTCACATCACCATATTTTAGTGCTCTGCTCTGGGATTTCATTTGGCCAAGCAAATGGTAAAAAGGTGGTTTGGTTAATTTGTACCTAACTTCAAATAAGTCACTAAATGGGAGTTAAACCACTCCTCTGGTAGGCCAGGGGCTAAATTCAGCCTTTCTCCTGGAAAACCTCTCTTGTGCTGTTTGCTCTCAGACTTGGCTTGTAGGATAGTGGACATCTGATGCTCACTGAGGTGATACCAAGTGTGTGCTGGCTTTTATTTGCCCTGTCAGGCATGGTTATGTGTTCACCCAGCCTTATATTAGTCCTCTGTCAGCAGAACTCTGTCCAGTTCTCCAACACAAGTAGCATATCAAACCATTGGAGGGGGTCCAGAGGAGGCCATGAAGATGATCAGAAGGCTGGAGCAACTCCTGTATATATAGAGAGAGAGGTAATTGGGGCTCTTCAGCTTGGAGAAGGCTCTAGGGAGACCTTATATGGGAGCCTTCCAGTACAGGAAGGGGGCTGCAGGAATGCTGGGGAGGGATTTTTAACAGGGGCTTGTAGTGATAGGATGAGGGGTAGTGGCTTTGAGCTGGAAGAGGGGAAATTGAGACTGGAAATGAGGAAGAAATTCTTTCCAGTGAGGGTGCTGAGGCACTGGAACAGGTTACCCAGGGAAGTTGTGGATGCCTTCTCCCTTGGAGGTGTTCAAGGCCAGGTTGGATGAGGCCTTGAGCAACCTGGGCTAGTGAAAGGTGTCCTCTGCTCATGGCAAGGGGGTTGGAGTGAGATGATTTTTGATCTTTGAGGTTCCTTCCTACTCAAACCATTCTATGAATCTATGCAAAGGATCTGCCATGGCAGTAAACAACGTGGGTGACCATGTTTTTCCCAAGAAAAGTTGGATCAGATGATCCTTAGGTCCCTTTCACAGGATCACAGGCTCACAGGGTGTCAGGGGTTGGAAGGGACCCAAGGAGATTGATTCCAACCCCCCTGCCAGAGCAGGACCAGACAATCTAACACAGATCACAGTAGAACACATCCAGACAGGCCTTGAAAGTCTCCAGAGGAGGAGACTCCACAACCTCTCTGGGGAGCCTGTTCCAGTGCTCTGAGACACTTACAGTCAAGAAATTCCCCCTTATGTTGAGGTGGAATCTCCTGTGCTGCAGCTTACACCCATTTCAACCTGAGATTCCATGGTTCTATGGTCTTTCAGCCATGTTTCAGTGTTGTGTTCAGTTTTGGTCCACTCACTCCAAGAAAGGCATTGAGATGCTGGAATGGGTCCAGAAGAAGACAACAAACCTGGTAGAGGGTCTGGAGAAACAGGTTTGGTGGGGAACATATGAGGGATGTTGAGCCCAAAGAAGAGGAGGCTGAGGGGAGACTTCTGTCTCTCTACAACTCCCTGAAAGGAGGCTGGAGCCAAGTGAAGGTTATGCTCTCTTTCCCCATTTATCAAGTGATAAATAAAGAGGAAACAGCCTCAAGTTGCCCCAGGGGAGGTTTAGGCTGGACATGAAGAAAAACTTGTTCAGGGGAAGGGTTATGAAGGCCTGTCCCAGGCTGCCCAGGGCAGTGGTGAAGTCCTCAACCCTGGAAGAGTTTCAGAGCCATGGAGATGTGGTGCTAAGGAGCATGGTTTGGTGGTGACTTGGCAGTGCTGGGCTCATGGTTGGAGTCGATGATCTTAGAGGTCTCTTCCAACCAAAATAATTCTATGATTGTGTCCTTCACACAAGGTCAAACTATTTTTGCTTCTCCATGGAGAAATGGACTTGGCAGAGGGGGTAAAGTCACTTCGTAGTTCACTAATTCTGGGAGACCTGCAAGAAAAGAGTGGTGGTTTTCTGGCCAGCTTTGTAAAGTGTGCTCTTTCCTAAGCATGTGTTCTGCTCATGCTTATGAAGAGCTGCCCCTGGGTTCTCCTTGCCTAAGGAATTAGTCATGCTCTGGGGTGTCCTGAGCTCTTGCACTTGCTGCAGCTGCAAATCCTCTGCAGTTCCTGCTGTGGCAGTGTCTCTGAGCATCGCCAAGGGGTATAAATCGAAGTGAAACTGGCCCAGTAGCCAGCAGAAGGCTGGGAAATGCTGTGCTGCCCTCGCTCACAGTACCTCGGGAGTTGTGTAAGCAGTTTCCCAGCCATGAGGGTTGTATCTGATGGAGCAAAAGGAACGCTGAGCTAACAAGAGCCGCAAAAAAGGAAACCAAAATATTGTTCCGTTGTGTCCATTACCAAAGCTGATCCAAGCTGATAAGCTGATGTACCCAAATCGAGTTGTTGAGATCAGCTCATCCTGCAGCATCCATCAGCAGGTTCCAAGCAGCTCCATGAATGAGGCTTTCTGTGGACTGGAGCATGCACAGGCTGCAAACAGCATGGGGGGGACCTTCCTTCACCTGAGCATCTTCCTGGATCAGAGGGTCAGACTGGTCTGGCTTGGAAGGGATCAGCTAATTCCAACCCTGCTGCCATGGGCAGGGGCACTTTTTCTCACACAGAGAGTGGTGATCAAGGGCACAATGTCCACCTGGAGACCAGTGCCAAGTGGTGTCCCTCAGAGGTCAGAGATGGGCCCAGTGCTGTTTAACATCTTTGTCAGTGACATGGACAGAGGGATCGAGTACAGCCTCAGCAATTTTGCAGATGACACCAAGCTGTGTGGTGCAGTCGACTTGCTAGAGGGCAGGGATCCATCCAGAGGGACCTGCACAGGCTGCAGAGGTGTGCCCAGGCAAACCTCATGAAATTCAACAAGGCCAAGTGTAAGGTCCTGCACCTGGGTGGGTGCAATCCCAAGCACAACTCCAGGCTGGGTGGGGAGTGGCTGAGAGCAGCCCTGAGGAATAGGACCTCGGGGTCTGGGGTGGTGAAAAGCTTGCTTCTGAGCAAGGCCTGTTTTGTGACAGGACAAAGGGTTGTGGTTTGAACTAGAAGAGAGAAATTGAGACTGGAGAGGATGGAAAAGTGTTTGACCCTGAGGGTGGTGAGAGCCTGGCCCAGGCTGCCCAGAGAGCTGGGAGCTGCCCCATGCCTGGAGGCATTGCAGGTCAGGTTGTTTGGGTCTCTAAGCAACCTGCTGTAGTTGCAGCTGTCCCTGCTGGCTGCAGGGAGCCTGGACTAGAAGAGCTTGAAAAGGTCCCTTCCTACCCAAACCATTCTGGGATTCTGTGATCTTCCTCACTTTATCTTTGCAGCAGTTTCCTCTTCTCATGCCTTTGCTCGATATCTACCAGGCACCACCTTCTCTGCACATCACCATCCAGGAAAGAAGTCAACCCCCCCCCCCACCTCCCTCCATCTGCAATTCTGTGCCTGCAAGGTGGAGAATGGAAATGCTTAGAGTGCACAAACTGAGGAGGCTGAGCCCTGCCCAGAATGCTGAATGCTTCCATTTCTGCTCCAAATGTTTACTTGGAAAACTCTTTGTGTTGTAAAGGCTGAGCAAAGCTGCTAGCACAGAGCTGCTGTCAACCTCTTTTATCCTGTCCCCATGTGCAGGATCTTCTGCAGTGCGTCTTGCTGAATGTGTTCACCATCAGCACAACCATTGTTCCTCTCTAATTGCCAACTGGATCTTTCCACATTTGCAGTTTTGGGGTTTTTTTTGGCAGTTCCATCACCAATTGCTCAAAAAGAATCAAATCCCCACAGAAAAGGCTCTTGTGAGGGGATTGTGAGAGGTTGAGGGGCCTGGAGCATCTCTGTGAGGGGGAAAGGCTGAGAGCCCTGAGGCTGTTGAGCCTGGAGAAGAGCAGCCTGAGAGGAGATCTGCTCAGTGCTCAGCAAGAGGTGAAGGGTGGGGGGGCAGGAGGATGGGGCCAGACTTATCATTGGTGCCCAGTGACGGGACAAAGGACAACGGGCACAAACTGGAACCCAGAAGGTTCCATCTGAAGAGGAGGAGGAACTTCTTTGGTAAGGGTGCTGGAGCCCTAGAACAGGCTACCTAGGGAGGTTGTGGAGACATCCTTGACTGGAGAGCTCCCAAACCCAATTGGTCATTGTGGTGCTGGGCAGCCTTGAGTCCTGGGTTCAGTTTTGTGGCCCTGGCTACCAGCAAGTCTGAAAAAGGGCAGTGAAGCTGGAGAAATCAGCTGGTGAACACAGAGCAGGGTCTGGTGAACACAGAGCAGGGTCTGGTGAACACAATGAAGGGTTGTTCAGCCTAGAGAAAAGCAGGCTGAGGAAAGACTTTCTGGCTCCCTACAACTGGGCTGCATCAGAAGTGTGGCCAACAGGTCAAGGGAGGTGATTCTCCCGCTCTACTCCACCCTGGTGAGACCCCACCTGGAGTACTGCATCCAGTTCTGGAGCTCCTATTACAAGAGGGATGTGGACATGCTGGAGTGTGTCCAGAGAAGGGCCACGAGGATGCTCAGAGGGCTGCAGCACCTCTGCTATGAGGACAGACTGAAAGAGTTGGGGCTGTTCAGGCTGGAGAAGAGGAGGCTCCCAGGTCACCTTTTTGTGGCCTTCCAGTATCTGAAGGGGGCCTACAGAAAAGCTGTGGAGGGACTTTTGAGGCTATCAGGTAGTGACAGGTCTAGGGGGAATGGAGCAAAGCTGAAGGTGGGCAGATTGAGACTGGATGTGAGGAGGAAGTTGTTCATCATGAGAGTGGTGAGAGCCTGGAATGAGTTGCCCAGGGAGGTGTTTGGGGCCACATCCCTGGAGGTGTTTGCAGCCAGGCTGGCAGAGGCTGTGGGCAGCCTGCTCTAGGGCATGGTGTCCCTGGGCATGGCAGGGGGGGTTGGAACTGGCTGATCCTTGTGGTCCCTTCCAACCCTGACTGATTCTATGATTCTACAACTACCTGAAAGGAGGGTGGAGACAGGTGAGGATTGGTCCCAAGATATGAGTGATGGGGTGAAACAGGCTCAAATCTCCCCAGGGCAAGTTTAGGTTGGATGTTAGAAGAAACTTCTTCACTGAAAGGATTCACAAACACTAGAATAGGCTCCCCAGGGTGGGGGTGGTTGAACACTCGTCCCTGGAAGTGTTTCGAAGAGGCAGAGATGTGGTGCTGAAGGAGATGGTTCAGCACCATCCTTGGTGGAGTTAGAGAACGGTTGGACTCTTTTCTAAGTGAAATGATCCTGTGCCTCTTAACCAGCTCCAGGTGCCCCTGCTTTAGCGTGGGAATTGGACTGCATGACCTTCACCCACCACTCTTTGCTGGTGGCCAGGCTAAGGTGCGCCAAAGAAGCAGCAAGAAATATTCCATGCATCCCAAATAATTTGCTGCGCGCAGCGAGACGTTTGGAGTGTCCTGCTCACAAACCATTTTTACAGTGGCCTGATGAGTTCCATCTGCAGAGTGATTGAAGCATCATCATCTTAATAGCTCCTTTGCCTGTAGGGATCTGGAGATGGTCAAGATTAATGATGAGGGATGGGGATGGTTGTCAGCCTCAACTCATCTTGCTTGATGTGTTTTCATTAGATTAATGGCCCCATTGTGGGCTAGGCAGAACTTGTCTGTAAGGCAATCATGATGTTTGTGTATAGGGTGATTGATAAAGCTCTCCACCCTTCATGGTTCTTGGTTTTTGGGTTGTGAGTTCTATTTTTCCACCTCTTGAATTCTTTGTGGGCTAGGCAGAACTTGTCTATAAGGCGATCATGATGTTTGTGTATAGGGTGATTGATAAAGCTCCACCCTTCATGGTTCTTGGGTTTTTGGTTGTGGGTTTTATTTTTCCACCTCTTGAATTCTCAGTGATCCCCACTGGCAGGTCAAGAGAGCAGAAAGTTGAACATCAGGAGTTCTATCTGAACGTGAAAAGGAACTTCTTTACTTTGAGGGTGGCAGAGCCCTGGAGCAGGCTGCTTAGAGAGGTGGGGGAGTCTCTTCCTCTGGAGACATTCCAAACCCACCTGGAGGCATTCCTATGTGACCTGCCCTAGGTAATCCTGGTTGGACTCCATCATCTCCTGAGGTCCCTTCCGACCAAATGATTCTGTGGTTTGATCTCCAGAAGTCCCTTCCAACCTAACCCTTCTATGATTCAACCTCCAGAGGTCTCTTCCAACCTAAGCTATTCTGTGATTCAATCTCCAGAGGTCCCTTCTGACCTAAACCATTCTATGGTTCTACCTCTAGAGGTCCCTTCTGACCTAAACCATTCCATGATTCTACCTCCAGAGGTCCCTTCTGACCTAAACCATTCCAAGATTCTACCTCCAGAGGTCCCTTCTGACCTAAACCATTCTATGATTCAATCTCCAGAGGTCCCTTCTGACCTAAACCATTCTATGATTCAATCTCCAGAGGTCCCTTCTGACCTAAACCATTCCATGATTCGATCTCCAGAGGTCCCTTCCACCCCCCCACCATTCTGTGATTCTTAACAACCAAGACGTTGAGTCTTCAGTCTTGCAAAGTGGTGAGCAGGGAAGCAGGATCTGGCTTTTACCAGGGTCATTCTTCTCAAATACTAAAGTTCTCCTCTGGCTTCAGTGCCGAGGAAGATTTTTGAGGTCAGCTCATGCTGGCTCTGAATGCTCTGCTCTCTGGGACTGAGCTGAGCGTCTGAACCGTGAGGATGTTCCTGAAGTCTCAAATAGGGAAGGAGCTGTAGGCAAAGAGCTGCCTCCCACACATCAACTTCAGCAGCAGCCTTTTCTGTCCAAGTGGAGATTTTGCCAGCCTCATCTGCTGAACCTCTTGTGAATCCAAGCAGTTTGGAGTCATCTCCTCTCCTTTTCGCAGCCGGCGAGAAGCTGCTCAGTGCAGCTGTGCCTCCAACTCCCTCCCAGGGCTGGAGGTTGGTGCGTGGGAGGATGTGTGACTTCCTGCCCTGGGAACCTCTCAGCAAGGCTCTCAGAAACCATCAGGCCCCTCTTTGCAAGGGTCTCCTGGGCCTCCTCAGGGCAGCTGTTTGAGAGGGCAAATTTCAAACCTACCTCATTGACCAGAAGTGGGATGGTTTCTCTCCTAATTGTGACAATCACAGAATCATCCTGGTGAATTTGAAGCAAGAGTGGTGCCTGGTGCCATGGATGGTGCTGCTGCTCCACGCCATCCCCTGCTCCTCTACTGGGCCAGCCTGACCTCCAGGCTCTCACCAGAGTCATGGAATCATTTGGATTGGAAAAGACCTTGAAGATCATCAATTCCAACATTAACTCAGCACTGCCAGGTCACCACTCAACCCTCTCCCTCAGCACCACATCTGCATGGCTTTGAAACCCCATCAGGGGTGGGGATTCCATCACTGCCCTTGGCAAACTTGTTCAGACCTTGCCAACCCTCTGGGAGAGGAAAAGGTGAGAGAAGGTGGCAGGGAGGGGTGAAATGGGACTAATATGTTGTGCTCCCACGAAATGAGAAGCAGGCTTATGACTTCTGTGCAGTGAGACAGGGCAGGTCAGAAGACTCTGACCTCACTTCCATTCCTTATGTTCCAGAACATCCAGATGAAGTCAAACCTTTTGTTGTTGTTGTGGGTTTGTTGTTTGTTGTTTTTTTTTTTTTTTCCCCCAGAAGGCTCAGTCTCTTTTTCAGGATTGAATATCTGTGTCTTGAGGTTGAGTTAGAGAAGGGGGACTTACTTTGGAAGGGTTTAATGCATCATGAGGACCCTTTTGGTTGGGTTAAGTATGTGAGTTAACCTAAATTCGAAACGGTGATGTAACCAGCAGACCTTTCCTTGCCACAGGACAAAAGATAGAGAGACTGTAGAAGCTTCCACCTTGAAGCTTTCAAGGGTGAACAGAGCCATTATTGTCACATCCTGTCTCCATTAGCTGCTTCTAAATGTTGCAAAGCATGGGGAAATAATTTGGGTTTTCCTTCTTTCCGTGCAATTAGGAGCTCTTTACTAGCAAATGGCATGGAAACAAGGAGCTTCTGGAGGGGCAGTGTGGCCATGCTGCTGCCAGGTAGCTTCTCCTAAGGACAAACCACTTAGGTTTGCTGAAGTCCCATTAGACTGAGATGAAATTAAATCAACTGCTGCAGGAAGCGACAGAAAGATGCCATTAATAAAACCCCCAAAGCCAAAACTAACCAAATAAACCCAACAAACTACCACCAAACCAACCCCAAGCCCCATGAACCATCTACCCAACCCACCCCAAGCCCTGCAAGCCAAGCAACAAAGCTACCAAGCATCCCCTCCTGAACCTCACAGGCTGGCCAAGCAACCCCTCCTGAGCCCCACAGGCTGGCCGGCCAACCAACCCCTCCTGAGCCCCACAGGCTGACCAAGCAACCCCTCAAGTCCTGGCAGTGCTGTCCTTGATCACCTTGAAAGTCTCTTCTAACCAAACTGATTCTCTGAGAAGGTCCTGGTCAGTGGAATTATTATCAGCATTCTCTACCAAAGTTCTTTCCATGAGGTTTATGAGTGGTGATGCTCATTGCAGTTATAGGTGGTGAAGTCATCTTCAGTGGAGACTTTCAAGAGTGATCTGGATGCATTCCTGTGTGACCTGCCCTTAGGTGATCCTGCTTTGGCAAGGGACTTGGGCTCAATCTCTGGAGGTCCCTTCCAGCTCCTACCATTCTATGGTTGCCATCCAGGTCCGTCCTCTTCAGAAGGAGTTGGTGAAGCAGCAACACTTCCTGTGACCTCATCACTACCCTAAGTGACTGTAGAGGGTGCCAGGGTTAGCTCAGCAAGAGTTGGCACTTTTAGCCAATTCCTGTAACTTAAACCAGCTTTTACTGATTCCTTTGCTCTGAGTGGTGTCACTTCCATCACCCCTTCTTTTGATCTAGTTGAAGAAAAAGTCAGTGAAGCTGCTTCTTCAGAACTTGTGAGAGCTTGGTTGGGAGTGCTTTATGACAAGAAATTTGAGGGAGCCCTGAAGTAGGCTCCTCTCAGAGCTTCTGGAGTCATCTTCTCCAGAGAGCTTCTAAACCCCACTGGCCATTGTGATGCTGGGCAAGCAGCCGTGGGGCATTGGGCTGGATGATCTCCAGAGCTCCCTTGCAGCCCCTACCATGCTGGGATGATCTGATAATAAACAGGAAACAATCTGTGAACCAAAAGTGGGAGGTTTGGGCTTTTCCAGAGATGTGAGCTTTCTGGGGAACACTTGAAAGCTGTGGAGGAGGGAGCTGATGAGGTGTTCCCTGCTGTGACACTGACTCAGTGTGTGCAGAATCCATCACTTGGTGGAAGATAAGCCATGGTCAACTGCAGGAATTGCATGAAGCTCACTAGGGATGCCCTTGAGAAGGTAAAATCATGGAATTGTTTGGGTTGGTCATTGAGTGCAGCCCTTCTCTTAACTCTACTAAGTCTACCAAGCTAAACCATGTCCCTCAGCACCACATCTCTACAGCTTGAAAACACCTCCAGGGATGGGAATTTATCTACCTCTCTGGGCAGCCTGTTCCAGTCTTGCTGAGAACCCTTTCAGTGAAGAAGTTTTTTGTAATATCCAACCTAAGCCTCCCCTGGTGCAACTTCCAGTATCTGAAGGGGGCCTACAAGAGGGCTGGAGAGGGACTGTTCACAAGGTCTTGTAGTGACAGGACGAAGGGTAAAGGGTTCAAACTGGCAGAGGGGAGATTTAAATGGGATGTTAGGAGAAAGTTCTTCACAGTGAGGGTGGTGAGACACTAGAACAGGTTGCCCAGGGAGGTTGTGGCTGCTCCCTCCCTGGAGGGGTTCAAGGCCAAGCTGGATGAGGTCTTGAGCGAGCTGATCTAGTGGGAGGTGTCCCTGCCTATGCCACAGGGGGGTTGGAACTGGCTGATCTTTGAGGTCTCTTCCAACCTAAACCATTCTATGATTCTATGAACTTGAGTCCATTTCCTCTTCTCTTACCACTTGTTCCTTGAGAGCAGGCACTGACCCCACCTCACTCCAGCCTCCTTTCAGGGAGTTGCAGAGAGCCAGAAGGCCTCCCCTCAGCCTCCTTTTCCCCAGGCTCAACAGCCCCAGGTAGCTCAGCTGCTCCTCACCAAGGCTGTTCTCCAGCTGAGATGCTGGACCACATCTTCAAATGTCATCAGCTTGGGAGGAGCCACTGAACTGTGAGGATGAGCTGTGTGTGCTGTCCTGTGCCCACTCTCTTTGAGTGCTCTTCAGACTAGAAGGGTTGTTCTTCTATTTTTTCTTGAAGGCTGCATGCAGGCAGACCTGCCAAGCCCTTGCCAGCTGTCCGCAGTGGAATCTGGGGCAGGCCTTGTACTGAATTCCTGCAGGCCTTGTCATGAGCTGGCAGCAGATAGCTCCTGTGCCTCTGGCCCCTCTGTTACTGGCCATGAAACCCTGCTGAGAAGGAAAGAAACCAGCACTGACTCCCACATCTCCCCACTGCAGTGTGGGTTCTTAGCAGGCTGCTTAGTGGTGGGAAGAAGATGATTCCTGGGCTACATCAGCAATAGTGTGGCCAGCAGGACCAAGGAAGTCATCTTGCCCCTGCACTCAGCACTGTTGAGACCATGTCTTGAATCCTGTGTTCAATTTTGGGCCCTCATTCCAAGAAGGACGTTGAAGAGCTGGAGCAGGTCCAGAGAAGGGCAACAAAGCTGGTGAGGGATGAGGAGAACAGAGCTGGTGAGGAGCAGCCAGGAGAAAAGGGGGCTGAGGGGAGACCTCATTGCACTCTACGACTCCCTAAAAGGAGGTTAGAGCCAGGTGGGAGTTGGTCTCTTCTTCCAAGGAGCAAGGGACAGAAGAAGAGGAAATGGCCTCAAGTTTCACCAATTTGGATGTGAGGAACAATTTCTTTGCTGCAAGAGTGGTCAAGGATCGGAGGAGGCTGCCCAGGGAGGTGCTGGAGTCCCCATTCCTGGAGGTGCTCAAGAAATCTGTGGACATGGCACTTTGGGACATGGTTTAGTGGCCATGGTGGTGTTGGGTTAATGGTTGGAGTTGGTGACCTTGGAGAGCTTTTCCAACCCAAACAGTTCTCTGATCCTGTGCTCAGGAGCAGGAGGGGTTTTTTAGGTGGAAACTCCTAGAAGGATCCCGATGGGGAGGAAATGAAGAGCACAAAGTGGATGTGACAACACCAGCTAGAAGAGTCAACAAATCTAACAGAGTTGGGGTCACCAAGCTGCGCTGCCTCTTGTTGGCACCAGGGGAAAAGATCTTCTCTTTCTGTTCATGTAAGAGGTCCCTGAGAACATGTATTATGGAATCATAGAATCAGTCAGGGTTGGAGGGGACTACAAGGATCATCTAGTTCCAACCCCCCTGCCATGCCCAGGGACACCCTACCCTAGATCAGGCTGCCCACAGCCTCTGCCAGCCTGGCTGCAAAACACCTCCAGGGATGTGGCCCCAAACACCTCCCTGGGCAACCCATTCCAGCCTCTCACCACTCTCATGCTCAACAACTTCCTCCTCACATCCAGTCTGAATCTGCCCACCTCCAGTTTTGCTCCATTCCCCCTAGTCCTGTCGCTACCTGATAGCCTATAAAGTCCCTCCCCAGCTTTTTTGTGGACCTCTTCAGATACTGGAAGGCCACAAGAAGGTCACCTGGGAGCCTCCTCTTCTCCAGCCTGAACAGCCCCAACTCTTTCAGTCTGTCCTCATAGCAGAGGTGCTGCAGCCCTCTGAGCATCCTCGTGGCCCTTCTCTGGACACACTCCAGCATGTCCACATCCCTCTTGTAATAGGGGCTCCAGAACTGGATGCAGTACTCCAGGTGGGGTCTCACCAGGGTGGAGTAGAGGGGAAGAATCACCTTCCTCGACCTTCTGGCCACACTTCTCCTGATGCAGCCCAGGCTCTGGTTGGCTTTCTGGGCTGCAAGTGCACACTGCTGGCTCATGTATTAGAGGAAAATGAAGAAGCACTTTCAGAGCAGAGGAAGCTTGTGCTGCTGTGGCTGCTCAGTGCTTAGAGCTGTTATTTCCCAGCTGTTTGGGAGAGCAAAGGAGATGAGACCTCCACTGTGAGCTGTGTCATGCCTGGGTGACTCTGTTCTGTCATTTGGTGGAAGAATGTAGTCATAGAAAGGAGCTGTTAATGTGTACATAGCCCCACGAGACATAGTCTAAGTGTTTCTCCTGTGGCAGTAAAGAGAGAGGGAAGAAACCTCTTTGGTCTTAAATTATCTGTTCTCTTCCCAAGAACTTCCAGGGAAAGCACATTAGTGTTTGGCATCAGAAGTGGCAGGGGCAAGGCAGCTCCTCAGCTCTGGCAGAGCAGGAGGGCTTCTGATGATAGGATTGTTTTGGTTAGAAAATCCCTTTGAGATCAAGTCCAACCATCAACCTAAGACCACCATGGCCACTGAACCACATCCCTAAGTGCCATTTCCACAGGTTGCTTGAGCACCTCTAGGGCTGTTGACTCCACCACCTCCCTGGACAGCCTGTTCCAGTGCCTGACCACTCTTGCAGAAAGGAATTGTTCCTGATCTCCAACCTAAACCTCCCCTGGTGCAGCTTGAGTCCATTACCTCTTGTCCTGTCATTAATTACTTGGGGCAAGAGGCCAACCCCAGCCTCATTCTAAGCTTCTTTTCAGGTGGTTGTAGAGAGCAATGAGGTCTCTTCTCAGCCTCAACCCAGCTCAGGCTTTGCTTTCACAGCCCAAGTGGGAAGGAGACTGATGGAATGGGTTCAGCTTTTGCTCCATTAATCTGGGCAGTAACAACATAAGAGTTGATAGCCTGGAAAGAGACAAGGGAACAGCTCTGTGAGCAGCAGCCACGGCTTGGAGTTGTTGTTTGTGCCGTTAGCAAGGGGATTAATGGCTGAATCCATCTGGGAAGCAGGTGGATTTATTAGACTCTGCAATAAATGGGCTCTAATTACAGCAGCAGCCTCTGCTAACTGGTTTCCTGATGTGGTGGAAAAATAGGAGCTGGAAATAACTAACTTCATCCGCAAAGTTTTGGAGTGAGGTGCTCTGCCAGAACATGCTTCAGTGGCTGGAGAGCTTCTTGACCCTTTGGAGCCTCCTCATTTAGAATGGAATGGAATGGAATAGAATCAGCCAGGTTGGAAGAGACCTCCAAGATCATCCAGTCCAACCTAGCACCCAGCCTTACCCAATGGCACTAAGTGCTCCATCCAGGCTTTTCTTGAACACCTCTAGGGATGGTGACTCCACCACCTCCCTGGGCAGCCCATTCCAATGCCAATCACTCTCTCTGTCAAGAACTTCCTCCTAACATCCAGGATATACCTCCCCTGGCACAACTTGAGACTGTTTCCCCTCGTTCTGTTGCTGGTTGCCTGGGAGAAGAGACCAACCCCACCTGGCTACAATCTCCCTTCAGGTAGTTGTAGACAGCAATGAGGTCTGCCCTGAGCCTCCTCTTCTCCAGGCTGCACACCCCCAGCTCCCTCAGCCTCTCCTCACAGGGCTGTGCTCCAAGCCCCTCACCAGCTTTGTTGCCCTTCATTGGACACATTCCAGTACCTCAACATCTCTCTTGAATTGAGGGGCCCAGAACTGGACACAGTACTCAAGGTGTGGCCTGACCAGTGCCAAGTACAGGGGCAGGATAACCTCCCTTGTCCTGCTGGCCACACTATTCCTGACCCAGGCCAGGATGCCATTGGCTCTCCTGGCCACCTGGGCACACTGCTGGCTCCTGTTCAACTATCTCCCAGCACCCCCAGGTTCCTCTCTGCCTGGCTGCTCTCCAGCCACTCTGTCCCCAGCCTGTAGTGCTGCCTGGGATTGTTGTGGCCAAAGTGTAGGACCCTGAACTTAGCCTTGTAAAATCTCATCCCATTGGCCCCTGCCCACCCATCCAGCCTGTCCAGGCCACTCTGCAGGGTCCTCCTACCCTCCAACAGATCCACACCTGGTCCTAGCTTGGTGTCATCTGCAAACTTACTGATGCTGCTTTCATAAGATGGGGCTATCATAGAATGGTTTGGTTTGGAAGGGACCTTGAAGATGATCCAATTCTAACTCCTTGCCATGGGCAGGAACAATTAGAGCAGATTGCTCATTCCTCATCCAGCCTGTCCTTGAACACCTCCAGGGAAGGGACATCCACAGCCTCCCTGGGCACCCTGTTCCAGTGTTTCACCACCCTCACTGGAAACAATTTCTTCCTAATGTCCAATTTAAATCTCCTCTGCTCTAGTTTCAAATCATTGCCCCTTGTGCATTTCGGGCTGCTTTTCTCCAGGCTCACCAGCCCCAGGTCTCTCAACCTTTCAGGATTTGAGGTGTCTACAACTTCTCTGGGCACCCTGTTCCAGTGTTTCACCACCCTCACTGGAAACAATTTCTTCCTAATGTCCAATTTAAATCTCCTCTGCTCTAGTTTCAAATCATTGCCCCTTGTGCATTTCGGGCTGCTTTTCTCCAGGCTCACCAGCCCCAGGTCTCTCAACCTTTCAGGATTTGAGGTGTCTACAACTTCTCTGGGCACCCTGTTCCAGTGTTTCACCACCCTCACTGGAAACAATTTCTTCCTAATGTCCAATTTAACTCTCCTCTGCTCTAGTTTCACACCATTGCTCCTTGTGCATTTCAGGCTGCTCTTCTCCAGGCTCACCAGCCCCAGGTCTCTCAGCTTTCAGGGATTGAGGTGTCTACAACTTCTCTCGGCATCCTGTTCCAGTCTTGCCACCCTCTCAGCCTTTCTTCCCTACAGAGATGCTCCAGGCCCTCCCCAGCATCTCTGTAGTCTCCACAGACTCTCTCAAGTAGTTCCCTGTCTCTCTTGAACTGGGGAGCCCAGAGCTGGGCTGAGTTCTCCAGGGGTGGCCTCATTTGGGCAGGCTACAGGCAGGCAAATAATAGGAAAAGTTAAGTCCAAGGAGCCAACACAAGCAGGTTGAGGACACAGGTAAAGCATGAGCTTGAGAGCTGTCAGGGAGCAAGTTGATGACAAATGTCACATTTTAGGCCAGAAATAGGCTTTGGCAAAGGATCTGAAGTTTTGCTATCATTGGAGTTATCACAAAGAATTTAGACAGTGATGAAAAACAATTCCTGAGCTATTTATTTGTTCTGTTCTATAAGATCAGAGTGACCTAAGGAGAGGTTTTTGTGTGGGCAGTAAACAGGAAATGTGGTGGGGTGGGGAAATTCTGGCCTGGTCATGTTCAGCTGAGTCTTAACATCTAGGTCTGGAGTTCTAATCTTCTTGCTGTAGTTTATAGAGTCATAGAATTACTTTGGTTGAAAGGGACCTAAAAGATCATAGAATCCAACACCCAGCACCACCACTGCCATTAAATCATGTCCCAGAGTGCCATGTCCACAGGTTTCTTCAACACCTCCAGGGATGGGGACTCCACCACCTCCCTGGGCAGCCTGTTCCAGTGCCTGACCATTCTTGCAGGAAACAAATTGTTTCTGATCTCCAACCTAAACCTTCCCTGGCACAATTTCAGGCCGTTTCCTCTTGTTCTATCACCTGGCCCTAGGGAGAAGAGACCAACCCCTTCTGGCTCCAACCTGCAGGGAGCCAGAAGGTTTCCCCTCAACCTCATTTTTTTCCAGGCTCAACAGGTCCAGGTTCCTCAGTTTGTGCCCTAGACCCTTCAACAGCTGCTTTGCTCTTCTCTGGAGCAGCTCCAGCCCCTCAATGCCCTTGGAGTGAGGGATCCAAAACTGAACCTGAGATTTGAGTTGTGCCCTCAGCAGTGCTCAGTGCAGGGGCATAATTTCCCTGGTCCTTGCTTATCTAAACCAGGAAAGAAATTGTTCCTGATAGCCTCAAGTTTCACCAGGGGAGGTCTAGGTTGGATGTTTCCTCTCATTCTATCACCAATCTTGAGGCTATTTCCTCTCATTCTATCACCTGACACTAGGGAGAAGAGACCAACCCCCACCTGGCTTCAAACCTCCTTTCAGGGAGCTATAGAGAGCCAGAAGGTCTCCTCTCAGCCTCCTTTTCTGCAGGCTGAACAGCCCCAGTTCCTTCAGCTGCTCTTCACCAGCCCTGTTCTCCAGAGCCTTCACCAGCTTTGTTGCCCTTGTCTGGACCTGCTCCAGCCCCTCAATGTCCTTCTTGGAGTGAGGGCCCCAAACTGAACCCAGGATTCAAGATGTGACCAGCTTTGTTGCCCTTGTCTGGACCTGCTCCAGCAGCTCAACGTCCTTCTTGGAGTGAGCAGCCTACATAGAATCATAGAATGGTTTAGGTTGGAAGAGACCTCAAAGCTCAGCCAGTTCCAACCCCCCTGTGCCATAGGCAGGGACACCTCCTACTAGAACAGGTCGCTCAAGACCTCATCCAGCCTGGCCTTGAACACCTCCAGGGAGGGAGCAGCCACAACCTCCCTGGGCAACATGTTCCAGTGTCTCACCACCCTCACTGTGAAGAATTTCTTCCTAACATCCCATTCAAATCTCCCCTCCACCAATTTGAACCCATTCCCCCTCGTCCTGTCATTACAAGACCTTGTGAACAGTCCCTCCCCAGCCCTCCTGTAGGCCCCCCTCAGATACTGGTAGGCTGCTATAAGGTCTCCTGAAAGCCTTCTCTTCTGCAGGCTGAACAGCCCCAACTCTCTCAGCCTGTCCTCATAGAAGAGGTGCTCCAGCCCTCTGATCATCTTCGTGGCCTCCTCTGGACTCTCTCCAACAGTTCCATGTCCTTCTTGTGCTGGGGGCTCCAGAACTGCACACAGTACTGCAGGTGGGGTCTGACATGCGATGCATCTTTAAATCCTGAGTTTAACTTTATCTCACACGGGCTGTAGCTGCTCAGGCCTTTTTTTCCTCTGCAGTAAATAGCTTAGTCCAGTGTAGAGGCTTCAAAGTAAATAGGTGTCTTATCAGTATTCAGCAGAAATCCCTGGATTTAAGTAGAAATGGTGTTCTTCTTCCTGCTGAGCAAAGCCAGAGCCAGGCGTGGGAGACGATTCGGAGACCTCCGAGACTCTGCGGGCAGCTTCGCTTCTGATTATTGTTTAAACAGAGAGAAGTTCAATGGGAATGTTTTAATTTGCTGCCAAACTGAGCTGTGCTGGGGAAATGTTCTTTGTCAGGTGGCTTCTGGAATCTGGAGTTGTTTGTCCAGGAAGATGTTGGGTGCTTTTAAGCGACGTGGAGCAAAGCTGGAGGTGGGCAGATTCAGACTGGATGTGAGGAGGAAGTTGTTGAGCATGAGAGTGGTGAGTGCCTGGAATGGGTTGCCCAGGGAGGTGTTTGGGGCCACATCCCTGGAAGTGTTTAAGGCAAGGCTGGATGAGGCCCTGTCTAGCCTAATCTGGAGTAGGGTGTCCGTGGGCATGGCAGGGGGGTTGGAACTGGCTGATCCTTGTGGTCCCTTCCAATCCTGACTGATTCTGTGACTTCATAGGATCATAGAATAGTTTAGGTTGGAAGGGATCTCAAGGATCATCCAGTTCCAACCCCCCTGTGCCATAGGCAGGGACACCTCCTACTAGAACAGGTTGCTCAAGGCTTCATCCAACCTGGCCTTGAACACCTCCAGGGAGGGAGCAGCCACAACCTCCCTGGGCAACCTGTGCCAGTGTCTCACCACCCTCACTGGAAATAACTTATTCCTAACATGCAGTTTAAACTGGCAGAACGGAAATTTAAACCCATTACTCCTCATCCTGTCATTGCAAGACCTTGTGAATAGTCCCTCCCCAGCCTTTCTGTAGCCCCCCTTCAGATACTGGAAGGCTACTACGAGGTCTCCTCAAAACCTCCTCTTCTCCAGGCTGCAGAGCCCCAACTCTTTCAGCCTGTCCTCATAGCAGAGCTGCTGCAGCCCTCTGAGCATCTTGGTGGCCTCCTCTGGAGTGGCTCCAACAGTTCCATGTCCTTCTTGTGCTGGGGGCTCCAGAACTGCACACAGTACTGCAGGTGGGGTCTGAGGAGAGCAGAGCAAAAGGGCAGAATCTCCTCCCTTGCCCTGCTGCCCACACTGCTCTTGATGTAGCCCAACCATGGTTGGCTCTCTGGGCTGCACACCTCTTCAGAAGCCTCTTGCTCTCTGCTGGTGCTGGGTGGGTGGTTGAGCAACTCTGACAATGTGAAGATGAGCCAGCCTGTGCCCAAGAAGGCCACCAGCATCCTGGATTGTGTCAGCAATAGAGTGGCCAGCAGGACCAGTGAAGTGATTGTTTCCCTGGACTGGGCACTGGTGAGGCCACACCTTGAGTCCTGAGTTCAATTTTGAACCCCTCGCTCCGAGAAGGATATTGAGGGGCTGGAGTGGGTCCAGAGAAGAGCAGCAAAGCTTGGATTCACATCTAGTAAATATCTTGAGGTCTCCCCGTGCTGGAGGTTATCACTTCCAAGCACAACCACTCAGAAAACCACCCCAGCCTTGTCTGTTGGATTTACCCAGTGGTTACATCCAAGGGGAGCCTTCTGGGTTCATCCTGGGCTTTGAATCTGAGCAGTGCTGAATAAAGCACTGGAGGATGGTTCACAGAATCGCAGCGTGGTAGGGATTGGGAAGGACCTCTGGAGATCATCCAGTCCAACCTCCCTGCTCAAGCAGAGGCACCCACAGCAGCTTGCCCAGCATCACAATGGCCAGGTGAGTTTGGAAGCTCTCCAGAGGAGACTCCACAACCGCCTTGGGCAGCCTGCTCCAGGGCTCCAGCACCCTCACACCAAATAATTTTCTCCTTTGCTGGGGACACAGAAACCTGTGTGATAGTCTGGACTACAGAGAAATTCTGCCTTTTAATGTATTGAACAGAGCTTTGCAGATTTAAAAGCCTCCTCTTGTGAGGACTTCCTGAGAGAGGGAGAGATCTGTATTTATAGCACACCAATAACTTGGCTTTATGTAAGGACTGAGAACCAGGCCTGGATCTGTCAGTCTGAGTCTTGTCTTGTGAGGAGCAGCTGAGGGCCCTGGGGTTGTTCAGCCTGGAGAAAAGAAGGCTGAGGAGAGAGACCCCATTGCTCTGTGTAGCTCCTAGAAGGAGGCTGGAGTGAGGTGGGATGTCAAAGTCTGGAGGCCAGAGATTAACATGATCTCTGTCCAGAGGAGCAAGACCTGTTCTTACAGATTTCTGTGCTGTGAAATTAAGGTACAAGCAAGACCAGATATCACCACAAAACTCTTTACTAAGAGATAAAGTTGGACAAAACAGAGGGACAGAGGGAGTGGGGGAGGGAGAAAGAGAGAGAGGGAGGGAACAACAGAGAAATTAGGAGAGGAAAAGAGCAGGGGAGGGAGACAAGCAGGGATTAGGTCTGGATGAGGTCTTGAGCAACCTGATCTAGTGGGAGGTATCCCTGCCTATGGCACAAGGGGGTTGGAACTGGATCATCTTTGAGGTCTCTTCCAACCTAAACCATTCTATGATTCTATGATTATATAATCATCAGACAGAGACAGGGGGTGAGAGAGAGGTGTGCGTGGTCCAGGGATGCTCCATAGCACTCATCAGGAGTCTGTCTTCTAGCTGGTGGAGTTGTTGTTCTTTGAGTTCTCCTTCCTGAGTTCTTCCACCTCAATTCTTCTTCCTGAGTTCTTTCTCTGGCAGGCATTTCTCGGGTCTTTTTTATACAGTTTTTTCCAGTCCCAGTCTTAGCAGTGTCAAGGTGCAGCTCCTCAGGGATTCCTCTTGAGCATTGTGTATTGGGTTTAAGCCAGCTACCCCTGAACCCAAAAGCCCAATAAATACTCAATCCTATTTGGAAGTAAAAAAGGTATAAAGCTTTAACAATAAATAGGAGGGAAAAGGGTTCTTTACAGAAGGTGGGAGAAAAGGGGAAACAAAATGCAGGGTAGGGGGAATGAGGTTAAAATACAGAAGCTGGGGAGAAAGGGGAACAAAATACAGATACAACCCATGGAAGGCAATCGAGTCCAAAGGCTGAGATGGATGGTTTTGATGTTGGATGAAGCAGGATGTAGGAATTTGATGGTGAAAAGCAGTTAGTCCAAGTTCCAGATAAAATGGTGGTGCTCTTCACGTGTTGGCAGAGGAGCATGTGGTGGTCTAGCAGCAGAGTAGCTCCTCCAGGCAAGCAAGACGAGAAGAAGAGAGAGAAGACAAGCTGCCTCCTCCTTTTTTATAGCCAGGTCCTAGAAGGAAGCTGGAGTGGCTAACCATGACACCTGGGAAAAGGTCAGGCCACCCCTTGGGAGGAGTCAGGGGGTTCCCAGGTGAGCTTAACCCTTTGCACATTGTCATGCCTTAGCAGGGATCTGGCGGCAGCAGCGGGGAGGGCCTCTGCCCCCTCCCTGTGCCACTTACCTGTTCACCCCCTGAAAGACACAGAAGCCTTTTCGGGGTAGCTGATGAATATCCTGAAAACCAGTGCCAGGCAGAAATCCGGGAAAGTCACCAAAAAACCACAGTATTTACATCCTGAGCCATCAGCAAGCAAAGATGCTGTGTCTCTGACTGTGTGGCACAGGTGACTTGCTAGAGGGCAGGAATGCCATCCAGAGGGACCTGGACAGGCTGCAGAGGTGTGCCCAGGCCAACCTCATGAAATTCAACAAGGCCAAGTGTAAGGTCCTGCACCTGGGTCGGTGCAATCCCAAGCATAACTCCAGGCTGGGTGGTGAGTGGCTGGAGAGCAGCTCTAAGGAAAAGGACCTGGGGGTCTGGGTGGAAGAGAAACTCAACATGAGCCAACAGTGTGCACACACAGCCCAGACAGCAACTGTGTGCTGGGCTGCATTAAGAGAGGCATTACCAGCAGGGCAAGGGAGGTGATTCTCCCCCTTTGCTCTCCTCA
>VWZI01007571.1:166069-177538 GCA_013396835.1 Psilopogon haemacephalus
CTTTTTGCTCTTTCAGCCTCAATGAAGATGCTGTAATGAGGGAGCTGGAGCTAAGATAATCTGTGGGTTTCAAATACTTCCTGCCATGGTTTTCTCCTTAGGCAGCAGGAAGCCATCACATCTCCATCAACAGCATCTATTAGTGACACAAAGCACCAAACTGTGGACACAAATGTAGCTTTTTATATTTTTTTTTTGTCCCCAAACATTTAATTTAAGCAATCTTTTAATTGCATCACTTTTCAGAAGAAATTGGCTTCCTGAGCTTGACGTTGCCAAAGGGGAAAGTGGTGCAAAAGCCAACTTGTTTATTTTCATCCTTTTCCTTCTCTTAGCCAGAATGCAATGGGTTGGAAGGGACCTCTAAAGGTTATCCAGTCCAGCCCTCCCACCCCAACTACAGCAGGTTGTTCAGCAAGCCTGACCTTCAGTGTTTCTGGAGATGAGGCCTCCTCCACATCTCTGGACATCCCATTCTAGTGTTCCACCACCCTCAGAGTAAAGAACTTCCTACTGTTCAATCTAAATCTACCCTGCTCCAGTTTTAAACCATTGCTCCTTGTCTCAGTGCTGCAAGTCCCTCCCCAGCTTTATTGTAGCCAACCAGAGCCTGGGCTGCATCAGCAGAAGTGTGGCCAGCAGGGCCAGGGAGGTGATTCTCCCCCTCGCCCTGGTGAGACCCCACCTGGAGTACTGCATCCAGTTCTGGAGCCCCTATTATAAGAGGGATGTGGACATGCTGGAGCATATCCAGAGAAGGGCCACGAGGATGCTCAGAGGGCTGCAGCACCTCTGCTGTGAGGACAGACTGAAAGAGTTGGGACTATTTAGTTTGGAGAAGAAGAGGCTCCCAGGTGACTTTCTTGTGGCCTTCCAGTGTCTGAAGGGGACCTACAAAAAGCTGGGGAGGGACTTTATAGGCTCTCAGGTAGTGACAGGCCAAGGGGAATGGAGCAAAGCTGGAAGTGGGCAGATTCAGACTGGATGTGAGGAGGAAATTGTTGAGCATGAGAGTGGTGAGAGGCTGGAATGGGTTGCCCAGGGAGGTGGTTGGGGCCACATCCCTGGAGGTGTTTTCAGCCAGGCTGGCTGAGGCTGTGGGCAGCCTGCTGTAGGGCATGGTGTCCCTGGGCATGGCAGAGGGGTTGGAACTGGATCGTCCTTGTCCCTTCCAACCCTGACTGATTCTGTGATTCTATGTACTGGAAGGCCACCATAAGGTCTCCCTAGAGCCTTTTCTTCTCCAGGCTGAACAGCCCTAACTCTTCAGTCTGTCTTCATAGAAGAGCTGCTCAAGCTGATCAGCTCCAGCTGCTCCAGATGATCAGAGGATCATCTTCATGGCCATCCTCTGAACCTGCTCCAGCAGGTTCATGTCCTCCTTGTGCTGAGGGTGTCACCTGGACAAAGCCCTTCAGGTGAGGTCTCAGCAGAGCAGAGGGGCAGAATCACCTTTCCCATCTGCTGGCCACGCTGCTTTTGATGCAGCCCAGGCTGTCATTTGCCTTCTGGGCTGTATGTGCCCATGGCTGGCTCATATTTAGGTTCTCATCCACCAGCACCCACAAGTGCCTTTCTGCAGGGCTGCTCTCAGTCTCAGCATCCCTCAGCCTGCATTGATATCAGGAGTTGTCCCATGCTGCATCAAGGTGCAGCACCTTGCACTTGGCCTTCTAGAACCTCATGAGGTTCACACAGACTCACTTCTTCAGCTTGTCTCGGTCCCTTGGGATACTCTGTATACTTAGTTTCCTGCAGGAGGGTCACAGTGATCTATTCCCAGTTTGAATTTGTACTTAGAGATTGGGAATTTGTCCCAGGTAAAATCTAGGACTTGAGGAGAATCTTGGTTTTATCTCTGTCTCAAACACCCTGTGGTTGGTTCCATGGGGAGCTGTGTGTAGAAGGAAGTCTCCTTCACGCTGGCTGTTTTTGTTTCTACACAGCCTGTGATGCAATCAGCACTTGGGTTTTTTCCACCCAAACCTGGAGCCTGCAGCTCCTGGAAGCTGGCGAAGGGCAGGTAGAGGAGAGTTCAGAGCCTAGCAGAGGAAACAAGGTCACTGTGAGCCAGCAATGTGCCTTCATAGCCAAGGCAACCAATGATTTTCTGGGGTGTGTGAAGAAGATTGTGGCCAGCAGGTCAAGGGAGCTTCTTCTGTCCCTTGTGAGGCCACAACTGGAGTCCTGAGTCCAGTTCTGGGTTCCCCAGTTCAAGACAGACTGGGAACTATTGGAGAGAGTCCAGTGGGGGCTACAAAGATGCTGGGAGGCCTGGAGCAGCTCTGTGACGAGGAAAGGCTGAGAGCCCTGGGGCTAGAGGGTGAGGGGCAAGAGAATGGGGCCAGACTCTTCTCAGTGTTGCCCAGAAAAGGGGCAGTGAGCACAAACTGTAATCCAGGAGGTGCCCTCTGAAGATGAGGACAGACTTCTTTGGTGTGAGGGTGCTGGAACCCTGGAAGAGGCTGACCAGGGAGGTTGTGGAGTCTCCTTGCCTGCAGAGCTTCCAAACCCACCTGGCTATTGTGATGCTGGGCAAGCTGCCGTGGGTTGGACTGGATGATCTCCAGAGGTCCCTTTCCAACCCCCACCACTGTATGATTCTTTGAGCAGGACTTCCCTCAGTTGTAATGAGTGATGAAGCCTGGAAATAGCACTGGCAGAAGTGGAGGAGGCAGAGGTTGACAGTGAGGTTTGCATGCTGGTTTGGATGCCAGGCTGACGAGGTCCTCCTTCTCTCCATCTCTGCTAGGGGTGCCCTTGTCCACGCAGTGGGGCCCTCAGGGCTACTTCTACCCCATCCAGATCGCGCAGTACGGCTTGAGCCACTACAGCAAGAACCTGACGGAGAAGCCACCTCACATCGAGGTCTATGAGACAGCTGAAGAGAAGGACAAAGCCAGCAGGGCTGCAGACTGGACGGTGCCAAAAGGCTGCTCCTTGTCCACGGTGACAGACAAAGCCAAGCTCACCAGCGTCAAGCAGTTCGTTGCGCCAGGTGAGTGATGCTGAAGACCTGGAACCTGAACTGCGTCTGGTGATGTGCACAGGTGGGACCTGGGGAGCTTTGACTTGCTGGGATTGAGCTCTTTCCACTTATCCTCCATGACTAAAAAGGACATGGATCTGAGGGGGAGGGTCCAGAAGACCTCTCCTATAAGGACAGACTGAGAGAGTTGGAGTTGTTCAGCCTGGGGAAGAGAAGGCTCTGGGGAGCGCTTAGAACTTTGACTTGTTGGGATTGAGCTCTTTCCACTTATCTTCCATGACTAAAAAGGACATGGATCTGAGGGGGAGGGTCCAGAGGAAGACACAAAGATGATCTGGAGGATCTCTCCTGTAAGGACAGACTGAGAGAGTTGGAGTATTTCAGCCTGGAGAGGAGAAGGCTCTGGGGAGACCTAGATTAGTCTTCCTGAAGGGGGCTACAGGAGAACTGGAGAGGCACTTGGGGTGGTAGGACAGGGGAGAATGCTTTGAAATTAGTTCTTCACCATGTGGGTGGTGAGACCCTGGAACAGGTTGCCCAGAAAGGTGGTGGAAGCCCCATCGCTGGAGATGTTTAAGGCCAGACTGGATGAGGTTCTAGACAGCCTGATCTAGTGTGAGGTGTCTCTGCTCATGGCAGGGGGGTTGGAACTGGACGATCCTTGTGGTCCCTTCCAACCCTGACTGATTCTATGATTCTATCAATTAGGAGCAGAAGAGATTGAGGTTGGATAGTAGGAAGAAATTCTTTCCAGTGAAGGTGGTGAGACACTGGAACAGGTTGCCCAGGAAGGTTGTGAATGCCTCATCCCTGAAAGTGTTTCAGATCAGGCTGGATGAGGCCTTGAGCACACTGCTGTAGTGGGAGGTGTCCCTGCCCATGGCTAGATATCCTGAACTAGATATTCTTCCAGGAACCTTCCAACCCAAACCATTCTGTGATTCTTGTCTTCTCAAGCTTAAGATCTCACCTGAGAATGTCACCACATTTTTCTGCAATTCTTCTTCTGTTATTTTTTTTTTTTTTCTCTATCACTACTTTTTCCACACTATTGTAATGATAAATGAGTGGGTCATAGAATAGGATCACAGAATGCATTAGATTGGGAAAGACCTTTGAGATCATCAAGTCAAACCATCAAGCCTGCACTACTAGGTCACCACCAAACCATGGCCCTCTGCACCATATTTCCACAGCTTTCAAACCCCTCTAGGGATGGGGACTCCACCACTGCCTTGGGCAGCCTGGGCCAGGCCTTCACAACCCTTTCCATGAAGAAATTATTTTTCATTTCCAGCCTAAACCTTCTCTGGGGCAATTTGAGGCCATTTCCTCTTGTCCTATCACTTGTTCCTTGGGAGAAGAGACCAACCCCCACTTTGGCTTCCACCTCCTTTCAGGGAGTTGTAGAGAGGCTTCTCTCTTTTTTTTTTTTCCCTTTCTCTCCCACTAATGGGTTTTGCAGAAATAAATCTGTAGGCTCAGAATTGTGGAATTGCTTGGTTTGGGAAAGACCTCCAAGCTCACAGGAGTTTAACCACTGACCCAGCACTGCCTGTTCACCACCAAACCATGGCCCTCAGCACCACATCTCCAGAGCTTTCAAACCCTTCCAGGGATGGTGACTCCACCACTGCCCTGGGCAACTTGGGCCAGGCCTTCACAACCCTCAAGGGGGACAAAGTTGTTCCTCATGTTCATACTAAACCTTCCCTGGGGCAACCTGAGGTCATTTCTTCTCATCTTGTCACTTGCTACCTGGGAGAAGAGGCCAACCCCCACCTGGCTCCAACCTCTTTTCAGAGAGTTGCAGAGAGGCAGAAGGTCTCCCCTCAGCCTCCCTTCTCCGAGCTGAAGAACTCCAGTTCCCAGCCTAGTCTGGAGGGCAATGAGAACCTGCAGTCACATTTCCTGAGCCCTTCAGCTCCACTCTTAAAATAGAATGTTAAAAAAAAAAGGAAAAAAAAAAAAGGAAAAAAAAAGAAGATGGAGCCAGTTGTGAAGGCTGGGAAATGAGGCTGCTGTGTGATAAGCAGATGTTGACTGATGATGATAAGGTCTATTTTCAGCCTGGAGCAAGCAGACCACGTGCAGTTCTCCCTCTGGTTGGACCTGAAATCTTCCCCTTCTTCATTGGAATGCAACTGTTTTGGCAAAAATCGAGCTCTTAGTTCTGGGGTAACCCAAGTTCACTCAAACAAGGCAGCAAGAGGCAGCAGCTGCCCACATATTTGCAGAGGACTTCCTGGTGAGGATCTGGGGCTGCACAGGGGCCCTTCTTCACCCCATTGTGTTCCTGGGTCCTCAATTTAGTGGAATCCCAGACTGGTTTGGGTGGGAAAGGACCTTTCAAGCTCGTCCACTCCAACCCTGCTGCAGTCAGCAGGGACATCTATGACTAGAGCAGGTGGCTCAGAGCCCCAAACAACCTAACCTGCAATGGTTCCAGGAATGAGGCATCTCCCACCTCTCTGGGAACCTGGGCCAGGCTCTCACTATCCTCAGTGTCAAACATTTTTCCCTTCTCTCCAGTCTGAACCTTTCTCTTTTAGTTCAAACCATCACCTCTTTTCCTGTCACAACAGGTCCTGCTCGGAAGTCTGTTCCCAGCTTTCTGATTGACCCCTTGAAGCTCTGAAAGGTCACCAGAATGTGTCCCTGGAGCCTTCTCTTTTCCAGGCTGAACAACCCCAACTCTCTCAGCCTGGCCTTGCTGCCCTGCTCCAACAGGTCCATGTCTCTGCTGTGCTGAGAACTCCAAAGCTGGCTCCAGCACTGCAGGTGGGGTCTAAGAAGAGCAGGGCAGAGGGGCAAAATCCCCTTCCTTCCCCTGCTGCCCACACAGCTGGGGATCAGGGCTGGGGCTGGTTTAGGAGCACTCAGTGCCGCCTCATCTCCAGTTTTGCATCCCCCAGCACCCAGAGACCCTCTCCCACAGGGCTGCTCAAGCAAACAGACTTCCCTGTGGTTCCTGTTGTCTCCTTAGCAGGGAAATTCATTATGTCAGGCAGGAGTTTCCTTTCTGCTGGGACAGAGCCATTAATAAGGAGGTGATGAATTTCTCCTCAATCAATACCCATTAGAATTAACGAGTCCATTACTTAAAAAGACAATGAAGTCATTTTCCCTTGGCACCTTGGGCCTGGATCCCTGGGGAAAAAATGTTGAACACTCTGATGTCTTTGTAGTAGATAAATATGGTTAGAGGAGAGGCTAAAGACCTGCTCTGTATTCTCTCTGCATGCCCTCCTCTTAGGTGGCCTCAAGTAATGGATTTAGGGCACTTAGGGCAGCACAAACAAGAGGAGCCTTCAGTTCTCCTTCTTACAACTCCTTTTTGTGCCACTCTCTGACCATTCCCTTCATTATCACACAAGCATTTGTTTACCAGCAGCCATAAAACTCATTTGACAGCCATTGTGAATTAAGATTCTTCAGATGCTGGGTATCCAAGTTCTTGGTTTCTCCTCCCAGCCCTGATGCTGCTCTCCAAAACTCCAAGGAGGGGAAGTTTTACTTTAAATGGTTGGGAAATGTGATGTTGAGTCAGGAAAATAGGTAGTGGTCATTAGTACCTTACAAGGTGGTGTAAAATGGGACTGTCCCCCTGGACTGGACACTGGTGAGATCACACCTTGAATCCTGGGTTAATTTTTGAGCCTCCCACTGCAAGAAGGACATGGAGGGGCTGGAACAGGCTCAGAGAAGGGAAGCTCAGCTGGCAATGGGTCTGGGGAACAGGTCTGGTGAGCAACAGCTGAGGAACCTGGGATTGTTCAGCCTGGAGAAAAGGAGTCTGAGGGGAAACCTTCTGCCTCTCTGCAACTTCCTTGAAAGGATTTCAGGTGGGGGTTGGTCTCTTCAAGAAACAAGCAATAGGACAAGAGGAAATGGCCTCAAGTTGCACCAGGAGAAGTTCAGGTTGGACACAAGGAACAATTTCTTCCCCTTGAGGGTGGTCAAGGTCTTTCCCAGGCTGCCCAGGGCAGTGGTGGAGTCCCCATCCCTGAAGGGATTTCAAAGCCATAAAGATGTGGTGCTGAGGGCCATGGTTTGGTGGTGACCTGGAAGTGATGGGTTAACAGTTGGACTCGGTGATCTTGAAGGTCTTTTCCAACCTTTAAAGTTCCTTGCCTCGATGAAAAGGAACCCCACTTGGAGTACTGTGTACAGTTCTGGAGCCCCCAGCACAAGAAGGACATGGGACTGTTGGAGTCAGTTCAGAGGAGGGCCACGAAAATGATCAGAGGGCTGGAGCACCTCTGCTATGAGGACAGGCTGAGAGAGTTGGGACTTTTCAGCCTGGAGAAGAGAAGGCTTCGAGGAGACCTTATAGCAACCTTCCAATGTCTGAAGGGGGCCGACAGGAAGGCTGGGGAGGGACTGTTCACAAGGTCTTGTAATGACAGGACAAGGGGGAATGGGTTTAAACTGGCAGAGGGAAGATTGAAACTGGATGTTAGGAGAAAGTTCTTCACATTGAGGGTGATGAGACACTGGCACTGGTTGCGCAGGGGGGTTGTGGCTGCTCCCTCCCTGGAGGGGTTCAAGGCCAGGCTGGATGAGGGCTTGAGCATCCTGATCTAGTGGGAGATGTCCCTGCCTATGGCACAGGGGGGTTGGAACTGGCTGATCTTTGAGGTCTCTTCCAACCTAAACCATTCTATGATTCTATGAAAACAGCCTGGATTAGTTGGGGAGAGTTCTGAAAGCTGAACTTGATGATCTTGGAGATCTTTTACAATCTCAATGAATCTATGAGAATGAGGAAAAGCCTCTGCCAAGCTGCCCATTAACTTGATGCTCGCACACAGCAACATTTCTGGGGTGCTTGACCCATCAAGATGTAGCAGAATGGGAACAGCTGCCTTCCAGAGAATTTTATTCTCTGTGAAGCCCTTAATTGAAGATGACTTTCTCTAAAGCGTTCACCAGCCCCTCTGAGCTTTCTGAGCTCCAGCATTCACACACAGCCTTACAGACTAATTAGCTCTTTGATCATCCAGTGGAGGTTTTGGTGGGGGGGAGAAGCTGATTTTACATGTTGGAATGGAGCCTCCAGGAGACCACTGGGCTTCAGTCTGTGCCATTGCCTAGCAGCTTTATTTCAAGGGGAGGTTTAATTAAGCTGAGATTTGCCCACTGAGAGATTAATAAACACTTCACCACCTTAGTGTTTTATGTTTGCTTCTTTCTTCTCTCTCTCTCTTTTTTTTAAATCCTTCCTGAAATGCATCAGCCCCCACTAGTTTTTGGACTTGTCAGGTTGAGGAAGAAAAAAAGAGCAGTTTTGAATATCACAGAACTGTTAAAGTCAGAAAAGATTCTCCCAGGTAATCAGATCCAACCTTCAAAACCCTCCTAAACTAACCCATGCTGTTTTCATTGAGTCATGGAATCATTAAGGTTGGAAAAGACCTCCAAGGTCATCAAATCCAACCTTCAAAACTCTCCTAAACTAATCCATGCTGTTTTCACTGAGTCATGGAATCAATAAGGTTGGAAAAGACCTCCAAGGTCATCAAATCCAACCTTCAAAACTCTCCTAAACTAATCCATGCTGTTTTCACTGAGTCATGGAATCAATAAGGTTGGAAAAGATCTCCAAGATCATCAAATCCAGCCACTGAACAACACTGCCAGGTCACCACCAAACTGTGTCCCTCAGCACCACATCTACACAGCTTTGAAATCCTTCGAGGGATGGAGACTCCACCACTACACAGGGCAGCCTGGGCCAGGTCTTCATAACCCTTTCCATGAAGAAATTGATCCTCATGTTCAATATAAACCTCCTCTGGGCCATGTCCTCTTGCTCTGTCACTTGTTCCATGGGAGAAGGCACCAACCTCCACCTGGCTCCAATCTCCTTTCAGGAAGCTGTAGAGAGCCAGAAGGTCTCCCCTCAGCCTCCTTTTCTCTAGACTGAACAACTGGTGGCTGGCTTCCCCCAGCAGGGCAGCCTGCTCCAGGCCTGGACAAACCTTTTTGGCCCTGCTCAAAAGTCTGTCCCAAACTTTCTTCTGGCCCCTTGAAGTCCTGAAAGGCCACCAGAAGGGTATCACTGGAGCCTTCTCTTCTGCAGGCAGAACACTCCCAATTCTCTCAGCCTGGCCTCCCACCAGAAGGCTTCCAGCCCTCCCAGCATTGATGTGGCCTCCTCTATGACAGTGCAGAGGAGGAATGAGTGAATTATGCATGGGCTGCTCTGAGAGCTTTTAGATGCTGGATGATAAGAGGGATTGCCTCTGGGAGCTGCACTTCAGAGCTTGAAGGCTTTGGATGAAGCAGGCTTGGGAGGAATCAGAGAATGGTTTAGGTTGGAATGGACCTCAAAGATCATCCAATCCCAACCCCCTGCCATAGGCAGGGACACCTCCCACTAGAACAGGTCGCTCAAGGCCTCCTCCAGCCTGGCCTTGAACACCTCCAGGGAAGGAGCAGCCACAACCTCCTTGGGCAACCTGTGCCAGTGTCTCACCACCCTCAATGTGAAGAACTTTCTCCTAACATCCAGTTTCAATCTTCCCTCTGCCAGTTTAAACCCATTCCCCCTTGTCCTGTCATTACAAGACCTTGTGAATAGTCCCTCCCCAGCCCTCCTGTAGGCCCCTTTCAGATACTGGAAGGCCACTCCAAGGTCTTGTGGAAGCCTTCTCTTCTCCAGGCTGCACAGCCCCAACTCTCTGAGCCAGTCCTCATAGCAGAGGTGCTCCAGCCCTCTGAGCATCCTTGTGGCCTCCTCTGGACTGACTCCAGCAGTTCCATGTCCTTCTTGTGTTGGGGGCTCCAGAACTGCACACAGTACTGCAGGTGGGGTCTGAGGAGAGCAGAGTAAAGGGGCAGAATCCCCTCCCTTGTCCTGCTGCCCACGCTAGCAGTGAAGGAGACTTTGGAGGAAGGGAGACTTTGCCACCACTGACCAAGGCTTTGTTGGGTTGTTTTGCAGAGAACACCGAGGGGGTGTCTCTGCAGCTGGGCAACAGCCGAGATTTCATCATTTCTTTCGATCTCAAGTTCACCACCAACGGAAGCATCTCCGTGGTCCTGGAGACAACGGAGAAGAACCAGCTCTTCACCGTGCACTACGTCTCCAACACCCAGCTCATCTCTTTCAAGGACAGAGACATCTACTACGGCATTGGGCCCAGGACTAGCTGGAGCACCCTCACCAGGGACCTGGTCACCGACCTGCGGAAGGGCGTTGGCCTCTCCAACACAAAAGCTGTGAAGCAGACCAAAATCATGCCCAAGAGAGTGGTGAGGCTGGTAGCCAAGGGTAGAGGCTTCCTGGATAACGTCACCATCTCGGCCACTGCTCACATGGCAGCTTTCTTTGCTGCCAGCAACTGGCTGGTGAGGAACCAGGACGAGCGGGGCGGTTGGCCCATCATGGTGACGAGGAAGCTGGGGGAAGGCTTCAAGTCCTTGGACCCGGGTTGGTACTCAGCCATGGCTCAAGGCCAGGCCATCTCCACCTTGGTGCGGGCCTACCTGCTGACAAAGGACCACACGTTCCTCAGCTCGGCTCTGCGGGCCACGGCGCCCTACAAGCTGCCGTCGGAGCAGCGCGGGGTGAAGGCAGTCTTCATGAACCGCCACGACTGGTACGAGGAGTACCCCACCTCTCCCAGCTCCTTCGTGCTCAACGGCTTCATGTACTCCTTAATTGGGCTTTATGACTTGAAAGAAACAGCGGGGGAGAAGCTGGGGAAGGAGGCCCGTGTCCTCTACGAGCGGGGCATGGAGTCCCTGAAGGCCATGCTTCCCCTCTACGACACCGGCTCAGGGACCATCTACGACCTCCGGCACTTCATGCTGGGCACCGCTCCCAACCTGGCCCGCTGGGACTATCACACCACCCACATCAACCAGCTCCAGCTCCTCAGCACCATCGATGAGTCGCCCATCTTCAAAGAGTTCGTCAAGAGGTGGAAGAGCTACCTGCGAGGCGGGAGGGCAAAGCACAACTAGAGCTTCCAGCCAAACCCCCGGGGCCTGCTGCCTCGCACAGCCACCCCTCCCGAGGTCTCATCCAACCTTTTTTGCCTTTGGGGTTCTTTTTAGCAGACTGTCTCCAAAAGAAGTGATCCTTAAAACTGATCTCCAGATGAAATCATTGCATTCCAGTGGGGGGGGGAAATTCCTTTGGGTTTGATGGGTGGGATCTGAGAACTTCACTTGTCCTTAGTGCTCCACGGCAAAACTATCTNAAACCTAGGAAAATGTTTGCAGAAGCCATACAGGTCTCTTGAAAAAAAAAACCCAAAAGTGAGAAAAACAAAAAGTCCAACACTTACTTGCCTGAAAAGTTAAGTTTGTGGCCTCTTGAAAATGGAGTTTTCTGTGTACGTGTTGGAGCAGCTGGTGTGGTGTAACTCTGTAAATGTGTGCCCTGCTCATGGCCTGGGTAGCGGACAGTGGCTCTTGGGAATGATTTTGGGTTTGGGTTTTTTTAAAATCTGGATTCCTTTTTTTTT
>VWZI01007571.1:177596-193244 GCA_013396835.1 Psilopogon haemacephalus
TTTTTTTTTTTTTTTTTTGGGATGGGGAAGGGGAAAAACTTCACATTTGGCTTCCTTTTTACCCATTTTCTCTATTGAGATTTTTGGAGCTGTATGGTTTCTTTGCAGGTGGATGGATGGAAACCATGTGGAGGGGAATGTGCAGGCTTGGAAGTTACATCCCATAAGCACAACTTATGGACTGCACAAAGCCTGTGGCCACACTGCCCCCCCCTCTATCCCCTTGATAGAGCCAAATTCACCATCATCACCCATCAGCTTTGCTGGTGTCTTCTCCTCCTCCCTGGAAGCTGAAATTGCTCTTCATGTAGCTGCTCGGTGTTTGTACTTTGTTTTTTAGTGACATCTGAGAGGTTTCTCTGAGCTTTGGCAACATCACTCCATGGGAGACTTGTCGTGGTTTCCCAAGCATGATGTGGTGCTTGTGAGCAGCACAGGAAACTGAGGTGGAATTAAGGAAAGTTCCTTCAGTGAGCTTTATTTTTAACCTGCTTGAGTAAATCAAGCATTTCAAAAGCTAAAAATGACCTCTAGAAGGCTTTCCAGCTCCACGTGTGCTTCAGCACCAAATTTCACCTCTCCTTAATGTCTTACTCATGATGTAAGGAGGCATCATATCTCCAGCATAGGCTTTTTTGGGGTGGGCTTTGTCCTTTTGGCTCAGCCACACGAGCAGGGGCACCTGTGCAACAGCTGAACACGCACATCCCAACCCAAACTCTTTCACTGGGCTGTTGTGATGCAGAACAAACCAGATGAAACCAAACTTAAGAAGAAACCAAGAGGTTTCTTCTTCCTGTTTATCAGGCCTTGACACCCACTGATATTCTGCCTTCCTGGTTGATCCAGAAGAGTAAAACCATCATTAGATCAGGGGTGGCTCATTTGGTAGCGTCTCAAACATCATGTTCTCAGGTCCTTGGGACATGCTGGTGGTCGCTCTAAGTCCAAGACTCAGCATATGTGGCAAGGCCACATAGTAGCTCAGAGATTGTTCCACTCATCCTGTAACACCTGTGTGGAGGTGGAGATCAAGCTTAAGATGTTCATCTTGAGGACAAAGTTGATTTGGATCACAAGAAGGCTCAGCACAAGGACATTACGCATCTAGCTTATATTTTTTCGCTCTCTCCTTTTTGATGCTTTTTCTGTTTCTTGCAGAGATTTGAGCTGATTTTTTTGATGCCTTGATCTTTGCCAAGGCGTGCTGCGGTCACGTCGGTCAGTGAGAAGTGGATGTCCCAGCAGAAAGTTCAATACCAAAGGTAGCAGAGGTGACTTTGTGTTTGTTTTTTTGTTTTTTTGTTTTTTTCTCACGTGCCCACATGCATACGCACACACAGACCCCACACAAACATGCTTCCTTTCCCAGCTGGTCCTTACCACAGGCACACAGCTCTCTCCTGCCTCTTTCCACCATCTTTTGGCATGTGGAGAAGCTAGAGAGACTCTTTGGGTAGTGCTCAAGAGATGGTATTGGTGCCTTACAGAGGAACTGCCCCTTTGACTATTTCTTGACTAGTGCTGTTGAAAAGTCATGTTGATGTTACAGTGCTTTGGGAGAGCCAATCTGGTTGGCTTTTCATTGGATGGGTGAGCTTAGAAGTGTTGGATTGTGTGAGCTTAGTAGTATTAGATGGGTGAGCTTAGAAGTGTTGGATGGGTGAGCTTAGAAGCATTGGATGGGTGAGCTTAGACGTATTGGTTGGGTGAGCCTAGAAACATTGGGTGGGTGAGCCTAGAAGCGTTGGTTGGCCATGCCTACACCATTGGTCCTGCCAGACCACTTTATCCCTGCCCCCTTTGTGGAGGTGATCAACACTTTGAGCAATCTGGTCTAGTGGAAGGTGCCCCTGCCCATGGCAGGGGAGTTGGAACTGGATGATCTTTAAGGTCTCTTCCAACCTAAACTGTTTTATGAATCTATGAAACCTTAACATCACCTTTATGCTTCGGTTGGCCTTAGCACACATTGGCCTTCACCCAGCTACCACTGAGGTTGTAGAGCTGAAGAGGCTTCAGGTGGGGTTTCTCCTGTCCTTCTTTTTCATTGAGTTGAAAGAGGATTATTGGACGCTAGTGCCCTTAACTTCGTCAAGATCGCTTCAGTTGGGGATTTTTTATTTTGCTTTGTTCTCAAACTGACAAAGGTCTTAGGGACTAAGATCTTTCCCATCTTCCTGTACATAGATGTGATGGGGAGTCTGGTGCACGTGGGTGTACACCAACCGGTAACACACAAGCACAACCATCCAAACGTGGCAGTGCTGTTTCTCTTGAGCCACCATGCAAGACACTGATGGAAAGCTGCTATTTTCCTTCACCTTCTTGTGGTATTTTCTGTCTTCTACCATTTCTTTCTTTTTTATTGTGATTTTTTTTTTTTTTTGGTCACATGTGGGCTCTCGACCATGTGTTAAATATGCAATAACTTGTTTACAGGATGCTCTGGTAAAGGGTGGTCCTTTGTGAAGCTGTACAGACTTTGCAGTTCAAGCACAATGTGCACACGTTAGTTTTCTATACGGCCAGAGGTGACTTTTTGCAGCGGGAGAGGTTCTACTATGTTTCTACACAGAGTTAAATGGCTTCAGCCTTTGTGCTTCATGGAAAAGCTGCTTTCTAAGACTGTAAAATAAATTTTTTTATCATAAGAGATACACGGAGGTGTCTTGGTTCCTTCAGTCGGTACCTTCTGCTCTACAAAGGGCTGGAGGTGAGGCCCTGAGGAGAAGTTGTAGAGTTACGGCATCATGGAGTGATGGAGTCAGAGTCATCAAATTATGGAGCTGTGGAGTCAGGGAGTCATCAAATCACAGAGTTATGGAGTCAGAGAGTCATCAAATCATGGAGCTATGGAGTCAGGGAGTCATCAAATCATGGAGTTACGGAGTCAGGGAGTCATCAAATCATACAGTTATGGAATTGGAGTCATCAAATCCTGGAGCTATGGAGTCAGGGAGTAATCAAATCATGGAGCTGTGGATTCAAGGAGTCATCAAATCATGGAGTTATGGAATCAGGGAGTCATCAAATCATGGAGCTATGGAGTCAGGGAGTCATCAAATCATGGAGTTAGAGAGTCAGGGCATCATCAAATCATGGAGTTATAGAGTCAGAATCATCAAGTCATGGAATTGTGGAGTCAGGGAATCAGAACCATGGGCTTATGGAATCATGGAATTATGGAGACATTAAGTCATAGAGTCATGGAGTCATAGAATCATAGAGTTATGTAGTCATAGAATCTTGGAGTTATGGAGACAGAATCATGGAATTATGAAGTCATAGAACCATGGATTCATGCAGTCATAGAATCATGGAATCAGAATCTTCGAGTCAGAGAACCATAGGGTCATAAAATCATAGAATCATGGAGTTACGGAGTCACGAAACAATCTTGAAGTCATGGAGACAAAGAATTATGGAATTATGAAGTTGTAGAATCATGGAGTCATAAAATCCTAGAAAGGTGGAGTTATGGAATCATAAAATCATAGAGTCATAGAATCATGCAATCAAAGAATCTCAGAGTCAGAGAATCATGGAGTCAGGAAATCAGAGAATCATGAAGTTATGGAGTCATAAAATTAGAATTTGGAGTCATGGAGACAGAATCTTGGAATCCGAATCTCATAGTCAAGGAGTCAGAACCAAGGAATTACAGAGTCATAGAATCATGGAGTCATGAAGCCATAGAATTATGCAATTATGGAGTAATTAATTGTGGAGTAATGAAATTACAGAGTCTTGGAGTCATGGAGACCAAGAACTGTGGAATCATGGAGTCATAAAATCATTGAGTCTTGGAGTTATGGAGTCGTGAAGTCATGAAGTCATAGAATCTTGGAATCATGGAATCGTAGAATCTCAGGGTCAGGGAGTCACAGAATCATGGGGTTAGACAATCATAGAATCATGGAGTTATGGAGTCATGAAATCATAGAATTATGGAATCATAGCATCATGGACTCATAAAATCATAGTCGTGGAGTAATAAAATCTTTGAGTTAGGAGTCATAGAATCATGGATTCATAAAATAGAGTCTTAGAGTCATAAAATCATAGAGTCATAGAATCTTGCAGTCAAGGAGTCATAAAATCACAGAGTCCTGGAGTTATGGAGTCATGAAATCATAGAACCTTGGAGTCATGGAGTCATAGAATCATAGAATCTCAAGAGCTGGGGAGTCAGAGAATCATAGGGTCAGACAATCATAGACTCATGGAGTTATGGAGTCATGAAATCATAGAATTATGGAGTCATAGAATCACAGAGTCATAAACTCATAGTCATGGAGTTATAGAATCATGGAATCATAGGATCTTGTAGTCAAGGAGTCATAAAATCACAGTCCTGGAGTTATGGAGTCATGAAGTCATAGAGCCTTGGAGTCATAGAATCATGGAATTATGGAGTCATAAAATCATAGTCATGGAGTCATAGAATCATGGAGTCATAGAATCTTGCAGTCAAGGAGTCATAAAATCAGAGTCCTGGAGTTTTGGAGTCATGAAGTCATAGAACCTTGGAATTATGGAGTCATAGAATCATAGAATCTCAGAGTTGGGGAATCAGAGAATCACAGGGTGAGACAATCATAGACTCATGGAGTTATGGAGTCATGAAATCATAGAATTATGGAATTATGGAGTCACAGAATCATGGAGTCATAAACTCATAGTCATGGAGTCATAGAACCTTGTAGTCAAGGAGTCACTGAATCATGGATTCATATAATAGAGTCTCTGAGTAATAAAATCATGGAGTTATAGAACCTTGCAGTCAAGGAGTAATAAAATCACAGAGTCCTGGAGTTATGGAGTCATAGAACCTTGGAGACATGGCGGCACAGAATCTTGGAATTACGGAGTCATAGAATCAGAGAGGTGGTTGATGCCCCATCTCTGGACCCATTGCAGGTCAGGTTGTTTGGGACTGTGAGCAACCTGCTCTAGATGCAGCTGCCCCTGCTGACTGCAGGAGGTTGGACTGTATGAACACAAAAGGTCCCTTCCCACCCAAACCAGCCTATGGTTCTTTGATGTCTAAATGCATCTTCTGTTGTCTATGGTTTTCGTTAAGGAACAATTTTAAGTGGTTTACTAAAAGCATCCTAAGACAACAGGAGGTGGGCTGAGGTTGCCAGTCATGTGCAAGGACTCACCACTCTTAATTCCTGTTTTCAGCTAAATATAGATAAAGTCCTATCAAAATTCTCCCTCAAACTGGGATTGAGGTCACCTCTGTCTTGACCACTCCACACCTAAAATGACACTTTCCACCCTGGTGCAGAAACGCTGGTGAGAAATTAATGCCTCCGTGGCTTGGAGGTGTCACCAGCACCCCAAATGCCGTGGTTAGACTTGGTCATAAGTAATTTTTCCCTGACAGAAACGCCACAGAAGAAAACTTCTGGAGCTGGGCAGAGCTTCAGGAGTTGGCTCCTGACTGCCTGGGTGAAAATATTGAGCTTGCGTGACTTGGCAGTTCGTTCCAAACGTGGGAATCAAAAATAGCAGTGGTTTGAAATATGTTGTCTGGGTGATGAATTTGAGTGTTTGCTGCTCAGTTTGTGGTGAAAGGAGACACATTTACCATCTGCCTGCAGTGACTGATAACTCCCATCCACGCCTCGCGCTTCCGGAACCTTCGGCAGCTGCTTCTGCGCTTGGCTGATCTCCCCTAGCAGCATCAGGAGCTGCTGAAATTCCAAACTCTGGGTGTCTCAGCCTAGTCAACGAGGTGGAGCTCTGTGGTGGTGAAGGGCAAGTGTTCAAAGACCTCCTGGCACTCTCCAATCAGAGAATCACAGAATCCTTGGATGCCTTAGCTTGGAGAGACCTTGGAGATTGTCTGCTCCAACCTTCCTGCCATGGGCAAGGGACACCTCTCTCGACTAGGCTCAGCTGCTCAAGGCCTCATGTAACCTGGCCTTGAACACCCTTAGGGAGGAGGCATCCACAACCTGCCTGGGCAGCCTGTTCCAGAGTCTCACCACCCTCATACCAAAGAACTTCTTCCAAAGATCCAGTATAAACCTACTCTGTCAGCTTTGATCCATTCCTCCTTGTCTTGTCCCTGGACACCCTTAGCAAAAGTCCCTCTCCAGCTTTCCTGCAGCATCCCTTCAGGTAAGAGCTCTTTTGGGGGAATTTGTGTCTCTGAGCAATTTGTTGGGAAGAAGTGAGGCTGAGTGATCCCCAGGAGGTAGAATAAGGCTGAGTGCAAGGTGTTGCCCATGGGTTGGAGCAGCCCCTGCTATCAACACAGGCTGTGGGCTAAAGGGCTGTGGAGAACAACTTGGGGATGCTGGGGGGGTGAAAAGCTGAACCTGGGCTTCTTCCACCTGCACAGACTTAGAGGAGAACAGAGGAGGTGTTTTAGGTGGCACAGGACAGCAGGTTGGGCTAACAGCATGAGCAACCCTATGGAGAAGGAGTTGGGGGTGCAAAGCTGGAGATGAGCAGGCACCGAGCACTCCCAGCCCAGCTCCAGCCCTGTCCTGGGCTGATCCCCAGCTGTGTGGGCAGTAGGGGCAGAGAGGGGACTCTGCCCCTCTGCTGTGCTCTGCTCAGACTCCACCTGCAGTGCTGGGTCTAGCTCTGGAGTCCTCAGAACAGCAGAGACATGGACCTGTTGGAGTAGGGCCAGAGGAGGCCACAGCAATGCTATGAGGGCTGGAAACTGTGAGGCCAGGCTGAGAGAGTTGGGGGTGTGCAGCCTGGAGAAGAGATTGCCATGATGACTCAGGTTGTTCTGGCTCTTTTCCAGATGGGAAATGAAACTACCCTTTCCATGGTGTCCTCTGAGATACCACAGAATCATTTAGACTGGAAAAGATCTTCCAGATCATCAAATCCAAGCATTACCAAATCAGCTAGGATCCCTAGGTCCAACAAGTGAGACCTTTAGCATCTAAAATACATTAGACATGAGGAACAGTTTCTTCCCCTAGAAGTTTGTCAAGGCCTGCCCCAAGCTCCTCAGGGCAGTGGTGGATTCCCTATCTCTGGATTAATGCAATCATAAATGTGACCTCAAAGATCATGGAGCTCCAACCCCCTGCTATAGGCAGGGACACCTCCCACTAGAACAGGTTGCTCAAGGCCTCATCCAACCTGGCCTTGAACACTTCCAGGGAGAGAGCAGCCACAACCTCCCTGGGCAACCTGTGCCAGTGTCTCACCACCCTCATTCCTGCACATTCAGTCTGGAGAAAGGTGTCTGGTGTGTGACTTGTCAGCTTGTTGCTTAAACCACCTTTCCCATATCCAGAGAAGGGCAATGAAGCTGGTGAGGGGTCTGGAGAACAGATCTGGTGAGGAGCAGCTGAGGGAGCTAGGGTTGTTCAGCCTGGACAATCATAGAACCATATAATGGTTTAGGTTGGAAGGGATCTTAAAGCTTAGCCAGTTCCAACCCCCCAGTGCCATAGGCAGGGACACCTCCCACTAGAACAGGTCACTCAAGGCCTCAGCCAACCTGGCCTTGAACACCTCCAGGGAGGGAGCAGCCACAACCTCCTTGGGCAACCCATTCCAGTGTCTCACCATCCTCACTGCAAACAACTTCCTCCTAACATCCAGTTTAAATCTCCCCTTTGCCAGTTTAAACCCATTCCCCCTCATCCTGTCATTAGAAGACCTTGTGAATAGTCCCTCCTCAGCCCTCCTGTAGGCCCCCTTCAGACATTGGAAGGCTACTACAATGTCTCCTGGAAGCCTTCTCTTCTCCAGGCTGCAGAACCCCAATTCTCTCAGCCTGTCCTCATAGCAGAGCTGCTGCAGCCCTCTGAGCATCTTTATGACCCTCCTCTGGACTCTCTCCAACATTTCCATGTCCTTCTTGTGTTGGGGGCTCCAGAACTGCACACAGTACTCCAGAAGAGAAGGCTGAGCTCTCTGCAACTCTCTGAAAGGAGGCTGAACCCAGGCAGGGGTTGGTCTCTTCTCCCAGGTATCAAGTGACAGGATGAGAAGAAATGACCTCAGGTTGTCCCAGGGGATGTTTAGGATGAACACGAGGAACAACTTCATCCCCCTTGAGGGTTGTCAAGGCCTGGCCCAAGCTGCCCAGAGCAGTGGTGGAGTCCCCATCCCCAGATGGGTTTCTAAGCCCTGGAGATGTGGTGGTGAGGGCCAGGGTTTGGTGGTGAACAGGCAGTGCTGGGTCAGCGGTTGGACTCTTGCGACCTTGGAGGTCTTTACCAAACCAAGCGATTGCACAATTCTGAGCCTACAAACAGATTTATTTCTGCAAAGCCCATTAGTGGGAGAGGAAGGAAAAAAAAAAAAAAGGAAGAGAGAAGTCAAATAGGATGGGTTGGGTGGAGAACAGTAGCCCATTAATGTGATCATCAAGAAGCCTTTTGATGGAGATCCCAGCTCGCTCCCCCTCCAGCGCTGGCAGGACTTGGCTGGCTCTCACTAACTGCTCCCATCTATTCCGCTGTAGCTTGTTGGTTTGGGTTTGGTTTGGGGTTTTTGGGTTTTGTTGTTGTTGTTTTTCACCCTGGGCTTTGTTTGAACAACCAAATGTCAGCAGAAGCAGCTGGTGGGAAATGGCATTTCCCTCTGCCCTGGGAGCCGCTGGAGCCAGCCGTGAGCTGCTTAAGGGGAATTAAAGATTAATTCAGGGTATTAGCGCTGCCTGGGCAGGGCAGGAGGGCTATGAGGAAGACCTTTCCAAAGGCATTGAGGGTTGGGCTGCTCTGCCAAAGGTGGTGAGGAAGGGGTGGGGATGAGCTGAAGGTGGCCAGCAGGTCAAGGGAGGTTCTTCTCGTAGAATTGTTTTGGTTGGAAAAAGATGTCCAAGGTCATCGAGTCCAACTCTGCTCTGCCTGGGTGAGGCCACAGCTGGAGGACTGGGTCCAGTTCTGGGTTCCCCTGGTTCAAGAGACAGGGAACTTACTTGAGAGAATCCAGTGGAGGCTCAAAAGGTGCTGAGGGGTCTGGAGCGTCTCTGTGAGGAGGGAAAGGCTGAGAGCCCTGGAGCTGGTGAGCCTGCAGAAGAGCAGCCCCAGAAGGGATCTGCTCAATGCTCAGCAAGAGCTAAAGGGTGGGGTGCAAGAGAATGGGGCCAGACTCTTCTTGTCAGTGGTGCCCATGCACAGGACAAGGGGCAGTGGGCACAAACTGGAACCCAGGAGGAGCTTCACCTAGACATGAGGAGAAACTTCGGTGTGAGGGTACTGGAAACCTGCAGCAGGCTGCCCAGAGCAGCTGTGGAGTCTCCTTGTCTGGAGAGCTTCCAAACCACCCTGGCCATTGTGATCCTAGAGAAGCTGCTGTGGGTGCCCCTGCTTTAGCATGGGGGTTGGACCAGATGATCTCCAGAGGTCCCTTCCAACCCCCACCATGCTGGAATTTCCCTCCTGAAGTCCCAGCATTCCAGCAAGGATTTGGCTCCTCTCCCATGCTGTGGCTTCTAAGCACTCCCTGCCCTGCTGGCTGGTTTCCACAGCCACTCCCTGTGCCACCCCTGCTGCCCCGTGGCCTCCCAACCTGGAACAAGAACATCAGCACTGGCACCTCCCTCCATCTCACACGCCCTGGAAGCAGAAGGTGTCAGCATAATCATTTTGTAATTAAAAGCATTAATTAGGGCAGGCTGGAGCCAGGAATGTGCTGCGTGAGCTGGGTTAGGTCAGTGGCTGGGGCTGGCTGCTTGCAGGGGCACCTGCTCCATGCCTGGGGTGTCTCAAGATGGTCATTTGGGCTGCACCCTCCTTTTTCCTTCCCCTTGAGTGCTGTCAAGGCTTGGCCCGAGCTGCCCAAGGAGGTGGTGAAGTCTCCATCCCTGGAGTGAGGTTTCAGAGCTGTGGAGATGTGGTGCTGAGGGACATGGTTTAATGGTGACCAGGCAGTGCTGGGGGAATGGTTGGACTCCATGGCCTCAGAGGTCTCTTCCAACCAAATCTGTTCTGTGATTGCATGATCCTGCTTTGCCCCATGCTGTTGCTTCCAGTGGGTCCTGTTAACCCTTTCCTGGCCCTGCCTGCAGCCAAGATCTGCCAGTGCCAGAGGGGCTCTCGGCATGCTGAGGACACAGGCACAGGTCCCATGGGCAGCACATTCCACCAGCACCCACCAAAGCCAGGGGAGGTCACCCACAAATGTTTTGCTGTTCTGCAAGTCAGGGACATCATGAGCTGCAGCACAAGGTCTGGAACAGCTGATTGTCCTCATTCAGAACAGCTCCAGCTCACAACAACTCATTTTAGAGACAATTACTCCCTTTTATGGGGGTGAGGGGGGGAAGGGAAAAAACAACTGGGACCAGCAGAACAAACTGTCACATTCCCCTTCCACAGTTGTCACCTTCTGAATTGGCCCTTGTTGGTATTTGCAGTGTGGTCGTGATCAGCAGCACTGACTGGCAGCAGTGCCTGCTGCAAAGGCCTGCTTGATGTCTTCACTGATGATCTGGATGAAGGGATTGAGTCCTCCATCAGGGAGTTTGCAGATGACACCAAGTTGGGAGGAAGAGTCGACCTGTTGGAGGGCAAGGAGGGCTCTGCAGAAGGACCTGGACAGGCTGCACAGATGGGCACAGTCCAATGCCAGGAGTTTTAACAAAGCCAAGTGTCAGGTTCTGCACTTTGGCCACAACAACCCCAGGCAGTGCTAGAGGCTGGAGAGCAGCCAGGCAGAGAGGGGCCTGGGGGTGATGGTCGACAGAGACTGAGCATGAGCCAGCAGTGTGCCCAGGTGGCCAAGGAGGCCAATGGCATCCTGGCCTGGATCAGCAACAGTGTGACCAGCAGGGGCAGGAAGGTCATTCTGCCCCTGTGCTCAGCACTGGTTAGGCTACACCTTGAGTGCTGTGTCCAGTTCTGGGCCCCTCAATTTGAGAAAGATGTTGAGGTGTCCAGAGAAGGGCACCAAGGCTGGTGAGGGGGTTGGAGCACAGCCCTGTGAGGAGAGGCTGAGGGAGCTGGGGGTGTGCAGCCTGGAGAGGAGGAGGCTCAGGGCAGACCTCATTGCTCTCTACAACTATTTGAAAAGAGGTCGTAGCCAGGTGGGGTTGGTCTTTTCTGCCAGGCACCCAGGGGGAGAACGAGAGGACACAGCCTTAAGCTGTGCCAGGGCAGGTTCAGGCTGGATATTAGGGAGAAGTTCTTCACAGCAAGAGTGATTGACATTGGAATGGGCTGCCCAGGGAGGTGGTGGAGTCCCCATCCCTGGAGGTGTTTAAAAAGAGGCTGGATGAGGCACTTGGTGCCATGGTTTAGTTAATGAGAAGGGTTAGGTGATAGGTTGGACTCGATCTCAAAGGTCTTTTCCGGCCTGGTTAATTCTGTGATTCTGTGAAAGGTCATGGAATCATGGAATGGTCTGAGCTGGAGAAGACCTTTGAATTCATTGTTACTCCCATGGGATTTGAGGCTGCACAGACCTTCACCTGAGGTCTCCTGCTGGCTTGGTGCTGTGCTCCCAAAGCCTTTATTCAGGGCAATATCCTAGGAGGCAGCTGAGCTGGGAGCTTCCCCTCTCCAAGTGCCTTCTCCCAGGGCTTTGACCCCAGGAGCAAGAGCCAGGAGAAGCTCTTGGCTGGTTTGTGCTTGCTGCTGGTTTCCAGACCCCCCTGCCCCTCCAGAACATTTTGCTCTCGTGGTTGCATCTCAGCTCAATTCCTAAACGACCTCACATTGCACCAGAGGAGCTTTAGGTTGGACATTAGAAGAACTTTATTCACTGAAAGAGTTCTCAAACACTGGAACAGGCTGCCCAGGGAAGAGGTTGAATCCCCATCCCTGGAGGGATTTAAAAGATGCAGCAATGTGGTGCTGAGGGACACAGGTTGGCACCAGCCTCAGCAGATTTGGAGGATGTTTGGACTCCATGAATCTTAAAGGGTTTTTTTCCAACCCGGACAATTCTGTGATTCCATGAATCTGTTTTGTTACAAAACCCTTAGCTCCTGTTCAGCCAGTCAGCACTAGGAGGTCTCCACCAGTTTGAAACTGGCTGCCCCAGATCCATGGGAGACACCACAGAGCTGAGGCAACTTTTGCAAGGGCTGAAACCCCCTTCAGAACTCCTGTTCTGGAGACAGGAGCTTTCCCAGGCTGCTTGTACGTGGTGCTGAGAAGCAAGTCCTGCCTTGGGCTGGAGGTCAGGGTAGAAGTGGGGTCAAAGTCCTCGGGGATAAAAGCTTTCCAGACAGAGCTGCTGGTGCTGGATGGGCCTCCAGCAGCCTGGATTCTGTGAGGGGCTGGTGGCAGTGGTGGTGTGAGAACAATGAGAAGCCACTGGAAAGAGCTTTGTGGATTTACTGCAACTGGGCAGCAGATTTCATCCTTTTCCACCTCATTTGAGCAGCTGCAGCTCATAAACCCAGCTGGGCCAGAGAGACACTGGAGTAAATCTGCACCTTGGGCTCTGTGGTCAATGGGCTGGAGGAAAAGAAAAATGCCCAGAGATGGTTTCAAACACACTCTCCGTGCCAGAAGTTGCTCTCCTGACCCATACCCCTGCCAGGATGGGGGAAGTCAGTGATAAGTTGTCCCCTGCCTCACTGCCTGCAAAGTCCATCCTGATTTGGGGCCAGTTTGCTGGTAAAAGAACAAAAGTGTTGCAGGAGCTGTGGGTGACCCAGAGGGAACCAGATAGAGAATCACAGAATGGTTTGGGTGGGAAGGGACCTCTAGAAGTCATCTGGGGTAGCCCCTCTGCAATCAGCAGGGACATTTGCAACCAGAGCAGCTTGCTCAGAGCCTCTAACAACCTGGCCTAGAATGGTGCCAGGAATGGGTCAGCTCCCACCTCTCTGGGCAGCCTGGACCAGGCTCTCACCACCTTCAGGGTCAAACATTTCTTCCTTCTCTCCAGTCTCAACCTCTCTCTTTTAATTCTTCTCTTGTCCTGTCACAACAGGCCTTGACATAAAAGTCTGTCCCCAGCTTTCTGATTGAGACCTTGAAGCTTTAAAAGGCCACCAGAAGGTTTCCCTGGAGCCTTCTCCAAGCTGCACAAGCCCAACTCTCTCAGCTTGGCCTCACAGCAGAGGGCTTCCAGCCCTGCCAGCATTGCTGTGGTCTCCTCTGGCCCTGCTCCTACAGGTCCATGTCTCTGCTGTGCTGAGGACTCCAGAGCTGGCCCCAACACTGCAGATGAGGTCTGAGCAGGGCACAGCAGGAGGGCAGAATCCCCTCCCTGCCTCTGCTGCCTACACTGCTGAGGATCAGCCCAGGACAGGGCTGGAGCTGAGCTGGGAGCAGTCAGTGCTGCCTCATCTCCAGCTTTGCCCCCTCCCAGCACCCAAAGACCCTCTCCACAGGGCTGCTCTCCAGCCCTTCATGCCCAGCCTGTGTTGACACTAGGAGTTGCCCCAGCCCGGGTGCAGGACCTTGCACTTGGCCTTGTTGAACCTCTTGAGGCTCACATGAGCCTGCTTCTCCAGCAAGCCCAGGTCCCTCTGGGTGGATCCCATCCACTCACCTGCAAACTTGCTGAAGTCCTGCCTGACCCCACACTTGATCCCACACCTGATCCAACAGCCAGGGCAGGTTCAAGGTGCTTACACCCAGAAACTGATCTCAGGGGAAGCTCCCTGGTGCTTAAAAAAAGCAGGTTTGGTGCTGCACCTTCTCCAGCCCTGATTTCAGAGGACCCTTTTAGCTTCTCCCCATGACCTGTGAGCAGGTTTGGTGCTGCACCTTCTCCAGCCCTGATTTCAGAGGACCCTTTTAGCTTCTCCCCATGACCTGTGAGCAGGTTTGGTGCTGCACCTTCTCCAGCCCTGCTTTCAGAGGACCCTTTTAGCTTCTCCTCATGACCTGTGAGCATTACAGTTGGCTCCAGTTCCTCCAGTTACTTAAAAAGGCAGGAGCAACGCCCGGGCATCCCTCTGCAGCCACTCGGAGGCTCTGCTCACGTGTTGTGAAACCCGTTACCAACGGCTGCAGCGGAACAGAGGCTTGCCTGGGCTGGGGAAGGGCAAACAGCCTGAGCCAGCAAAGACCTGATGGATCCTGCTGCGTGGTGGCCAAGCGGAGGGACCCCCACCACCCTGCTGGGAATGATGTAAGAGCTGCAGGAGAGAGGGTGGAGAAGGGCAAAGAGGCTGAGTTTTGCAGCCAGCACAGACCTGCTGGCTCCTGCTGCATGGTGGCCAAGCAGAGGGACCCCCATTGCACTGCTGGGAGTGATGTAAGAGCTGCAGGAGAGAGGCTTTGCTGAGGTGGAGAAGGGCAGACAGGCTGAGTTTTGCAGCCAGCACAGACCTGGTGGCACCTGCTGCGTGGTGGCCAAGCAGAGGGACCCCCATCACCCTGCTGGGAATGATGTAAGAGCTTCAGGAGAGAGGACAGAGGATTTCTTGGGGTGGAGAAGGCTGTAGAGGCTTTCTTGGGGGGGGGGGGCAGGGAATTGCAAAAAGAGGCTGAGTTTTGCAGCCGGCACAGACCTGCTGGCTCCTGCTGTGTGGGGGCCAAGCAGAGGGACCCCCATTGCCCTGCTGGGGGGGATGTAAGAGCTGCAGGAGAGAGGGTGGAGAAGGGCAGACAGGCTGAGTTTTGCAGCCAGCACGGACCTGGTGGCTCCTGCTGTGTGGTGGCCAAGCAGAGGGACCCCTATCACCCTGCTGGGAGTGATGTAAGAGCTGCAGGAGAGAGGCTTGCCTGGATTGGGGAAGGGCAAACAGGCTGAGTTTTGCAGCCACCACAGACCTGGTGGCACCGGCTGTGTGGTGGCCAAGCAGAAGGACCCCCATTGCCCTGCTGGGAGTGATGTAAGAGCTGCAGGAGAGAGGGTGGAGAAGGGCAGACAGGCTGAGTTTTGCAGCCAGCATGGACCTGGTTGCTCCTGCTGTGTAGTGGCCAAGCAGACGGACCCCCATCACCCTGCTGGGAATGAGGAGGAGAACAGAGGAGGAGATGAGGAGGGAATGAGGAGGAGGATAGAGGCTTTGCTGGGGAAGAGAAGGGCAAACAAGCTGAGTTTTGCAGCCAGCACAGACCTGGTGGCTTCTGCTGCATGTTGGCCAAGCAGAGGGACCCCCATCACCCTGCTGGGAGTGATGGAGAGAGAGGAGAAAAGAGGATTTCTTAGGGTGGAGGAGGGCAAACAGGCTGAGTTTTGCAGCCAGCAGAGACGTGGGGGTTTGCTGGTGGCTTCTGCATGGTGGCCAAGTGGAGGGACCCCATCACCCTGCTGGGAATGACACCAGAGGTTCTTTCCAGTTTGGGAGCACTTCCATCTGTGGGAGGGTTTGGACTGTTTGCAGTCAGTGAGGCAAACCGTCGGGGGGTGTTTTCCGGTGCTAAAAGCAGAGGGTCCCGGGAACTGAAGATGCACAGGGAGGTCTGGGAGCTGATCTTTTTTCCTGCCCTTCTCCCACTTCCTCGCAGCCCAGCTGAGGCTGATCCAGAGGCTGATCCGAGAGCAGTTTGGCCGCGGTGATTTCCGGTTTTATTTTGTTGCCTTTTTCCTGTTCCACCACCAAGACGAGCCCAGAAGTCGTTGGCTCCTCATCTGGGAAAGGAGCCTGTGACCTCCACCACCACCACCACCAACCTCCTTCTCCTCCTAACCCAACCAGGGGGGGTTTGCTGAGGAACTCATCCTACTTTGTGCTGGGGGTGCTGGTTTTAAAGCAAAGCAAGAAAAGCTCTCAACCTGAAAAAAAAAAAAAAAAAAAAA
>VWZI01007571.1:194299-241604 GCA_013396835.1 Psilopogon haemacephalus
TTTTTGTTTTTTTTTTGGGGTTGTCCTCCAAGGGATGTTGAAGCTTTGCAAGGTTTGGATGCTCACTCCTCCTATTGGTTAGGAGTGAAGTGATATGGGGGTGGTGTAGTTAACATTTGGGAGTTTGTCTCCTTTTCCCCCTTTCAGTCAGTTTCTCTTTTTCAGTTGCCCCCCAAGGGATGCTGAAGCTTTGCAGGGTTTTGCCCACTCCATGTGTTGGTTAAGAGTGGAGTGAAGGAGGTGGTGTAGTGGAGATTTCCACCCCCGCTCTCCCCTCTTCAGTCAGTTTCTCTTTTTTGGTTGTCCCCCAACGGATGCTGAAGCTTTGCAGGGTTGGATGCTCACCCCTTGTGTTGGTTAAGAGTGGAGTGATATGGGGGTGGTGTAGTGAGGATTTGGGAGTTTGTCTCCTTTCCCCGCTTCAGTCAGTCTCTCTTTTTTAGTTGCCCCCCAAGGGATGCTGAAGCTTTGCAGGGTTGGATGCCCACCCCCTTGTGTTGGTTAGGAGTGGAGTGATAGGGGTGGTGTAGTGGGGATTTTCTACACCCCCCAACTTCAGCCAGTTTCTCTTTTTTGGTTGCCCCCCAAGGGATGCTGACACTTTGCAAGGTTTGGATGCTCACCCCTTGTGTTGGTTAGGAGTGGAGCGATGGAGGTGGTGTAGTGGGGATTTGGGGTTTGGTCCTTTCCCCACCCACCTCCCCTAAAGTCACTTTCTTTATTTTTGGGTTGCCCCCTAAGGGATGCTGAAGTTTTGCAGGGTTGGATGCCTACCCCTTGTGTTGGTTGCGTGTGGAGTGAATGGGGGTGGTGTAGTGGGGATTTTCTCCCCCACTTCAGCCAGTGTCTTTTTTGGTTGCCCCCCAAGGAATGCTGAAGCTTTGCAAGGTTTGGATGCTCACCCCTTGTGTTGGTTAGGAGTGGAGTGATGGGAGTGGTGTAGTGGGGATTTTCTCCCCCACTTCAGCCAGTTTCTCTTTTTTGGTTGCCCCCCAAGGAATGCTGAAGCTTTGCAGGGTTGGATGCTCACCGCTTGTGTTGCTTAGGAGTGGAGTTATGGGGAGTGGTGTAGTGGGGATTTAGGGTTTGGTCCTTTCCTCTCCACTCCAGTCAGTTTATCTTCTTTGGTTGCCCCCAGGGATTCTGAAGCTTTGCAGGGCTGGACGCTCACCCACTGTGTTGTTTGGGAGTGAAGTGATGTGGGTGATGAGGATAATGTGATGGGGACAGTGCCTTTTAAGTTTTTTTTTTCTGTCCCCTGCTCTCTTCCAGCAGCTTGTGGCTGGGGCTGGTTGTTTGCAGATTTGTGGCAGTTTCATGAGGATTTTAGGAGCTGCTGTGGTTTGGGGTTTTGTCCTTCTCCCCTCTCCCAGTCAGTTTCTCTTCTTAGGTTGCCCTCAGGGATGCTGAAGCTTTGCAGGGTTTGGTGATTGAAAGTGAAGAGATGTAGGTGATGCACAGATTGTGTGTTGGGTTAGAAGGGACCCTCAGAGGTCATCGTGGACCCTCTAAAGTCACCTTGATGGGGATGGCGTGGAGAGGTGTGGGTGAAGGGGATGGTGTGAAGAGATGTAGGTGATGAACAGATTGTGTGTTGGGTTAGAAGGGACCCTCAGAGGTCATCTTAGGCCCTCTAAGGTCACCTTGATGGGGATGGCGTGGAGAGGTGTGGGTGAAGGTGATAGAGTGAAGAACTGAGGATGGTGTGGTGGGGACAGTGTTGGGTTTTTTTTTTCCCTGCCCTCTCCTAGCAGCTGGTGGCCACGGCTGGTTGTTTGCAGGCTTTGTGGCAGCTGATGAGGATTTGAGGAGGTGCTGAGGTGTCCCAAACAAGGAGTGGTGAAAGGACTGAGTCTGGCAGAGGGCTCCGGCACGTGTCCGGAACACAGTGACTTTGGAAAAGCCCTGAAGCTTCCACGTCTGCTGGGAGCTGCCTGCTGCTCTCCCAGCCCCAGCAGATACCAGCAGCCACCGGCAGCAATAACAACCTCCTACAAAGCCTCTCTTGTTCTGCTGGGGAAGGTCTTGGCATGTGCTGTGCTGTGCTGCTGAGGCTGGTGCCCAGCGCTCCCAGGAGCCTGCTTTCACCGCTCCGCTCCCCTCTCTCCTTGCACCACCCCAAGAAAGTCACCAAAGTTAATCATTAACAGCTCAAATATTTTGTTTCCCCTTTGTTAAATGACATTGGTGGGAGAGCTGAGCTGGGACAGAGCTGCCATGACCATGCTTGTTGGAACCAAGCCTGGACACGGGGCGGAGGAACGGTGACAGGGGACATGTCTGGGCCACAGCATTAATTAAGGGTGAAAGCTGGTGCTAAGCAGGGACCTTCCCTGGGTGACCTGGGCAAAAAACAAAGGCTCCTGGGCTGGACCTGCAGCCTATAGTGCCTGGTGTCCCTGTGGAGATCTGGGAATGGCATGGGGGAATCAGGAGGGGAAGGAGAAGGAAAAGGAAAAGGAGAGGACAAAGGAGTAGGAAAAGGAGGAGGAGGAGAGGGAGAAGAATGAGGAGGAGGAGGAGGAGAGGGAAGAGAATGAGGAGGAGGAGGAGAGGGAAGAGAATAAGGAGGAGGAGGAGAGGGAGGAGAAGGAAAAGGAGGAGAGGGAAGAGAATGAGAAGGAAGAGAATGAGGAGGAGGAGAGGGAAGAGAATGAGGAGGAGGAGAGGGAAGAGAATGAGGAGGAGGAGAGGGAAAAGAATGAGAAGGAGGAGGAGAAGAAGAGAATGAAAAGGAGAGGGAGAAGGAATAGAAGAGGGAGAAGGAATAGGAGAGGGAGAACAAAGAGAAAGACAATGAAAAGGAGAAGGAAAAGAAAAAGGAGGAGAAGAACAACAACAAAGGGGTTGGGCTGTATGACTTTAGAGGTCACTTCCAACCCAATCCATTCTATGATTCTGTGAGACGGAGAAGGAAAAGGGAGCAAAGGAGAAGAAGAACAAGGAAAAGGAGGAGAAAGGTGAGGAAAAGGAGGAGAAGGGTGAGGAAAAGGAGGAGAGGAACAAGGAAAAAGATAATGAGAAGGGAAAGGAGAAGGAGAGGGAGGAGGAGGAAAAGGAGGTGGAGAAGAACAAGGGAAAGGAGAATGAGAAAGGAAAGGAGGAGGAGGAAAAGGAGGTGGAGAAGAACAAGGGAAAGGAGAATGAGAAAGGAAAGGAGGAGGAGAAGGAGGAGGTGTGTTTGAGAGAGGTCATTGCTCTGATGTGGCCCCATGCCTCACCCTGCGAGGCTTGCACGGGAGCCCGGGTGGAAAAAGCCGAGCCGAAGGAGGAGGAAAACAGAGCACTGCAGGGTGTGCCTGCCTGCGCCCCAGGCTCCACTGACTCATTTTGCTCTTCAGAATACAAATCCTTTGCTAAGCCTGGGCCTGGTGCTCCCCACCTCCTCCACGGGGTGAGCAGAGCAGAGCAGAGCAGCTCCCTGCTTCTGACCTGGCCTCACCTGGGTTGCACCCCAGCCCTTGTGGAGAGCTCGCATGGCCCCACCGAGATAAGGGACCTTATTTTTGCTCTGCCCCATCCTCATTTGTGTCTCTATCAGATGTGGGACGGGGCCAGCCAGCCCTGTGCTCCTGGGGCATGCAAATATCCAACAGCTGCCCTTGCTCCCTGCCCTTGCTCATGGAGTCAGGGAGTTGTTTTGGGTGGAAGGGACCTCTCGGGTCATGCTGTCCAACCATTGCCCCAGCACTGCCAGCTCACCACTGAACCATGGCCCTCACCATCACTTCTCTACGGCTCTGAAACCCCTCCAAGGACAGGCACTCCACTACTGCCCTGGGCAGCCTAGGCCAGGCCTTGACAACCCTTTTGATGAAGAAATTGTTCCTCAGCCTGATGCAACCTGAGGCCATTTCTTCTTGTCCTCTCCCTTGTTCCTCAGGAGTAGAGACCAACTCCCACCCGGCTTCAACCTCATTTCAGGGAGCTGTTACAAGCCAGAAGGTCTCCCCTCAGCCTCCTTTTCTCCATTAGGCTGGAAACCCTCAGTTGCTCCTCACAAGACCTTTGCTCTAGTCCCCACTCCCTGCCCTGCAGCTGGGTCCTGATGCTTTGGGAGCCACCTCAGGTTCCCCTTCCCACCAGGGAGCAGTGCAGGCACAGCACGGGGAGGGGATCACAGCTGGGAGGCAGCACACCTGGAGCTTACCAGCCAAGGCAAGGCTCTGGCTTGGGGTCTAATCTTTAACTGGAGGCATTTCCAATTTGATTTTATGCTGGGTTTATTGCTCTCCTGCCTCGTTAATTTTTTCCCTCCTGTTAACCACCTCCCAGCCACCTCCCTCTCTCTGGGCACTCCCAGACCGTGGTGGCCCACGGCGTCCTGCCCACGGTGGTTTGCACTGGAGCTGCCTGGCCGTCGGGAGAGGTAGAGTATGAGTGGGGAGGAAGAGCAGAGGGGGATGAAGTGTGATGCCAGGGCCCAGGAATGGGCAGCAAAGGGACTGTCAGCACCACCACCAATGTGTGCTGCAGCTCGGTGACATCCTGGTGTGAAGCTCTGGGATGGCTGCAGCAGCTGGAATGCCATCCCCAGGAGGCTGAGGGACCTGGGGTTAGTCAGCCTGGGGAAAAGAAGGCTGAAGGGAGACCTTCTGGCTTGTTACAACTCCAAGCCCATGCTCAGGCTCCTTCTCAGCCAGTTTCCCCCAGGCCAGGAGGTCCTTTGGAGCAGACACAGGAGATACATGGGTTTTTTTGGTCGCTTTTATTTCACAGACTGGAGGTGGAGGTGGAAGGGGGAGAGGCAGCGCTGGAGAAGCCACCCGCAGGTAAGAGATGTTGGGGCTGGAAGGGCTATGCCATGCGGCTGGGATGTTTGATGAGGAGTGGGTAGAGGGGAACCAACCCAGGTGCTGCTTGGGACTTGTGGTGGTTTTGCACTTACCTCTCCCCCCCCCACACTTTGAAATCATAGAATCATAGAATGGTTTAGGTTGGCAGAGACCTCAAAGCTCAGCCAGTTCCAACCCCCCTGTGCCATAGGCAGGGACACCTCCCACTAGATCAAGTCGCTCAAGACCTCATCCAGCCTGGCCTTGAACACATCCAGGGAGGGAGCAGCCACAACCTCCCTGGGCAACCTGTTCCAGTGCCTCACCACCCTCACTGTGAAGAATTTCTTCCTAACATCCGTTCAAATCTCCCCTCCACCAATTTGAACCCATTCCCCCTCGTCCTGTCATTACAAGTCCCAGGCTAGGACTCAGTTAGCTGGAAGTTAAGGAATGAAGCTTTATATTTACAGCTTTGCACAATACACAAGCAGATATTTGCAATGTATGACAGATATTGGCAGATATATGCAGTGAAAAGGTAATACAGAAACACCACAGCCCTCCCAGAGATCAGAAATCCCTAAGAGGGGTAACCAACCACCCCTACCACCTTCCCCCCACTACCCAATCTTATCTCACCACCTGTTTTATGCAGCAGATAGGTGAAGGTTGATCAGCCAGGGGGGATTAGCAGCAGGAAAGAAGTTAGTGAAATTGTTCAAATTCAGCTAGGAAAGGCAGGGAGAAAAGAGCCATGCAAGAGCAGCCACAGCCCAAAGCAGTCTGAAGCAGTCTGACTTATCTGTGTGTGGGTTACAACTCTTAAAACATTTTTTTTCTTTCTCAGTAAAGCTGTGAGTGAAGTAACATAGAATCACAGAATCACAGAATGGTTTAGGTTGGAAGAGACCTTAAAGATCATCCAGTTCCAACCCCCCTGTGCCATAGGCAGGGACACCTCCTAGATCAGGAGGCTCAAGACCTCATCCAGCCTGGCCTTGAACATATTCAGGGAGGGAGCAGCCACAACCTCCCTGGGTATCCTCAGTGTTTTCCTTTCTCAGCCTATAGTCTAATTTCTCATTCAAATCCTCCAATTAGTTCAAACCAGCACAGGACTCCATGTCCTCCCCCGCTTCCCTGAGGGGACCTGCCTGTACCCTGCACCACCTCCCAGCCCATGCCCAGGGCTTTCTGTGTCACCCCAAGTGCCCTGGGGACATGGGTGCTGTTCCTCCATCTCTGCTGGGGTGATAACAGAAGAGTTGAGGCCCTCCAGGTGGTGGGCACAAGGGATGTGCTGTCCACCTTCTGCCCTGTTTGTGTGGGTAGTCAGGAGGACCTCAATGTGGGATGGATGCCATCTCCTCTCCCTGTGCCACAGAAGCCACCCCAAGAAGCATTTCTCACGTGTGGGTTTGGCACCCTGCATGGGGAAACTGTGACTGGTGAATGTTTGTCTCCTCCAGGTCACCTGTCCTGAGCCCAAGGACCATCTCCTCAGACCCCACAGGGCAGCCCCAGCCCGCTGCTTCCTCAGAGTGGGGCGAGATGTGGCCAGGCTGGGTGTGAGGCACCAGTGGGGCTTGTCCCCAGGAAAGCTGAGCCAGAAACAGCCCTTGGAGCTGGAGCCCCAACCTGCATGATGCTGAGTCTCAAGTTGCCCAGGCTGCTGAGCATCAACCAAGTGCCTAAGGTCAGAGAGTTCTTCTGCCCCATGCCCAAAGCTGGGTGAGGTTTTCACATAATCATGGAATCATGGAGTGGTTTGGGTGGGAAAGGACCTTTCAAGGTCACCTAGTCCAACACACCTGCAGCCAGCAGGGGCATCCGCAGCTAGAGGAGGTTGCTCAGAGCCTCAACCAGCCTGACCTGTAATGGTGCAAGGGATAGGTCATCTTCTGCCTCTCTGGGCAACCTGGGCCAGGCTCTCACCACCATCAGGGTCAAACATTCCTTCCTTCTCTCCTGTCTCAATCTCCCTCTTTTAGTTCAAACCATCAGCCCTTGTCCTGTCACAGCAGGCCCTGCTCAGCAGTCTGTCCCCAGCTTTCTGATCAGCCCCTTGTAGCACTGAAAGGCCACCAGAAGGTCTCCCTGGAGCCTTCTCTTCTCCAGGCTGAACAACTCCAACTCTCTCAGCCTGGCCTCACAGCATAAAGTCACCACCCCTTGCCCTGTCACAAAAGGCCCTGCTAAAAACACTGTCCACATCATTTTGGGAGGTGACAGGTGGGAGCAGCATGCTAAGGTGACCACCTCCACCCCGGGACAGTGCTCAGTCCCTCCCTGGGACCACCTCTCCGAGGACACAGCTCTGTCCTTGCAGCTGGGTCCTGAATTATGGGCATCATTTCTTTGGTGCCCTCCCTCCCTTTCCTTTGCTACCTTCCCTCCCTTTCCTTTGCTACCCTCCATCCCTTCCTTTGGTACTTTTCCTCCCTTTCCTTTGGCACCCTCCCTCCCTTTCCTTTGGTACTTTTCCTCCCTTCCTTTCCTTTGGTACTTTTCCTCCCTTCCTTTCCTTTGGTACTTTTCCTCCCTTCCTTTCCTTTGGTACTTTTCCTCCCTCCCCTTCCTTTGGTACTTTTCCTCCCTNTTGCTACCTTTCCTCCCCTTCCTTTGCTACCTTTCCTTTACTACCTTTCCTCCCTTTCCTTTGCTACCTTTCCTCCCCTTCCTTTGCTACCTTCCCTCCCCTTCCTTTGGTACTTTTCCTCCCTCCCCTTCCTTTGCTACTTTTCCTCCCTCCCTTTCCTTTGGTACTTTTCCTCCCTCCACTTCCTTTGGTACTTTTCCTCCCTCCCTTTCCTTTGGTACTTTTCCTCCCTCCCTTTCCTTTGGTACTTTTCCTCCCTTTCCTTTGGTACTTTTCCTCCCTCCACTTCCTTTGGTACTTTTCCTCCCTATCCTTTGCTACCTTCCCTCCCTTTCCTTTGGTACATTCATCTTTCCTCCCCTCCAGCTTGCCCTTCCTTCTCCTCCTGCCACTGGTGCCAGTCCTTGCCTTGCAGGGCTACCAGGAGCAGGGGATCCTCTTCGGGTACCGCCCCCCCAGCAGCTCAGCAGCAGATTGTCTCCTCAGCGTCTTCCAGATGACCAACGAGACCCTCAACATCTGGACTCACTTTGTGCCTGCCTGGTAGGGACCAACCTCTGGGTCTTCAGTATCCATCAAGGGAGGAGGTGGTGGGAGCAGGGACGAGGGACACCCAAGGCTGTGCTGCTCACCTTCCTCCACCCCACAGGTACTTTGTGTGGACCCTGGTGGGGCGGCTGCAGGGGCCGGGTGGCCCCGAGGACCCCCATGCCTGGCCTCTCCTTGCCTACCTGCTGACCTGCTGCATCTACCCCCTGGCCTCCAGCTGTGCCCACACCTTCAGCACCATGTCCACCCGTGCCAGGCACATCTGCTACTTCTTTGATTATGCAGCCCTCAGCATGTACAGCCTGGGTAAGGATGGGCAGAGGTGCTGGGGGGTGTCGCCCCCAACACTTCCCTGGGGCAGCAGGAGCTGAAGGCCATGGAGACATCAAGGGCAGAGTCTGAAGCCTGCTTGTACCCACCAGACCTATGAGGAGAGACTGAAAGAGTTGGGGCTGTTCAGTTTGGAGAAGAGGAGGCTCCCAGGTGACCTTATTGTGGCCTTCCAGTATCTGAAGGGGGCCTACACAAAAGCTGGGGAGGGACTTTTTAGGTGATCAGGAGTAGCGGGAATGGAGCAAAGCTGGAGGTGGGTAGATTCAGATTGGAGGTGAGGAGGAAGTTGTTGAGCATGAGAGTGGTGAGAGCCTGGAATGGGTTGCCCACAGAGGTGTTTGAGGCCACATCCCTGGAGGTGTTTAAGGCCAGGCTGGCAGAGGCTGTGGGCAGCCTGGTCTAGGGTAGGGTGTCCCTGGGCATGGCAGCGGGGCTGGAACTAGATGATCCTTGTGGTCCCTTCCAACCCTGACTGATTCTATGATTCTATGGTGGCTGCTCATGTGGTGTTTCTACTGCTTCTCCTCCTCCTCCTCCTTGCAGCCTGGCACTTGGGAGGGATCATAAAGCATCTCTGATGCCACCACAGATTTGGAGCTGGGTTTTGGATCAGCCCTGGGATGGAGACCTGTCCACGTGGCACTCTTTGGTCTTTATAATGAACAGAATAAGGGAGAAAAAAAGCCACAGTGAAGGTGGTGGCACCTTGCTGTGGTGCAGGCTCAGGCTCAGGGTAAGAAGCAGCAGGCACAGGCTTTGTGTGGCACGACACACCTCTGTCTCCTCACGGAAAGGAGCTGGCTGGTGAAGGGTCTGGAGAACAGGTCTTGTTAGAGCAGTTGAGACCTGGGGTTGTTGAGCCTGGAGAAAAGGAGGCTGAGGGCAGACCTTCTGGCTCTCTACAACTCCCTGAAAGGAGGCTGGAACCTCCTGGGGGTTGGTCCCTTTGCCCGAGGAACAGGTGATAAAGCAAGAGGAAATGGTCTCCAGTTGCCTCAGGGGAGGTTTAGGTTGGACGTGAGGAACAATTTCTTCCCCTTGAGAGCTGTCAAGGCCTGGCCCAGGTTGCCCAGGGCTGTGGTGGAGTCCCCTCCTTGGAGTGGCTTCAAAGCCATGGAGGGTGGTGAGACACTGGCACAGGTTGCCCAGGGAGGTTGTGGCTGCTCCCTCCCTGGAGGTGTTCAAGGCCAGGTTGGATGAGGTCTTGAGCGACCTGTTCTAGTGGGAGGTGTCCCTGCCTATGGCACAGGGGAGGTTGGAACTGGATGATCTCTGAGGTCCCTTCTAACCTAAGCCATTCTATGTGGTGCTGAGGGCTGTGGTTTAGTGGTGAGCTGGCAGCGCTTGGACTTAAAAGACCTCTTCAAGAAGCGCTTGGAGCTTAAAGCTCTCTTCCACCCAAACCAATTCCCTCACTCTATGCTCCTCAGCCTTAATTCTCATCTCCCTTCCCAGCCACTGCCAAGCAGCAGTGTGACAGTTCTCCACTGTGCCCGGGAGGACAGTGATGGTACCTCAGCAGGGCACCTCCTGTACTTGCAGGGTCAGCACTGGCATACTCAGCATACATTTTCCCAGCCGAGTGGGTCAACAGCAGCTTCCACCACTGCTACGTCCCCATCGCCCTGCTCAACACAGTGGTGAGCACTACTCTGTCCTGCTACTCCAGGTAAGCCTCTTGCTCTGTCTGCTGCAGCCTCGGCCTTAATTAGAGTCCTTAAGAAAGCTCTGCTGGTACAACAGGAGCCTTCCAGTCAGGAAGGGGAAGAAGAGGACTTTTGGTTGGGGCAAAGTTGTTGCCTGCTGGCATCCAGCAGGGTCTGAGGATCCCAAAATGCCATCCAGAGCAAATAGCTCCCAAGTTTCCAAGGTAATTTCAGGTGGTGCCACCAAGCGGGACCAGGGCAGAAGTTGTTCCTGTGGACTGGGCACTGGTGAGGTCACTCCTTGAAACATGGGTTGAGCTTTGGGGTCTTTCAGTCCAAGAAGGACTTTGAGGTGCTGAAGCAGGTCCAGAGAAGGACAGCAAAGCTGGTGAAGGGTCTGGAGAACAGGGCTGGTGAGGAGCAGCTGAGGAAGCTGGGACTGTTCAGGCTGGAGAAAATGAGGCTGAGGGGAGACCTCATTGCTCTCTACAGCTCCAGAGGTTGGAGCCAGGTAGGGGTTGGTCCCTTCTCCTAAGGAACAAGCAAGAGGAAAAGGGGAAATGGCCTCAAGTTTCTCCAGGAGAGGTGCAGGTTGGATATGAGGAGCTTCTCCCAGGCTGTCCAGGGCAGCAGTGGAGTCTCCATCCCTGGAGGGGTCTCAAAGCTGTGTAGATGTGCTGCTGAGGGAGCTGAGGCTCTCCATCTGGGAAAGGAGGAGACTGAGGGGTGACCTCATTCATGTTGATAAAGATGTGAAGGGCAGTGTCAGGAGGACAGTGCCAGGCTCTGCTCAGAGATGTCCAGTGGCAGGACAAGGGGCAGTGGGGGCAAGCTGGAGCAGAGGAGGAGTGTCAGGAGGACAGAGCCAGGCTCTGCTCAGAGATGTCCAGTGGCAGGACAAGGGGCAGTGGGGGCAAGCTGGAGCAGAGGAGGAGTGTCAGGAGGACAGAGCCAGGCTCTGCTCAGAGATGTCCAATGGCAGGACAAGGGGCAGTGGGTGCAAGCTGGAGCAGAGAAGTGTCAGGAGGACAGAGCCAGGCTAAGCTCAGAGATGTCCAATGACAGGACGAAGGGTAGTGGGTGCAAGCTGGAGCAGAGGAGGTTCCATGTGAACATAAGGAAAAGCTTTTTCACTATGAGGGTGACAGAGCCCTGGAGCAGGCTGCCCAGAGAGGTTGTGGAGTCTTCGCTGGAGACATTTTGAAACCTGCCTGGATGCCTTCCTGTGTGACCTACTCTAGGTGAGCCTGCTCTGGGAAGGGAGGGGTTGGACTGGAGGATCTTTCGAGATCCCTTTCAACCCCTACTGTTCCGTGACTCTGTGATGGTTTGGTGGTGACCTGGCAGCGCTGGGTAATGGTTGGACTCGATGACCTTAAAGATCTCTTCCAACCTAAACAACTCCTTGGCTCTGTGATGCTCTGTGTGTGCGTGTTTACATAACAGCTCTGCAGAGGAGGAACCTCAAGGTTCTGGCAGCAGATTGCATCACTCCCCAAGCACGAGCAGCAGCCTCGTGTGTGTGCTACAGACACTCCTCTGGAACAACTCAAACAGCAGACCCCTTCAGCTGGTCCCCAGCCATATAAGCTCTGCTCCTTCTCCAGCTGCACTGGGCTTGGTTTCACTCATGGTACATAGCTTGGAGAAGGGAAGGCTTCAGGGAGACCTTATGGTGGCCCTTCAGCACCTGAAGAGGGCTACAAGAAAGCTGGGGAGGAACTTTTTACAAGGGCTCGTGGCGATAGGGTATGGGGAAATGGATTGAAGCTGGAGGAGGGGAGATTTAGACTGGAGATAGACTGGAAATGAGGAAGAAATTCTTTCCAGTGAAGGTGTTGAGGCACTGGAACAGGTTGCCCAGGGAGGTCATGGATGCCTCCTTCCTGGAGGTGTTCAATGCCACGCTGTATAAGGCCTGGAGCAATCTGTTCTAGTGGGAGGTGTCCCTGCCCATGGCAGAGGGTCTGGAACTGGATGCTCTTTAAGATCCCTTCCAACTCAACCCATTCTGTGCATCCACTGAGTGACCCAGCAGTGATCTGTGAGTTTGCAGTAAGGCCTGGAACACCACCAGGGAGGGGCCATCCACAGCCTCCCTGGGCAGCTCGTTGCAGGGTCTCACCACTCACCAGCTGGATGATGCCAGTTGGAATTTTTTTTCCCCCCCTATTCCTCATTTTCTTTCTCTTTCTCTCTTTTCCCCCTTATTTTTGTCTTGTGCATCTCTTTATTGACTCACTTAGCAATGGAAGCTCATCTGCCCATCTGCTAACCCCAGCCCTTAGGACTTGAAGATGACTTGTAGGAAGTCTCAGCAGCTTGAGATCAGCTCCAGATTAACTGGGGGAAACGAATTCTTGGGCTGCAGGTTTCATTGTCAGCATCTCCCTGCTACAGAGCTGTAAGTACAGTTACAGGAAAAGCAGGCAGCTGTCAGAGGATCATAGAATGGTTTAGGTTGGAAGGGACCTCAAAGATCATCCAGTTCCAACCCCCCAGGGACACCTCCCACTAGAACAGGTTGCCCAAGGCCTCATCCAACCTGGCTTTGAACACCTTGAACCACCATGGAATCATTCAGGGTGGCAAACACCTTTGAGATCCTGGAGCCCAGCCATGACCCCAGCACTGCCAGGTCACCACCAAACCATGCCCCTCAGCACCACATCTGTATGGCTTTGAAATTCCTCCAGGGATGGGGACTCCACTACTGCCCTGGGCAGCCTGGGACAAGTCTCAACAGCCCTCAAGGGGAAGAAACTGTTCCTCATGTCCGACGTAAACTTCTCCTGGTGTAACCTGAGTGTTTCCTTTCATTCTGTCACTTCTTCCTCAGGAAAAGAGACCAACCACAACCTGGCTCCAAGCTCCTTTCAGGGAGTTGCAGAGAGCCAGAAGGTCTCCCCTCATCCTCTTGGGGTTGAACAACCCCAAATCCCTCAGTTGCTCCTGGGCAGCCTGGTCCAGTCTTTGACAACCCTTTTGGGGCAGAAATTCTTCCTCATGTCCAACCTCAAGCACCTTGAGACTATTTCCTCTCTTTTCTCTTCTCTTTCTGGTAGGGTTGCAGAGGGTGAGTGGTTTTGTCCCCACCTCTGCTTCTCATCTTTGTATAAGTGGATTGTGCCAGGCTTGCAACCTGCTGGGTTGGGGACAGGGACTCAGTGGATCTGGCCACTCCTGAGCTGAGCTACCTCATTTGCCACCCTGGGGTCCTGCTGACTGATTGTACTTACTTTGGCCTCGCTCTCAGCTGAGTCACAGCAACCAAAAGGTCCATCCAAGATAGGAGGGTTGGATGGGAGCAGACCCAAACCCCAATTGTGCAATGGGCAGTGATCAGATGTGCTGAGTGGAGACCTGCCCAGGCAATCTTGCTCCTGCCCAGCTTGCAGAGGGCTCAGCAATGCTGTTGGGGCTGCTCCACCAACCACACCCTGGGCAAGGCTGTCTGGAAGGGCTGGGAGGGTCTATGGCTGACTGGGACTGAGGTCACTCTAGGAGAAAGAGATAAGAGTCACATCTGTTCCATTCAGAGAGGTTCAGACAAGGGAAGGGCTCCTGACTTCTGCTGGCCTCTTACATCATGGCCAAGCATAGAAGCAGAATATGCTCAGCCTCTTGACGTCTCCTGTGAAGGTCACCAGGAGCATGGCTTAGAGCAGAGGAGGATGCAGGCACGTGATGAGGGCAGGGAGTGGCAATGGGACATCTGAAGAAAGGATGTGCTGAGCTGCTGCACCAGATAGAACCAACTTCCATCCACTGAAACCCTAAATGGCTGTTGGATGAGTCACGGAATTATGGAATCAGTGACTGGTTTGGGTGGGAAGGGACTTCTGAAGCTCATCTAGTCCATCTGTCTTGCAGTCAGCAGGGACACCTGCAGCTACTGCAGCTTGCTCAGGGCCCCAAACAACTTGACCTGCAATGGTGCAAGGGCTAGGGCATCTTCTGCCTCTCTGGGCAGCCTGGGCCAGGCTCTCACCACACTCAGGGTCAATCATTTCTTCCTTCTCTCCACTCTCAGCCTCTCTCTTTTAATTCACCTCTTGTCCTTTCACACCAGGCCTTGACACAAAAGTCTGTCCCCAGCTTTCTGATTGAGCCCTTGAAGCTCTAAAAGGCCACTGGAGGTCTCCCTGGAGCTTTCTCTTCTCCAGTCTGCACAACCCCAACTCTCTCATCCTGGCCTCCCAGCAGAGGGCTTCCAGCCCTCCCAGCATTGCTGTGGCCTCCTTTGGCCCTGCTCCAACAGGTCCATGTCTCTGCTGTGCTGAGGACTCCAAAGCTGGCCCCAGCACCGCAGGTGGGGTCTGAGCAGGGCACAGCAGAGGGGCAGAATCCCCTCCCTGCCCCTGCCGCTCACACCGTTCAGGATCATCCCAGGACAGGTTGGCTCCAGACTGGGAGCACACAGTGCTGCCTCACGTTCAGCTTTTCACCCACAAGCATTCTGAAGTCCTTCTCCTCAGGGCTGATTTGGTATGACTCTTAGTGGGGAGTCTGACATAACTGGGGATCAGCCCAGGACAGGGCTGGGGCTGGGCTGGGAGTGCTCAGTGTCAGTTAATGTTCAGCTTTGTACCCGCCCCCCCAACCCAGCACCCCCAAGTCCTTCTCCATGGGGCTGCTCATGCTGCTGGCCCAATCTGCTGTCCTGTGCCACCTGAAAGACCTGCTGTGTTCTCCCCTAGGTTTGTGGAGGTGGAGCAGCCCAGGTTCAGCAAGGCTTCCCGCACCCTGGCCTTTGTGTACCCCTACCTGTTCGACAGCATCCCCCTCTTCTACAGGGTAGGTCTCACGCTGCCCATGGGCACCAGCACCCCAAGACCTTCACTTGGTGCAGGGAAGTTCAGCTGCAAATATTAGCCTCAGCACATTTGGGAAAATTTCCCAGCTTTTTGGAGCTCTTTCAAAGGAAAACAAAACTCCTGGCAGGAAAAGGGATTGGGTTATTTTTTCCTGCACCTATTTTGACAGGGCAGATTCCTCCCACTTCAAAGCTCGGGCTCGAAAGTTACTGCCTTGGAAAGCTGCAAGATTTCCGAGTTCCCAAGCTGGAGGGAGGTGGGAATTTTGCTGCAGTGATGTCTGAGGACAGGAGGTGTAAGGCTGGGGCTTGCATGAAGTGGAGGTGACAGGGGGTTGGAAGGGACCCCTCTGGAGATCATCCAGTCCAACCTCCCTGCTCAAGCAGGGGCACCCACAGCAGCTTGCCCAACATCACAATGGCCATGGGGGTTTGGAAGCTCCACAGAGTAGGAGACTCCACAACCTCTCTGGGCAGCCTGCTCCAGGGCTCCAGCACCTTCACACCAAAGCAGTTTCTCCTCGTGTTTAAGTGAGATGTTCTGCTCTAGACCCTGTGTTGAGCCCTGGGTCCCACACTACATGTCCTGCTGCTGGGTGGGATGGTGAGGCTTGGGGAATGTCTCTGCTTCTGGAACAGGCTCCCCAGGGAGATGGTGGAGTCCCCATCCCATCAGGGACTTCATAGAATCACAGAATGTCAGGGGCTGGAAGGGACCTCGAAAGATCATCTGGCCCAGCCCTGCTGCCAGAGCAGGATCACCCAGAGCAGATCACACTGGAAGGCATCCAGACAGTCCTTGAATATCTCCAGAGAGGGAGGCTCCACAACCTCCCTGGGCAGCCTGCTCCAGTGCTCTGTCACACTCACAGGGAAAGAATTCTTCCTCAGGTTCACATGGAACCTCCTATGCCTCAGCTTCCACCCATTGCCCCTTGTCCTGTCACCCAGCAGAGCCTGTCCCCAGCCTCCTGGCACTCACCCTGCACATATTCATAAAAATGAATGAGGTCACCCCTTAGCCTCCTCCTCTCCAAGCTAACAAACCCCAGCTCCCTCAGTCCCTCCTCCTAAGGAAGATGTTCAACTTCCTTAGTCAGCCCCCATCCTGTACTGATCCCTGGGGTTGTCCTTTACCAGGTGCTCGACTCTACACTTGCCCCTGTTGAACTTAAAAGCAGTGTGTGTCTGGGGTGCTGAGGGTCCTGGCTTAGTGCTAGTGGCTGAGCAGCAGTGGTGGGACTGTGAGGTTCAGAAGCGTGGCTGGTCTCAAAGGTCTCCTTCCAGCCTCAGCAGTTCTGTGACTCGATGACTCTCTCCTTTGCATGGTTCCTCTGCGTGGACACCTCTCTGCTGCTGCTGCTGCTGCAGTTCTACCAGTGTGCAGCAGAGAGCTGCACGGATGCTTCCATCCTGCTCCACTACAGGCACACCTTCTTGGCCTGCCTCACCTGCTTCATCTTCGCCAGCCACCTGCCTGAGAGACTTGCCCCAGGACACTTCGATTACATCGGTGAGTGCCCAAGAGGCTGCCCAGGGGTGGCAGGCATCTCCTGCTGGGAGTCTGCAGTGGGCTTTCATACCCACAACCCCAGCATGGTAGGGGTTGGAAGGGACCTCTGCAGGTCACCCACTCCAACCCCCCACCCTGCTAAAAGCAGAGGCACCCACAGCAGCTTGCCCAGCATCGCAACGGCCACGGGGGTTTGGGAGCTCTGCAGACAAGGAGACTCCACAACCTCTCTGGGCAGCCTGCTCCAGGGCTTCAGCACCCTCACACCAAAGAAGTTTCTCCTCCTCTTCTGGTGGAACCTCCTGGATTCCAGTTTGTGCTCATTGCCGCTTGCCTTTTTTCTGGGCTGAGAGGAGTCTGGCCCCATCCTCTTGCCCCCCACCCTTTATCTCTTGCTGAGCACTGAGCAGATCCCCTCTGGGGCTGCTCTTCTCCAGGCTCAACAGCCCCAGGGCTCCAGCACCCTCACACCAAAGAATTTTCTACTTCCTCTTCAAATTTAACCTCCTGCATTCTGGTTTGTGCCCACTGCCCCTTGTCCTGTCACTGAACACCACAAAAATGTCTGGCCCCAGCCTCTTGCCCCCTGCCCTTTAGCTCTTGATGAGCACTGAGCAGATCCCCTCTGGGGCTACTCTTCTCCAGGCTCACCAGCCCCAAGGCTCCAGCACCCTCACACCAAAGAATTTTCTACTTCCTCTTCAAACTGAACCTCCTGGGTTCTGGTTTGTGCCCCCTGCCCCTTGTCCTGTCACTGGGCATCACTGACAAGAAGCTTTGTGAGTGGCTTCGGTAGCATCTGCCAGGCTTAGGCAGCTGCCATCCTCTTGCCTCCCACCCTTTAGCTCTTGCTGAGCATTGAGCAGATCCCCTCTGGGGCTGCTCTTCTCCAGGCTCACCAGCCCCAGGGCTCTCAGCCTTTCCTCCTCACAGAGATGCTCCAGGCCCCTCAGCATCTTTATAGCCTCCAATGGACTCTCTCCAGTAGTTCCCTCTCTGTCTTGACCTGGGGAGCCCAGAACTGGACACAGTCCTCCAGCTGTGGCCTCACTAATGCAGATCCCTTGCTCCATCACAACCAGTTGCTTTTTGGAAAAGAAGACCTCTGTGCTCTGGTGGTGCAGAATTAAGAACCACAGGAAGTAGGAGAATAAATATTTGAAAGGAACAGATGTTGGGTAGGCCTGCTGAGGTGTTTTAATGAAGTCCAAGGAGCTTCTTGGTTAAAACAAGGGTACTCTTCATGGACTCAAGGAGCTTCTTGGTAGTCTTGAGGAGCTTCTTGGTTAAAAAAAGGGTATCCTTGGTGGTCTTGAGGAGCTTCTTGGTGGACTTGAGCTTCTTGGTGGACTCAGGGAGCTTCTTGGTTAAAACAAGGGTATTCTTGGTGGACTCGAGGAGCTTCTTGGTGGACTCGAGGAGCTTCTTGGTGGCCTCGAGAAGCTTCTTGGTTAAAACAAAGGTATTTTTGGTGGTCTCAAGGAACTTCTTGGTGGACTCACTGAGTTTCTTGATGGCCTGAAGGAGCTTTTGGCTTTCTTGCAGGGCACAGCCACCAGGTTTTCCACGTCTGCGGGATCATGGGCACACACTTCCAGATGGAGGCCATCATGATGGACATGGCCGAGCGCCGCCAGCAGCTTCAGGCCACCTCTCTGCTCCCCTCCTCCCTGCAGACGCTGGGGGCCATGGGGCTGTGTGTGGCCATCAGCTTGGCTGTCATTGGGCTCTGCTCTGCCTCCCTGCGCTTCGTGCCAGAGCCTCTGCAGAGAGAGAAGCCTCACGGCCGCTAGGCTCTGGGGCTGGGCAGGGTTTGTGGTGCTCTTGCACACGAGGTGAGAGGTGAGGATAAGAGGCAGGAGAAGTTTGTTCATCAAGGCTCTCAGGGGAAAGGGTTCCTCAGCTTTTTCTGCAGAGCAGAAGGTTTTGCACTGGGCTTTGTACACAGAGCTTCGAAGCTGGGGACAGGCTCTGAAAAGCTTTTTGGGCAAGTTGCCTTTTTTCCCCCCCCCCCACCAGGAATATTTCAGATGCCTTCTTCTGGGGGGCTTCTGTCCAAGGCAGCCAAGTGCTGATGCCTTCCAAAGCAAGAGGCATGCCTCAGGGAGCAATCAGGGAGCTAATGCTGCCCAGCTGGTGTCACACAGGTCCTTGTCATCAGGTTAGACCAAGTGCCAGCACTCCTTGGTGAAGCACAAGGAAGGGCTCTTCCAGGGGCCTCTTAAGGGGTCTTTTGCCTTAAAATGAAATCAGAGATCCATGTTCCTCAGCCTTACTCTGAACTCAAGTGCCTGGAAAATGTGGGATTGAAGGAGATGAGGCTTTTTCCGTGGATGCGTTCAGCTGGGTTTAGGCATTACCCAGGAAGAGTTGGTCTCGAAATTTCCATGGGAGGCTCACAGGATCCCAGCATGGTAGGGGTTGGAAGAGACCTCTGGAGATCGTCCAGTCCAACTGCCCTGCTCAAGCAGGGGCACCCACAGCAGCTTGCCCAGCATCACAAGGGCCAGAGGGGTTTTGGAACTCCATCAGCCTCTCTGGGCAGCCTGCTTCAGGGCTCCAGGACCCTCACACCAAAGAAGTTTTTTCCTCATCCTCATATGGAGCATCCTGGGTTTCAGTTTGTGCCCTCTGGGCACCACTGAGAAAATTCTGGCCCCATCCACTTGTCCCCCACCCTTTAGCTCTTGCTGAGCATTGAGCAGATCTCCTCTGGGGTTGCTCTTCTTCAGGTTCACCAGCCCCAGGGCTTTCAGCCTTTCCTCCTCACAGAGGTGTTCCAGTCCTCTCAGTATCTTCAGAGCCTCCAGTAGACTCTCTCCAGTAGTACATTCTCTTTCTTGAACTGGTGAGCCCAGAACTCAACTCAGGACTCCAGGTATGGCCTCACCAGGGTCCCCCTTGGAGTGAGAGGAGACCCTCCCTCCACATGCTGGCTACACTCTTCTTCATGCACCTCAGAAGCCCATTGCCCTTCTTGGCCACCAGAGCGCACCACTGCTCCTGCACGCCATCTCATACTCCTCACCTTACTGCTGTATAGGGATTGGACAGACAGGAGCAGGGAGCCCTGGAAAGAGCTGGGAGGTCTCAGCCAGGTCCAGGCAAGGGGGGAGATGTTGGCTGGTGGCTGCAGAGGTGGAGGTGGTCCCATTGGATATACCTACATGGACATGGAAGACAAAGCTGCCTGTGAGGGAATATGGTCTAGCTTCTGGATAATCATACGGGTGTAGAAGTTGGGGGTTTGTGTCTGACAGGCCTTGAAAGAGGCAAACTGATGCAATGACAACAGCTTGCTAAATATAGAAAGGGACAAAGAAGTCTTCTGAAGAAGACTTTTCTTCTGAAAGCTGCCCAAGATTTCTGCTCATGTTATTTATTGATGACAGTGCTATAACACTGGAACAGGTTGCCCAGGGAGGTTGTGGCTGTCCCCTCCCTGGAGGTGTTCCAGGCCAGGCTGGATGTTGCCTTGAGCAGCCTGGGCTAGTGGAAGGTGTCCCTGCCCATGGCAGGTGAGGGTTGAAAGTAGATGATCACCAAGGTCACTTCCAACACAGCCCCTGGCCTTATGGATCTCTAGAGACACTGGAATGTTCTTGGTCTATTCAGCAGGTTTCTTTCATTCCCAGAGCAAGCTCACTGAAACTGTTGCACTGAGCTCTGCTCACCTGGTTTGCGACTTGTCCCGCGACAGACCAGTGACAATTAATCACTCGAGAGCTAAATGCTAACGACTGCAAAGCTTTAGTGCACCTTAAACACTCCTGTGAGCGGGAAGGGCTCTGGCTCCACCTGCAAGGTGGGACTGGAGAGGCTGCAACATCTCCACTTCTTTTTTGCGGCTAACTTGGATTTGAAAAAGTTCTTTTGCCTCCTTCAGGTGAAAGTCTACGTTGAAAAATTAAATTAAAAAAAACAGCAGAGGGCGGTTAGGGCACCAACATCATCCCCCCACACCCAAGGGGCTTTAGGCCGTCGGGGGGGGGACTTTGTCTGGCACATACCCACTGGAGGAGCGAATGTGTGGCCCTGGAGGAGCCAAATTCCTTCTTCAGCTGGAGACAGGCCCCCAGCATTCAGCGATCTGCTGAAATGATTCATGTAAAGAACCAATAAAAAAGGGAAATCTGCCGTGAAGTGCTACCGGTGAAGCATCACTTTGAGGCAGAGCAGCTGCGGGCTGGCTGAGCGAAGGACCATTCCGCTCCGCTTCAGCGCAGGATGAGGGCAGAAAGACACTGAGGGCTGAAGGACCCCAAGGGCCAAGCAGGCCCGGCGGGAGCTGCCTTCCAGCGCGCCTGCTCGGGAAGGGCTGTGTGAAGGCGGAAGAACCCCAAGGGCCAGGGAGGCCCATCGGGACTGCCTTCCAGCGCGCCTGCTCGGGAAGGGCTGTGTGAGGGCGGAAGAACCCCAAGGGCCAGGGAGGCCCATCGGGACTGCCTTCCAGCGCGCCTGCTCGGGAAGGGCGGTGTGAGGGCGGAAGAACCCCAAGGGCCAGGGAGGCCCATGGGAACTGCCTTCCAGCCCGCTTGCTCGGGAAGGGCTGTGTGAGAGCGGAAGAACCCCAAGGGCCAGGGAGGCCCATCGGAACTGCCTTCCAGCGCGCCTGCTCGGGAAGGGCTGTTGATGGGCAGAAGGACCCCAAGGCACAAGCAGGCCCGGCGGGAGCTGCCCTCCAGCGCGCTTGCTCGGGAACGGCTGAGGGCGGAAGGACCCCAACGGCCAAGGGGGGGCTGCCGTTTAGCGCGCCTGCTCGGGAAGGGCTGTGAGAGGGCGGAAGGACCCCAAGGCACAAGGAGGCCCAGCGGGAGCTGCCCTCCAGCGCGCCTGCTCGGGAAGGGCTGTGAGAGGGCGGAAGGACCCCAAGGCACAAGGAGGCCCAGCGGGAGCTGCCCTCCAGCGCGCCTGCTCGGGAAGGGCTGTGAGAGGGCGGAAGGACCCCAAGGCACAAGGAGGCCCAGCGGGAGCTGCCCTCCAGCGCGCCTGCTCGGGAAGGGCTGTGAGAGGGCGGAAGGACCCCAAGGCACAAGGAGGCCCAGCGGGAGCTGCCCTCCAGCGCGCCTGCTCGGGAAGGGCTTTCTGGGGGAGGAAGGACCCCAGGGACCAAGCAGGCCTGGCGGGAGATGCCTTCCAGCGGGCTGGCTGAGCTGCGCTCCCATTCGGCTTCGCTTCAGCGCAGGCTGAGGGGAGAAGGACCCCAAGGCACAAGCCGGCCTGGCGGGAGCTGCCCTCAGTGCGCCTGCTCGGGAACGGCTGTGTGAGGGCGGAAGGACCCCAAGGACCAAGAGGCCCGGTAGGGGCTGCACTCCAGCGCGCCTGCTCGGGAGGGGTTGTGTGAGGGCGGAAGGACCCCAAAGCACAAGCAGGCCCGGCGGGGGCTGCCCTCTAGCGCGCCTGCTCGGGAAAGGCTGTCTGAAAGCTGAAGGACCCCAAGGGCGAGGCTGGCCCATCGGAACTGCCCTTCAGCGCGCCTGCTCGGGAAAGGCTATCTGAGGGCGGAAGTACCTCAAGGCACGAGGAGGCCCAGCGGGGGCTGCCCTCTAAGCGCGCCTGCTCGGAAAGGGCTGTTGATGGGCGGAAGGACCCTAAGGCACAAGCAAGCCCGGCGGGGGCTGCCCTCTAGCGCGCCTGCTTTGGAAGGGCTTTCTGGGGATGGAAGGACCCCAAGCCACAAGCAGGCCCGGCGGGGGCTGTCTCCCAGCGCGCCTGCTCGGGGAGGTGACTCCGTGGCTGGGGGCGTGGCCGGGGAACGGCGCGAAATTGAACGGCTAATTAGCGCGAGAGCACCGTTCCGGCGCGAGCGCTTCTCCCCGGCACGCGGCGAGGACACGGCGAGAGGATGGAGCGGAGCAGGCACTGGTGCCGGGCAATGGCTGCAGAGTGCCGCAGCCTCTCCTTGGCCGCAGGCAGTCGAATGCGCTGGGAGCAGGCAGATTTCCTACTCAGGCGAGCAGCGCAGCTATCGGCTTCAGGTGAAAGATTGAAAGGTGGAGGTCAGAGGCTTAGAAGCATCAGGGGAGCAGCAGATGAGCGCCCCGGTGGAGAGACAGCATTGCCCATTAAAAGATACTGAGGGTCAAGTACCCCCTGTAGCCTCCCCTCCCGGGCCAGACTGAGGCCAGTAACCAAAAGGAAAAGAGGGAGTGGAGGCAAGGCCATGGTCAAGGCCATAAACAACCTCCTGCCTCCTCCTACTCTGTGCCGTGGTGGGAATATTGCTTCAGTTCTTACCCCAGCCTCCCTGGTGCCCTTGCAGAACAGGTTTAAGGTGCTGCTGACCACTGAGGAAGGTGAAGCAGCTGGGTAGGAAGAATCCCCCAGATTGGAGGAGTCTAAGCCCAGCATACAAACATATCCCTTTTGAAGGGAACAGAAGGCCCAGTGTGCAGGCCTGACCCACTCCAAAGGCAGCTCTGCTGTCTACTGGGGGCCCAGGTCAAGGATTTGGTAAGAAGGCTTCCCTCCCTGGCCAGTGTCACTCCAGTCTACAAGAAGGGCAAGAAAGAGGCTCCAGGGAACAATCAGCCAGTCAGCCTTCCCTCCATCCCTGGAAAAATGGTGGAGTGGCGTCTTCTGGAGGACATCCCAAGGCACTTGGAAGAGAAGGTTCTCAGGAGTAGGCAGCATGGAAACCCAAGCTTGACTAACCTGATAGCATCCAGTGATGCCATAACTGAATGGGTAGATTGAGGGAGGCCAGTGGGTGTAGTCTACTTTGCCCTTACCCAGTGATGCCATAACTGAATGGGTAGATTGAGGGAGGCCAGTGGGTGTAGTCTACTTTGCCCTTAGCGAGACCTTTAATGCCAGCTCCCGTGACATGCCAGTGAGCAAGCTCAGGAAGTGGTGGGCTGGAAGAGCAGTGAGGTGGATTGGGAACTGCTTACAAGACACAGTTCAGAGAGTGGTGATCGATGATGCCAGGTGCAGCTGGAGAGCTGGAACCAGTGGAATACCCCAGGGATCAGTGCTGGGTCCAGTCCTGTTCTACGTCTTCATCAGTGACATTGATGAGGGGACAGACAGACAGACTCTGCTCAGCAAATTTGCTGCTGTGTAAAGGGTTAAGCCCACCTGGGAACCCCCTGACTGCTCCCAAGGGGTGACCTAATCTTTTCCCAGGTGTCATGGTTAGCCACTCCCACTTCCTGCTAGGACCTGGCTATAAAAAAGGAGGAGGCAGCTTGTCTTCTCTCTCTTCTCGTCCTGCTTGCCTGGAGGAGCTACTCTGCTGCTAGACCACCACATGCTCCTCTGCCACCACATGAAGAGCACCACCATTTTATCTGGAACTTGGACTAACTGCTTTTCACCATCAAATTCCTACATCTTGCCTCCATCCAACACCAAAACCATCCATCTCAGCCTTTGGACTCCATTGCCTTCCACGGGTTGTATTTGTATTTTGTTTCCCCTATTTTCCCTTTCTCCCCAGCTTCTGTATTTTTTTTTCCCTCATTCCCTATACCCAGCATTTTGTTCCCCTTTTTCTCCCACCTTCTGTAAAGAACCCTTTTCCCTCCTATTTATTGTTAATATTTTATACCTTTTTTACTTCCAAGTCGGAATGAGGTTTTTATTGGGCTTTTGGGCTCAGGGGTAGCTGGCTTAAACCCAATACATGATAACACGAAACTAGGAGGCTTGGCTGATCCAGCTGAAGGCTATGCAGCCATCCAGCCAGACCTGGACAGACTGGAGAGCTGGGCACAGAAGAACCAAATGAGATTCAACAAGGACAAGTACAGAGTTCTGCATCTAGGGAGGAACAATAAACTGCACCAGTACAGGCTGGGAGGTGATCTGCTGGAGAGCAGCCCTGTGGGGAGGGACCTGGGAGTGTTTAGTCTGGAGAAAAGATTTAATAAATGCTTATAAATATCTGATTGCTGGAGGTCAGGAGGGAGGGGATAGGCTCTGCTCATTTGCTCCCCTTGACAGGACAATGGATGTAAGTTGAAACAGAAGAGGTCACAAGAGGTTTTGCCTCAACACAAGGGGGAACTTCTTGACTGTAAGGGTCCCAGAGCACTGGAACAGGCTCCCCAGAGAGGTTGTGGAGTCTCCTCTGGAAACTTTCAAGGCCTGTCTGGCCGAGTTCCTCTGTGACCTGAGCTATATTATGGTCCTGCTCTGGCATGGGGGTTGGATTCAATCTTTCCCAATCCTGTGATGACCAGGCTGGATGGGGCCTTAAGCAACCTGTTTGTTAAGAGTGGAAAGCATCTCTGCTTATGGCAGGGAGTTGGAACTAAGTGGCCTTGATGGTCCCTTCCAACCCAGCAGCCCAAGCTCCTGCACCTGAGGTCACTGCCAGCCTCTGCAAGCCCATTTTGCCTCCACAGCTCACAGTGAGGACAAGGCAGTGGCACCAAGTGGCAGCACAGGTGATGTGCTTGCTCCTTTGCAGAGGAGCCAAAGCACTGATGGTTGCCAACAGCTTTGGGGTGGAAGATAGCTCCTATTTCATTCAGCCCCCATTTCACATCCAGTTCTGGGCTCCTCAGTTCAAGAGGGACAGGGAAATACTGGAGAAACTCTAAGGGAGGCTATGAGGATGAGGGTCTGGAAAGGCTGAGAGACCTAGGGCTGAATAGTCAAAGGAAGAGGAGCCTGAGAGGGGACCTGAGCAACGGTCAAATAGGGTGAGGGGCAAGAAGGGTCCAGCCTCTTGCCAGTGGTTCAAAACTTAACATCCAAGGAGATTCCTTCATTTACACTTCAGAAGTATCCCAAGCTGTAGAGCTGACTGGAGGGGAAACCTTGAAAGGTCTCCTCCAACCCAAAGCAGTGAGATTTTGTTCTTCACACCCCAGCCCTTTGCAGAAGATGCTGCGGTGCCGAGTTCCTCCAGCTTAGCACAGCCCTAAACAACAGCACCAAGTGAAAGCCTTTATTGTAACACCTTTGCAGAGCCACACCTGGAGAGCTCTCACTGCAGCTGTGAGGAAAACACCTTTGGACCCCATGATTTACTGATTTCCACTACAGAATAGTCCCCAAAGCTCCTCACGTCAGCCTCTTTGCTTTGTTACTAGGAAGGTATGAAATATTTTGCTCAAGGTGTTTGGCATATTAAATAATCCAAAGGGATTTCTGCTAGGAAAAGATCTTGGAAGAATCCAAGAAAACAAAAAACAAAAAACCTTAGAGAGACCTTTCCAGGCTGTTGCTGGCTAGAATAAAATAGGAAGTGGCAGAGAGAGACACTTTAAAGTGCGTGACTGTGGCTAAATTAAAAGCAGCATTGATGCCTCTTCAGAAGAGGAGCTGACAGGGATGGAGAGTGACCAGGAATAGTTTTGCACTGTAAAAAAGCTGAAAACCCAGACAAGGCAAAAGCCTTCAAGTCATGAATCCAGAAAGATCCAGCTTCCCAACAAGGGTTTCATACCCATGAGACAGAAGGTGTTTGGCTGGAGCCCAGAGGACAGGACTGCAGAGGATTTCTCCAGCATCTGCACCCAGACAGGGATCAGAAAGCAAACATCTCCCCTTTACCCAGCACAGGCTGCTGGCTATCAAAACCCAGCCTGTGGTGATAAGAAAACAGTTTGTATCCAGCTGATCCCTGGCAGCAGGTTCTTCCATCAGTCTGATCAAACCCAGGGGATCCCAGCACAGCACCACCTTCACTTTAGGGTTTTTTCCTCCTAAAAGAGACAGAAAAGCCACAGACAAGTTTCAGATTTTCCCCAGCAGCAGCAGCTTCCCTTAACAGCAGTCCAAAGCTTTTTTCTTTCTTCTGCTGGGTAAGGCTCAGGTGTCCTGTGCTAAGCAAGGCCACAACTGACACAAGCAAAGAACTGAGTTATCAGGAAACATTTCAGTTCTTTAACCAGCTTCAACTCATTCCACAGGCACACTAAAGGGTTTCCTATCCTATAACAAGGCTGTTGCAAGCAGTAATAGCCATCTTGAGTAGGCTCCACTTTCTAAGTAGCTTTAAAGTCCATTTTCTTTGTCACCTAAGCTGAAACAGGGACTCCTGCTTTCAGCTCCTCTCCAAAACACTCTTCTCCACCACAGCTGGAAGCATTTTGGATTCCAGCTGCAGGAAGCTGAGTGGATGTTGGCTTCACAGAACCCTTTTGACCTCTCCAGACCTTTTTCCTCTGACACTGCTCATCTTCCCTCCCTAAGCTGAGCAGTCAATGTCAGACCCTGCTTGCAAGAGGCCAGACCCGGATATTGACTTCTGCTCTGCAAGCCCTGGTTCAACACAACTCTCACCCAAAGCAATTCTTTGGTCAGTGAAGCCTTTGTTAGATGTGGGGGCTCTAACAGTGGGCACTACGAGCCAAGAAGGCCACCAGCATCCTGGCTGGCATCAGCAATAGCATGGCCACCAAGTAGAAGCAGGGCAGGGATTATGACCCTGGACTGGGCACTGGTGAGGTCACTCCTCAAACCCTGGGTTCAGTTTGGGTCCTTCATTCTGAGAAGGGCATTGAGGGGCTGAAGTTGGTCCAGAGAAGGGCAACAAAGCTGGTGAAGGGTCTGGAGAACAGGGCTGGTGAGGAGCAGCTGAGGGACCTGGGGCTGTTCAGCCTGGAGAAAAGGAGGCTGAGAGGAGACCTTCTAGGTCTCTGCAGCTCCCTGAAAGGAGGCTGCAGCCAGGTAGGTTTGGTCTCTTCTCTCAGGGAAGCAAGAAGAGGCTTCGGTTGGACATAAGGAACAATTTCTCCCCCTTGAGGGTTGTCAAGGCCTGGCCCAGGCTGCCCAGGGCAGTGGTGGTCTGCATTCCTGGAGGGCTTTCAAAGCCAAAGAGATGTGGTGCTGAGGACCACAGTTTAGAGGTGAGATGGCAGTGCTGGGACTCCACAATCTACAAGGTCTCCTCCAACCAAAGCTATTCAGTTATTCCATGACCTTTCCCAGACACTGCCTCAGTTTTCTCCTCCCCAAATCATATTGAAATGAAGACAGAGGTAATTCCTGTCTATCTGAAGACCCAGAAATGAAGGTGAAGCTCTCACTTTAGATGCCATGAGGCAAGAGTATGAAACATCCCCAGCTGCCAAGCAGAGTTACACTTACTTGGGCTGAGCATGATGCTGATAGCCAGGTCCAAGAACTGATCCTGCCCTCATCTCCACTGCCACAGAACACTGAGAAGACACAGAAAATCAGCATCTCCTGCTCATCCTTTACTCAACAGGCAGCATCACCCCAAATTACCACCCAGAGCAAGCACCAGGTGTCCCCCTCCTTCCTTTTTAGCTTACCCTGGTTTCTACATCAGTCCATTCAGAGTCTGCAGCATGCTCAGGTGGGTCAGGATTGGAAGATGATCTTCGCTTTCTCCTGGAAGAGGAGGAATATGGAGGGGAAAAAAAATGTGACCAACATGAGGTATGTGGACAGATCCTCACAGACAGGGACACATCTCCTCCTCCATTCTAAATGAGCACCTTGCTTTCAGCAGCACACCAACCCTAAAAGCAGCTACAGCACCTAGAAGCCACTCTGAGTTACTTCTGTGTGATTTTGAGACAGATTGAGCAGCTTCCTGTCCAAACGTGAAGCAAAAGTGGTTGCCCATGTGCTGCCAGAGTTACACCACCTAGAAGGAAGGCCACAGCTCACCCAGTTGGAGATTCTTGCTTCAGTGTCTCGATGTCTGTGAACTGCACAGCCTGTCCACCACCCCTGGTTTTGAAAACATCACCCTGGAAAGCAAAAAGCAGTTCACGAGGTACAGTGTGATGGCTACAGGTCAGGTTGTCACATGGATTAAGTGCTTACAACTGCCATTGCTTGCAGAGCAGCAGCCACCAATTCACTCCCCTTTCATCAGACATCTCTTACCATGCAGAGGACAATGAAGAGTGAACACCATCCACCCCCAATGATCATGCAAGAAACCTAAAGAGCAATCAATGTGCTAACAAAGAGTTCTGCATCGTAATGATGATGACCAAGTGACACCACAGAAATCATGTCAGGGGCTTAAATTTCAACAGTTGCAACCCACAGTATGAGCAGGAATGTCATCAGTGACACAAAACTTGGCTTTGGGCTGGAACCTACAGGGTTGCTTTAAAAGAGGGAGAGCTTTTTAAACCTCAAAGCCTAAGAAGACATCATTGGAAGGCTCCTGACTGTAGGGAAAAGGAACAAAAAGCTTCTTGCTACTAATACCAAAGCTCTCAGTTTGCCTTAGGTAAGGCCATTCAGCACTGTGGAGCATAACCACTGCAAGCTTTCAAAGCTTAGGCTGTCTCTGTTTGCCTGCTGACTACTAGAAATTATGTTCTTGGACCATCTGAGCACCTGACTTTGCAGCAAGCTTACTCCTAGTGCTGGTGGGCATCAAACAACATCACCCCAAGAGCGATTCTGCTGGTGGGCATCAAACAACATCACCCCAAGAGCGACTCTGCTGGTGGGCATCAAACAACATCACCCCAAGAGCGACTCTGCCGGTGGGCATCAAACAACATCACCCCAAGAGTGACTCCACAAGATCAGCAGCAGCCACAACTCTAGGAAACTTTTTCTTCCAAATGGCTTTTACTAGGGAAAAAATAATTTAGCTCATGGGAAATGGTGACTGAGCTAAACCAGAGAGCATCACCTAATAGCCAGCTCAGCCCTAACCTTTGCCAGTGGTTGATACTGAAGTTCATCACTGCTTCAGAGAAGCATTTCCAGGCTCTAAAAGCAACTTTGGATCCACCTTCACAAGACTTTCAAACAGAATCTTCCCAGATGTAGCCAAATGTCGCTTTTCTGCAAGCCAGCTGCCAGAAGAAGGTTTTGGAGAGGGTTATCCCCAAGTTTGCTTTACCTTAATGAGTTTGGTTTCAATCTCCCCATCAGAGGCCAGCTCCTGGTGTGTCAGCATGTACTTGTCACACTTAGCCAGGGCCTTTTCGCTGGCAGCTGCCACTGTGATGGCATGAGGGACGTGTGGCTGCAGGACTGTGTCAGTGGGCAGGTTAGAAGGTGGCTTGTGGTCCACCCACCTCTCCCCAGCTGAGCGGGACCGTCTGTGTCTGAGGCGAACTGGAGGAGCATTCTGAGCAGAGCGGAAGAGAAGCAGAAGCAAATCAACACACAGATCTCAGTGGTGATCAGGAGTCAGCTGTGCTGGTTTGGTTAAGATGTGCTTGGGTCAAGATCAAAACTTGGCTCCTGAAGTGCTTTCAGAGCTACCAAGAGCCCTCAATAACAAACTCTTTCTGCACCAATTTCCTGTTCTTTGTCAGTTTTAGCTGTTAGCCAATCTGTGACATTCAACACCTCAGGATAGAGAATTGCAGTTTGGGTAGGAAAGGACCTCGAGAGGTCATTTAGTCCAACCCACTTGCAGTCAGCTGGGACACCTTCAGCTGGGTTGCTCAGAGCCTCAACCAGGCACGGGGCATCTCCCACCTCTCAGGGCAACCTGGGTGAGGGTCTCACCAGCCTCAGTGTCAAACATTTCTCCCTTCTCTTCAGTCTTAATCTACCCTCTCTTAGTTTCAAACCATTGCTCCTTGTTCTTCACTCTTCCTGAGTCTCCAAACAGATTTCCATGAGCACATTAACCAACCAGAAAAGACAGATTTATCTTTTCGTTGAAGCATTCAGGCATTAAAATGTATTTCAGAAGTAGCAAAGCAAGCAGATCTGAGTATGGATTTCCAACATCTCCAGGGAGTTTGTGAGCCCCTCACTCCTGAGCAAATAGAGCAGAGGAAGCAGCCTCTGTGCTGACCTTCCTGAACTCAGCTGTTGGAAATCCGTGAGAAATGATCAAAGTTTGGATATTTGTATTTTATGAACATTATTGGCAGGTGCTCAGAAAAATGAGAACATTCTGGAAACTTGCTTAAAAACCTCAGGCCCTTCAAGGCTTTTTAATGGGCTTTTTGCAAGCTCTGTGCCCTTCACACACTTCATTTTAGAGACCTCTGAATCATGGTAAGGTTAATGCTCCAAATCTAGAAATGCAAACCTCTTCATCAATTAGGATTTCTTTGACCAACAGACATAGAAACATAGAATAGTTTGGGGGTTGGAAGGGATCTTGAAGATCATTGAATTCCAACCCCACCCCTGCCATGGGCAGGGACATCTTTCACTAGATCAGGTTGGCCAAAGCCCCATCCAACCTGGCCTTGAGCACTTCCAGGGAGAGGGCCATGAAATTGGCTGTGCCCTTCCCACACAAACTCCTTACAAGTCTAAAGCAGCTCTTCAAAACTCATCTTCTCTAGGGAAATGTGGATTTCAGCAAAAAAAAAAATCTGCCATTAAAACAACAAAAACAGGAAGTTAAATACTTTTCCACCACCCTTTTACTAGGCAACTACTTAGTTCCATTGATGGTTTTTGGAAACAATTCTGCCAAGGTGCCTTAGAAGTTTTAAGGAGGGGTGGGGCATGCTGCTGCTGGTGATGTCTGACTGACTGTGGCAGACACAGAAAAAGATGTTGATCACATCTCTTCCTCTGCTGACTGTGGTTGGTTTAATTAATTAATTGGAGTAACATTTGTTTAAAAGCATGTCCCTGGCTTTAGAGGGCCCAGCAAGTGATGGAGATTTTGAAGAACACTCCAAACTGAATTGTACCACCATGAACTTTTCTCCTTTGTACAATTCCCTTTGATTTCCCTGAGCCACTGTGACAGAGATAATGTGACAGAGACACCACCACTACAAACAGGGCTTTAGTGGAAAGAAGAAAAAGTCTCCCACCTGTAAGCAAAGCCCCCAGAGCTTTAACACAGATGTGAAAATCAGGGCAAAGAATTCAAGTTAAGAATCACACAAAGCAAAATGTTTGCCCAAGCACCATTTCCAGCAGATATCATTCACAAAAACCACCTTTTAAGCTGTCCAAACAGACTGCAAGATAGGTTTGAGGAGACAGACACAAAGTTAAAACACAAGGACACTGCTATCTAGAGGAAAGGTCTAGCTAGTTCAGAGCTCCTTGCAAGGGCTATCTAAGTGCCAGCAAGAAATACACAGGCGGTTTGTAAGGAGTTTCTAAACATCCAGTTAAGAAGAGAATGAGCAGTGAGGCTTGATTTGGAAGCAGTGCTAATCTACAGGAGATACACTGAGGGGAGAACTCCACTCTATGTTAGGTGTGCTGAGGGTCAGAGCTGTTGTAAGGAGCTTTGGAGCCAGACCAAGCAACACTACGTTTGAGAGGAGCAGCACTAACCCTGCAGCATTGATCCTCTTCTATCTCCAGCTCATCTCTATGCCTGGGAGCCTCAATGACTCCAGTCCAGCACATCCCTCTCCTTCTGTCTGAGGTGTTAAAGTCTCTATTTTGTTCTTGATGTCTACTCCTTGCAGTGGGTGTGCCACTGGTCTGCTTGTGGGAGGGAGTTTTCTGCTCCCATTCCAGCACACAGGAGGCCACAGAAATGCTGCCACAAGAATTAGAACGTCTGTGCAGCTGAGGGTTGCTCACCAGCTGCTGGCTGTGAGGGACCTGAGCAAGGTTACTAGAAGGCTGGAGAGAACAGGAAAGAAGTTAGTGAGCACACAGAAACATCAATAAAACAAACCAATACAACCTGCAGGGTGCCAACCCAGCTGCTCTAGAGCGTGGGTTTGGAGAGGCCTGGTGTGGCAGCGCCAGCATGAAGAGACACTCTTCCAACACCAGCACCATCAGAAGAGAGAGGCACAAATAAAGAGCACTGATAAAGGCAACAGGAGACAAAGAATTCAAACCAAGCTGAAGTTATCCAAGTTCTGCACTTGGCAACCATTTCCTAGCCACTGAAGTGGTCTGCACTGAATTAATTTTCCCAGATCTGTTTTTCTCCCCCTCTATCCAAAGGTGTTTTCAAGGCAACTTACAGGCACTGGTGAAGGAGACACGGATCTGGGAGCAGGTTTCTCTCGGTCCCTCTCCCGTGAAGGCCTCTCTGGTTTTTCAGCCTTTGATTCTGTCACAATGGCTTTCAGCTGCTTCAGCTTTTCATCCTTCACCCAAAGTTTGTTCTGCATCTCCAGCTGCTTTGCTGCTACACGACGCTCCTGCAAGGCAGGAACAGCACAAAGGAGCTCACATATAGGGTTGGGCTGAAAGTCTGAAGGGAATGAGATATTCCACCTGGAATAGAATTCTTCCCCAGGGAGATACAAGCTGTTGGAAACAACAACAGACCAAGCTCAACCCAGACTTTCCAGATCATACAACAGTAGCATGGTAAATGCCATCAGCATTTTGCTTCCTACACGATGGCAAATGAGATCAATGGTCCTGCAGCAGGAAGTTCAGCCCTCAGATTTCACAGAATCACAGAATGTTAGGGGTTGGAAGGGACCTTGAAAGATCACCACCCAGTCCAACCCCCCTGCCAGAGCAGGACCGCATCATCTAGTGCGAGTTGCACAGATCTTGAAAGTCTCCAGAGAAGGAGACTCCACAACTTCTCTGAGGAGCCTGTGCCAGGGCTCTGGCACCCTGACAGTCCTCATGTTGAGGTGGAACTTAGAATGCTTTGGGTTGGAGGGGGCCTTTAAAGGTCATCTAGTCCAGCCTCTCTCCAGTCAGCCAGGGTCATCTTCAACTAGTTCAGGTTGCTCAGAGCCCCAACCCATCTGACCTGGAATCTTTTCATCATTCAAGTTTTAATCTTGAGGTGCAATACCCAGCACCAAGGGTGTTCTCTCTCTCTCAGTCTCAAATCTCACTGACTTCAGGCATCCTATCTGCCTGTCTTAGCATCTCTCCCATGAGACACAAGGCCAAGGTCACAACTAGTGAAGTTAGTAATGGTGTTAGAATCTATTCAGAAGGAGAGGAGACCACCATATAGCCACACAATTGCATTCAGCCCTCCCTCCCCTGAACTTTTCCCATTGCCTTTTCTAAGCTATTGTGTAGTTTCAAAGGGGGAGACAGAGAAGAGTCAAGATCCTGCTTCAAAAGCTGGTAAAGAAGGTATTCTGAGAAAATCATCAATCTGTGTTGTAGTTTGCATCCACTCCTAATGCTGCTGCTAGATTCAAACCCTTCCCAAAGCAAAGGCACCCAGCTCCTCCAGCACTGCTCCAGCAGTCACTTACACACTCCTTCTCCCATTTCATGGTTGTTTCTGTCACCATGCCCTGCAAGCGAGCCTCCAGCCTGCGCTTGTCAGAAGCCTGACGCTGCAGCTTCTGGTTCTTGTTCTCCAGCTCCTGCTGAAGGCTGCGCTTGTCTTCTTCATAAATAGTGGTGGTTTTCTCCAGAATGTCAATCTGCAGGAAGAGAGGAAGGAATTGGCTGCGTGGCTGTGCTGGTTTGAGCTAACTGGAGAATCTGAGTGAGAAATTAGACTATTGGCTGAGAGAGGAAAACACAGTATGTTACTTCACCAGTTTTACTGAGAAAGAGAAAAAAATGTTTTTAAGTGTTGTACCCAAAACACTACATATCAGACAGCTTCTGACCACTCTGGCTGCAGCTGCTCTTTGCATGATCTCCTTTGTCCCTCTGTCTTGGTAGCTAAGTAATTCTACTAACTACTTTCCTACTGCTAACCTCCCTGGCCAATATATCTCTGCTTATCTTCAGCATCAACAAGTGGTGAGATAAGACTGGGGAAGGGGGGAAAGGTGGTAGGGGGTGGTTGGTTACCCCTCTTGGGGATTTTGGTCTATGGGAGGGCTGTGGTGTTTCTGTATTACCTTTTCACTGCTTATATCTGTAAATATCTGTTATACCTTGTAAATATTTGCTTGTATATGGTGCATTGCTGTAAATATAAAGCTTCATTTATTAACTTCCACTGTTTCTGAGTCCTAGCTGGGGTTTATAAAAAGGTGGGGAGGCAGGTAACTGCTAAACCACTACAGTGGCACAATCAACTCAGCTCACAATCATGGGTTCTGTTGTATTGGTCATACAGGCTGGACCATGTTGGGTGTTGTTACAAACAGTCCCAGCGAAAGAGACCCCACACCAAAAAAAAAGTTCAGGCACTCTACAGCTGAAGTTGCTCATTTTCATCTATTCAAAGCTTCACCTCATAAAAAACCCAAAAGAAATACTCTCTGAAGTTCTCAACAAAAGATTTTCTATCTTGTTTCTAACACCCACCTTGCAGACAACTCCTAGTCATAGAATGCATCAAGCTGGAAGGGACCCTCAAAGGTCATCTTGTCCAACCCCACTCCAGTAACCAAGGACATCCCCAGCTAGATCAGCTTGCTTAGGGCCCCACCAAGTTTAACCTTGAATGTTTCCAACCACATCTCTGGGCAACCTGTTCTGGTGTTCCACCACCCTTACTGTGAAGAGCTTTGTCCTCACGTCCAGCCTAAAATTCCCCTGCTCCAGTCTCAAACCATTGTCCCTTGTTCTATCCCCACAGGCCCTTCCTAACAGTCCCTCCCCAGCCTTCCTGTAGGGCCCTTCAGGTACTGGAAGGCTGCTCTAAGGTCTCCCTACATCCTTCTATTCTCCAGGCTGAACAACACCAACTCCCTCAGGCTGTTCTCATAGGAGAGGAGCCCAGGTTGCCACTGGCCTTCTGAGCTGCAAGTGCCCATGGCTGGCTCATCTCCAGCTTCTCGCCCACCAGTACCCCCCAAGGCCTTTTCTGCAGGGCTGCTCTCAATCTCAGCATACCTCAGTCTGGATACCAAGGATGGCTCTGACCCACATGCAGGACTTTGCACTTGGCCTTATTGAACTTCATGAAATTCTCCTCAGCCCACCTCTCCAGGTCCCTCTGGATGGCAGCTGTCCCATCCTGCACTGTTATCAACCTCACCACTCAGCTTGGTGTCATCTGCAGACTTGCTAAGGGTGCCTCAATCTTGCTGTGTCGTTGATGGGGATCCCATCACTGGACCCACCAAGGACCCCTGAGGGCCACCACTTTTCCCCCGTCTCCATCTGGACATTGACCACTACCCTGTGAATAATCATCCAACCAATTCCTTATCTACTGGGCAGTCTGCCCATGAAATCCACCTCTCTCCAGCTCAGAGAGAAAAATGTTGTGGGGGACTGTGTCAAAAGCTTTACAGAATTCCAAATAGATGAAAGATATCAAGAAGCTTGCCAAAAGCAGGTAGGAAAAAGGTATTTAGAGAATCCAAACCTGACCTTGTATTCCAAAGTCTTAATTGTCTTCTCCAGACGTTCCATCTCTGTTTTCTGCCCTGTTATTGTTTTGTCTTTTTCAGACAGCTTTCCTTGAAAATACTTCTCCTTGGATGCAACATTGGAGTCAAGCTCTTGCAGTACTTTTTTGAATGCAAGCACTGCAAGAGAATCAATTATTTTTACTCTTTTGACTTTATCATCCATAGCAGGAGGTGGTCTGGGTTTGCTCCTCCCCATTTCAAGGAATCATAGAATCAGTCAGGGTTGGAAGGGATCACAAGGATCACCTAGTTCCAACCCCCCTGCCATGCCCAGGGACACCCTACCCTACAGCAGGCTGCCCACAGCCTCATCCAGCCTGGCTGCAAACACCTCCAGGGAAGTGACCCCAACCACCTCCCTGGGCAACCCGTTCCAGGGGCCTCACCACTCTCATGCTCAACAACTTCCTCCTCACCTCCAGTCTGAAGCTCCCCACCTCCAGCTTTGCTCCATTCCCCCTAGTCCTGGCACTACCTGATAGCCTCAAAAGTCCCTCCCCAGCTTTTCTGCAGGCCCCCTTCAGATACTGGAAGGTCACAAAAGAAGGTCACCTGCGAGCCTCCTCTTCTCCAAACTGAACAATCCCAACTCTTTCAGTCTGTCCTCATAACAGAGGTGCTGCAGCCCTCAGCATCCTCGTGGCCCTTCTCTGGACACACTCCAGCATGTCCACATCCCTCTTGTAATAGGGGCTCCAGAACTGGATGCAGTACTCCAGGTGGGGTCTCACCAGGGCAGAGCAGAGGGAGAGAATCACCTCCCTTGACCTGCTGGCCACACTTCTCCTGCTGCAGCCCAGGCTCTGGTTGGCTTTCTGGGCTGCAAGTGCACACTGCTGCTACCAGTAATGTCATTACCTCAAAACCGGGATTGTTTTTGAAAAGACAAGTTGCTGCTTTCATGAGATCCCTTTAGGAAAAGGCTCAAAGGATGCCAAGACCTCCAGACTGATGTTGCAATTCTTACCATTTTTGGAGAACTCCTCTGACAAGGTCTGCCTCATTTTACGGCGCTGCTCCAGGACCTCGATCAGCTTCGGAAGCGTCTGCTCATCGTGAATGTCCAACAGCTCACAGGGAGGCAACGGAGGGAAGTTCTGCAAGAAGGTGTCTGAAGCAGATTGCTCTTCTGTTTCTGCAGGATTGAGAGCCAAGAGTCTGTCAGCAAACACAGAGCAGGACAATTCCACCTGACAGAGGCCAGCCCTGGATCATTCATTCCTCAGCACTATGGAGCAGACAGAATCGTTAATGAGAAGAAGTCTTCAGAGATGCCAGCGTTGAGAAAAGATTAGATGTGACATTCTTGATTCATGGCTTTATAATAGCTCCAGGCAACTCTTGATGCCTAAGCATAAAAGCATCACCCTCAGCAGTAATTTCCTTCCAGGAGGTGCAATAATGACACCATAAATTCAACTCACTGATAACCAAGAATTGCTCTGAGACTTACACAGGACCTGGGTTTCTACTACAAGTAGCACTGCCACAGAAGAGCAGGAACTGGGGCAGAGAAGGTTCACAATTAAGTGAAAGTACTCCCATTAGGACATCATGAAGCTCACCAAGGGCAAGTGTAGGGTCCTGCACCTAGGGAGGAACAATCCCCTGCACCAGTACAGGTGAGGAGGGGTTAACCTGCTGGAAAGCAGCTCTGCAGAGTAGGACCTGGGAGTGATGATGGACAATAAGGCCACTGAGGCAGCAATGTTTCCTCGTGGCCAAAAGGACAATGGTGTCCTGGGGTGCAAGAAGAAGAGCATAACCAGCATGCAGAGGGAGGTTCTCCTCCCCATCTAGTCTGGCCCAATGACCCCACATCTCCAGTACTGGCTCCCCAGTACACAAGACCAGAAGTTACTGGAGAGCCCACTGGAGGCCACAAAGATGCTGAGGGGCCTACAGCATCTCTGAGGAGGAAAGGCAAAAGGCTGAGAGCCCTGGAGCTGGTAAGCCTGGAGAAGAGCAGCCTGAGAGGGAATTTCTCAGCGCTCAGCAAGAGCTAAATGGTGGGGGAGCAAGAGGATGGGGCCAGAATCATGTCAGTGGTGCCCAGAGGGCACACACTGGAACCCAGGAGGCTCCACTTGAAGATAAGGAAAAAATTCTTTGGTGTGAGGGTGTTGGGGACCTGCAGCAGGCTGCCCAGAGAGGTTGTGGAATCTTCTTCTCTGGAGAGCTCCCAAAGCCCCACAGCCATTGTGATCCTGGGCAAGCTGCTGTGGGTACTTCTGCTTTAGCAGGGGGCTTGGACTGGACGATCTGCAGAGGTCCCTTCCAACCCATACCATGCTGAGATTCCTTTTGCATTCCCAAGGCCCCAACAGCATTTCAGAACAGCCTCAGGCAGCACCAGAACAGCCTGTGCTGTCCTCCCCACACTCCAGCACTCACCTCCATCTATGGGGCCACCCCGCAGCTCCAGTTTCCTCGCCAGCTCCTCTCTGAAGGCCTGGTTCCTGTAGCGCCGGCCTGGGGTTAACCCACACAGGGCTCTGTCAACAGGTCTGGCAACTTCTACTTCTTGGGTCATCTCTGCAAAGCGCATGACTTGCTGTAAAAAAAACAGAAGGTTACCAGCACAACCAGCCAGAAGCAGCACAATGGCAGTTTGAAGGCCAAGAGAAGTATTAGAGGGGACATTATCAAGCTGTCATCTCAAGTAGTGCCCTATGAGTTGTGGTTCTGAAGCAGAAGATCCAGAAGCCACCCAGTATCACCTCCCCAGCCAACCATCACTGTGAGACAGCTGAAGTGTTTCCAAGTACAGCCATAAGAGGGATTAAACATTTAAATGTGGCTATTTAGACTTTTGGAGTGAAGAGAAACCTTTCCTGGTTTGGAAGCAAGTAGCTGTGTCATTTTTAGGAGGAAAAATAAAAGAATTTCAGGACACATTTGGAATGGTTTGGCTTGGAAGGGACCTTTAAAGGCCATCTAAGTTAAACCCCCTTGCAGTCAGCAGGGACATCTGCAGTGAGACGTTACTCAAAGCATAATCCAACCTGGTTTTGAACACTTCCAGGGCTGGAGTCTCCCTGACTTCTCTGGGCAACCTGTTCCAGTGTCTCACCATGCTCACAGGCAAGATTTTTTCCCTAATGCCTAACAGCTCCAGAGAGGGACATCTATCACTTCTCTGGGCTACCTGGGCCAGGGTCTCACCACCCTCACCATAAAAGTTTTCTTCCTTCTCTCTGGCCCATATTTGCCCTATAATATTGACTGTTGTCTCAAGTGCAAGACAAGGAGATTTATCCTTCCTCTGACCTACTAAACAAGAATTCAGTGATCTAGAGGAAAGAAGATGGATGGAATGAGGTAAGATGTGCATGGAGTTACCAAGCTCTCCTCGTAGTCCTCAGCCTTAGGATTAACACACACAATCATTCGGACTTTTCCTTCCCCATCAAAGTAGTTCTTGAAGAGGTGAGTCAGTTTGGAGTCTCTGTATGGCACCATCTTAAAATGAAGTACAGAAAAGGTCTAGTAAAAGGTCTTCCTTACACCAGACCTTCATCAAATCAAAGGATAATTCACGTGCTGCACACACACCTTATTTGTTCCATACATCTGGTTTTCCCTTAGGACTTCGATGCAGGTTCTCAGTGTCATGAGTGACTGATTAATATTACCTTGAAAAAAAGCAAGACAAGGAAAAAAAAAAAAAAAAGAAAAGAATTAATCTGGAAAGGACCTCTGGAAATCATCCAGTCTCACCCCCTGCTAAACAAAAAATTTATCTCTTGGAGCAGGTTCTTAAATTATTGAGTGGTTTATTTGAGAAGGAATTGGTTAAGTTATAAAGTTCAGTTAAGTTTAAGTCACATTTGTTAGACAGCTGCTCTAATTAACCCAAGTGGTGCTAAAAACTTCTGCTTTCCAGACTGGAGGGTTTAAGATCATCAAATCAGACAACTGAACATCACAATACAACCCTTCAATTGTTTCTTCTCTAGGAGACAAGAGTAACAGTGACCATGGATTAGCAGACGAAGTCACCAGGCTGCCTGAAGGTGGCACATACCTGCCTCTCGCAACCTGCTGCCTTCAGCTTTGGTTCTGTTGGTCCTTTCACTTCCAGCCAGATCCACCAGTGACAGCTGGCTCAGGATGATCTGCTCCTTCTCCTGTCACAGAACACACACCAGTAGCTTCTACATTGTTCTTTCTACCACGGCTGAGAGGAAGACGTAAGATCCTTCACACCAGCATGCGCACTTAGAATAGCAGACAATGACAGAAGGGTTTGGGTTGGAAGGGACCTTAGAGCTCATCGAGTTCCAAGCCCCCTGCCATGGGCAGGGACAATTCCTACCAGACCAGGCTGCTCAAAGCCTCATCCCACCTGGCTTGGGAGACTTCCAGGTTTGGAGCCTTCATAGCTTCCCTGGGCAACCTGTTCTAGGGCATCACCACCCTCATGGGGAGTAATTTCTTCCTTATGTCCGAGTGCATCCAGAAAAGGGCCTGAAGCACATAGCCCATGAGATGCATCTGAGGGAGCTGGGGATGTTCAGTCTGGAGGAGGCTGAAGGGAGACCTCATTGCTCTCTACAACTAACTGAAGGGAGGTTGGAGTGAGGAGGGGGCAGCCTCTTCTCCTTGGTGTCAAGGGACAGGACTAGAAGAAATGGTTCCAAGCTGTGCCACAGGAGGTTCAGGCTGGATGTTAGGAAATATTTCTTCACCAAAAGGGTTCTCAAACCCTTTGTAATGACAGGATGAGGAGTAATGGATTCAAACTGGCAGAGGGGAGATTTAAACGGGATGTTAGGAGAAAGTTCTTCACAGTGAAGATGACGAGACTCTGGCACTGGTTGCGCAGGGAGGTTGTGGCTGCTCCCTCCCTGGAGGTGTTCAAGGCCAGGCTGGATGAGGTCTTGAGTGACCTGATCTAGTGGGAGGTGTCCCTGACTATGGCACAGGGGGGTTGGAACTGGATGATCTTTGAGGTCTCTTCCAAACTAAACCATTCTATGATTCAAACATTGAAATGGTCTGCCTAGGGCAGTGGTGGAGTAACTATCCCTAGGAGTGTTCAAGCAGTGTATGGACCTGGTGCTTAAGGACACGGTGTCCCTTCAGTGCTGGGTCAAGGGTGGGACTGGATGAAAATGCTCCAGACAGTTCTCCTTAAAAAAACCTGCCCCAAATCTCACCTGCAGCACATTAGCCCCATCAGCATCCAGGGGTGCCTGAGCCAACTTGACAGTGAAGACACTGTGAGAGCGACTCGATTCTCGATTCAGCTGTGTGTTTGCAATCCTCCTCTTCTTCTGACCTGGGAAGAAGGAAGGAAATCAACCCCTCTGAAAACATTTTAACCAGTCAGTTCTGTTTTCAGCAGGATGATGTCCAGGATAAAGCCCTGAACAAGAATTTTACCTCTCCAGAACACTTCAAAAGCTTCTTCTCTAGATTTCACCTCCACTTCTGTGCAGCCTGTGACATACATGTTGTGATTCTGGTCCTCACGAAGCAGTTTGGACTGGGGAGGTCTTAAAAATAGGGGGAAAAAAACAAAACAAAAACCCTCAAGCCACTAGAATTGAGTGGTTTGTGGCACAATACATCACACAAATTGCTTTTTTAGAGTACCAAATTCAGAATGAAGATGCCAAGATACAATGAATGGAAGAGGAAGCAGAGGGACACACACATCCAGCCAAGATTAGTGACACTTCAGCTACTGCTCTAATTTAGAAGCTCTATTTGATTGCAGTTCTTACTGCAAATCATGGCTCTGGGTGGCAGCTACTGGTTTTCTACATGCATGCAGAAGCAAGATGGCTTCAGCAGCATTCTATAGTCACTAGTGAAGCAAGGAAGGAGAGGGAGCCAGTCTGTTTTAGTTGATTTTCTGCTTCTACTGACAGAATTTGCTTTCTTTGTGACACTTATGCACGTACATCAAGTCAGCATTTCTCACAGGAGTGTTGCAACTGTTCCACCTACCAAAAAACAGGATTAAAAAAAAAAAACAAACCAGAAATCATATTAAGTCATTCTGCTTGTGTCCAAGAGCTTCTCACATATAATAACACTGCAGGTTTCAGAAGCAGAAACAATCCAAAATTCTTCCCAGGCTGAATTTTACTTTTTTAAAAGGCATAAGCACAATATGAAACCAAATTATTTTATTCAAACCTTCCTCACATCAGTACCTTGGAGACAAGTCCTTGATGGTTCAGAGCATGTTTTGCTCTGGTCTTTGTAGATCTTTAATTAACACGTGTACGAATTGGCATTGGGCTTTTTTTAATGGATTTAGAACCTAAATGCATTCAAAGATGAATTGGCAGATTGGTTTGAGGTTTCTTTGGGTTTGTTTTTTTGTCCTCAGCTCTCAAGATTGTAGACATCAGCCAAACACACAGCTTTCCAAAAGCTACCCAGAATTTCCTCTATGAGAAAATTAATTTGCTGCTTTTATGCATATTACAGACAGAGGATTAATATGCAAGCCTTCATGAAGTGTAAAGCTGAAAAAAAAAAAAATAGCTGATTTTGCCCAATATGCTGTTTCAAGTCAGCTACTTCAGCTTACTCTTCAAGTTGTAGTCACCTGGTAGGAACAGCACTCATGGACTAGCTTAAACAGACTCAGAATCTCAGTGGGATACACCACACGGTCTAATAAATTAAAGATTTGCTTATTAATCTCCTGTTTTACTGAGGAGGAAAGCATCAGGCCTTAACAGGACTACAACTATGTGGCACGCTTCAGTATTACAGTCTGGACTTCTTTGCCATCTCTTTAAGGTGATTTCAAGGGATTCCCATGAACTGAGCCAGGCTTGTCAAGGCCAAAGCCACACTGGAGCTCCCACAAAAGCAGAACTCAAGTAGGAAACTCACTTGGGTTTTATAGGCTCAAAGGGGCTTTCTTCCAAGAGGTCGTAGATGTAGTTGTTGTAGATCTCAATGTAGGAGACAAAGACACTGTAGACATTGTCTTCATCAACTTCTTCCATTTTGCAGTGGTCTTGTACATTGATCATGTCAGCAAATTCTGGATCTATTTGTCTCCTGTTGAGCACACACACACAAAGTGATTGTAATGGAGCAGCCACAGACAGGGAACACCTCAGGCAGCAGCCACACAGTTCAAAATCAGCTCTGATGACAGGCCTCATGGAGTTTCACTCATGGATTAGCAGGTACAAAACACAGACTTCTGTTGACTGATTCTGAGTCTTCTGATCCAAATACTTAATTGTGCAATCACTCAAAATACTACATGGCCTTTAGAGGTCCCCTCCAACCCAAACCATCCTATCATTCTAGGATTCTACTCTGCCCTAGCAAGGCCACATTTGGAGTACTGGGTCCAGTTCTGGGCTCTCCAGTTCAAGAGATAGGGAACTACTGGAGGAAGTCCAGTGGAGGCTATAAAGATGCTGAGGGGCCTGAAGCAGCTCTGCGAGGAGGAAAGGCTGAGAGCCCTGGGGCTGCTGAGCATAGAGAGCAGCAGCCTGAGAGGGGATCTCTGCCCAAGGCTGAGCATGAGCTAAAGGGTGAGGGACAAGAGGGACAGACTCTTGTTAGTGGTGCCCAATGACAGGACAAAGGGCAACAGGCACAAACTGGAACCCAGGATGTTCCACCTGAACAGAAGGAGAAAGTTCTTTGGTGTGAGGGTGCTGGAGCAGGCTGCCCAAAGAGGTTGTGGAGTTCTTGTCCGGAGAGCTCCCAAACCCCCCTGGCCGTTGTGATCCTGGGCAAGCTGCTGTGGGTGCCCCTACTTTAGTAGAGGGGTTGGACTGGATGATCTCCAGAGATCATGCTGGGATCTAAATAACTTATCTTTCCATGTGTATTTCTTTCTTTTTTTTTCAAACCAAGGATGAGTTAAAGTAAGTTAAAACCCAGAGAGAGTAACGCTGAGATTAGTCAAATTCTTGTTACAGCAGTTACTTACTTGCCAGAGGGAGTTTTTGGCACAGGCATGGCCTCTCTTTTCTGGCGCTCTAAAAGAGCATCTACTTCACACTGAACTTCCACACCGTTCTTGTCATCCAGTTTAAAAACCTGAGCAGCAGGGTTTAGATAACAGAGTGACAAACATTAGAGAAGGGATCACATTGGCCAGCAAAACAAATGACTTGATCAGAAGTTCTGGAGACTAACAAATACCACATCCCCCACAGAAAACAGCCATTTCCAAGATGCTTCCTAAAAGCTCTCAAGGAGGGATACTTTTTCTCAAGTATCACTTCAAATATATTTAGATAGCCAAAGTCTGACCACAAGAAAGTCTCACGTCGTGACCTAGGCTACTTTAGATTGGTTTCCTGTGGTTTTGGACCTTGTGATGAGTTTCCATTCTGTATCTTAGACAGGTTCATCTTCTTTTCATTGTTTTCAAGCTAATTACTTATTCTAGTTACAGCCAGACCATATATGATAGAATCAAGTCAGGGTTGGAAGGGACCACAAGGATCATCAAGTTCCAACCCCCCTGCCATGCCCAGGGACACTGTACCCTACATCAGGCTGGACACAGCCTCATCCAGCCTGGCCTTAAACACCTTCAGGGATCTGGCCCCAACCACCCCTCTGGGCAATCCATTCCAGACTCTTACCACTCTCATGCTGAACAGCTTCCTCCTCACATCCAATCTGAATCTCCCCACCTCCAGCTTTGCTCCATTCCCCCTAGTCCTGTCATTACCTGACAGCCTAAAAAGTCCCTTCCCAGCTTTTCTGTAGGCCCCCTTCAGATACTGGAAGGCCACAAAAAGGTCACCTGGGAGCCTCCTCTTCTCCAAACTGAAGATATATATTCACCACAATCCCTCCCTAGCAACTCCATCTGCTTCTTTGGCCCTGCTCTTCAGATCCCATGGGAAAGAAGAGGTTTTGTTGGTTGGTTTTCTTATTCACAGGCTCCAGTCACACATTTAGACAGCAGAGAAACACTTCAAACACAACATTTTATCCATTGTTTGGAGGCTAGGGAGAAGTGAGTGCAAAGACACTCACAAACCGCTTGGCCTGGAAGGGTCCTATGCTGTTGAAGATCATATCCAGGCAGCGTGGGAGAAGTCCTCCATCACCAGGAGATCCTGTCATGGTGTGGGTCTTCCCACTGCCTGTCACACCATAGGTGAAAAGCAGACCTAGAAGGGACAGGAGAGTTGGGTGATAGTTCTTGCTGCCACCCAAAAAAAGCTCAGTTATAAGCACAAACTCTGTTGTTCTTGGGTCAAATAAAGATTGCCAAAAGTAAGGACTTCTCCTGAAGAGTCACCAGTAAATTATTCCAGCCCAGCAAAAGCCACTCTCATCACTGCTGTTTGCATGAATTCAGACTGGTCTGGGACCTGTCAAAGTCATCCAGTCCAAGCCCTGGCAGTCAAGCAGGGACATCTGCAATAGCAGGCTGTTCACAGCCCTGAACAACCTGACCTAGAATGGTGCCAGGCATGGGGCACCTCCTACCATTTTGGGCAAACTGGGACAGACTCTCACCACTCTTAGGGTGAAACATTTCTTTTCTCTCTGTAGTCAGTCTCCCTCTTTTAGCTCAAACCATCACCCTTCATCCTGTCACAACAGGTCCTGCTCAGAAGTCTGTCCTCAGCTTACTGATTTGGCCTGGGAGGTCTCCCAGAAGCCTTCTCTTCTCTAGGCTGAACAACCCAACCCTCTTAGCTTGGCCTGACAGCAGAGGGCTTCCAACCCTCCCAGCATTGCTGGGGCCTCTTCTGGCCCTGCTCCAACAGGTCCATGTCTCTGCTGTGCTGAGGACTCCAGAGCTGGCCCCAGTCCTGTAGGTGGGGTCTGAGCTGAGCACAGCAGAGGGGCAGAATCCCCTCCCTCCACCTACTGGCTATGGTGCTGGGGCTCAGTGCAGGACAGGCTGGCTGCAGACTGGGAGCACACAGTGCTGCTTCATGTTCAGCTTTTCACCCACGAGCACTCCAAAGTCCTTCTCCTCAGGGCTGATTTATTATGACTGTTTCTGAGGAGTCTGACATAACCTCAAGATTTCAAGGACCAGCAAGGTGTTACCAAACCATGCCCGGAAGATCAAGCCCTGTAAAGACTGACAGCAGGAGTCAGTTTAACAGAGACATCAGCCCTTTCTGTAGAAAACCAGAAGTTTCTCCACTTGTTGGTCGACAAAAGAGGCAGGGCCTTGCTATAAGCAAAGGTAAACAGGTTTAAAAGTAACGAAAGACAAGAGCAGCTATGAAAGATGCTGCATAGGGAAGCCATTTTAAGCAAGACATTCACCTTTTTACCTGGCAAATAAACCCTGTGCCTTATGAAATCACTTACCATTTTTCCCACGAATCAGATCCTCCACCAGAGGTTTGGCCACCACCTCAAAAAGCTCCTTCTGTACAACGAGGGGGCCAAACACTTCTTTAAATGAATACTGAGTCTGAAGAGAAGAAGAATCATAGAAGTGCAGAGGTTAACAAGAAACCTTTGGCAATATTAAATTCTCTCTCTACTTGCTGCCCACACTCCTGGGGATCAGCCCAGCACTTTGACATTAAAACATCCTTCAAGCAGTTTAAACATTTTGCAAGCCTTGCTTTAGTTCCTTTTACTCTTTCCCTCCACCTCACCACAGCTTTTTCATAGATAGAAAATACATTTGATGCCCAGGGTGTATTTTTTGCATCTTTTGTTTTTTCTGGGGGGCTCCAAAGCATTTATTCCTTAAAGGGCAACCTAGAGGGCAACGACAGGGCCCTCGATCCTTCCTCATCCTCCAGGAAGCCCTTTCAGCCCAGCTCCAGGGCAGAGGACACACAAAGGTTTCCCTTACCTCCCGGTACTCCCCATTGCGGAATATCCGATAGCCCTCCGGTGGGTGGATCTGCACCGTGGTCCCATCCATCACCTCGATGCAACATTCCTGATCCGAGCGGCTGAGAGGCCGCACCCTGCAGTACACCTGGGAAGGTTTGGGGGGGGGATCAGGGCCCCTTGCAGCACTAAAGGGTGGCAGCAGCCCGTGTCCCCCGGGAACGCCCTCAGCGGAGGAGCCTCTCCAGTGGCCCTTCCCGTACCCAACGGCTCTGCACTTACCCCCACAGGATCCTTCAGGCTACTGTTCAACGGTTTTTTCAGCGCCGGCCTCCGCGGCGTCCGGGCTCTACTGTGACAAGGGGAAAGAGAGAGGGTTGACCCCTCGGGAGCGGGCCAGGGGCCGCCCGGGACGCGCCCCTCAGGAGCGGGGCAGGGGCCGCCCGGGACGCGCCCCTCAGGAGCGGGGCAGGGGCCGCCCGGGACGCGCCCCTCAGGAGCGGGGCAGGGGCAGACTCAGACGTAGGTCAAAGCGCGGCCCGTGGCCGTGCCGGGAGCGAAGGGTGACTTACGCTGACTTCATGTCGCCGGGAGCAGGCCGATGTGGCGCTGGAAGCCGCCGCTGTGCTCTCCGCTCCTGGCCGTGCTCTGGCTCCAACCGACTGCGTCCCGCGCTCGCAGCGATCCAATTGAACCAATCAGCGAGCGGCGGCGCCTTGCGCCATCACGCAGCGCGCGTGCCTGCGTACGGCGGCGCCGCCGCCAACCATCACCCACCCAGGGGCGCCTTGGGAGGGGTGAGGGCCGCACGCGTTGCCATAGAGGCAACCGCCGGGCGCGGCCCTGCGCGCTGCTGCCCCCTGCTGGACACCTTGGGCTTAGCTCGGGCGCTCGCTGCTAGGCACGGTGAGCCCAGCGAGAGAGGGTCAAGCCCCGGTACAGCGGGCCCGGGACCAACCGAAGAGAACTGAGACCCGACGGCCGTAGGGATTTTAAACCACTAAGACATAAAGGTTGGGCCAAGTGCCAGCGAGGTCGGGACAGGAAATGGGCAATGGCTTCTTCTGACAGCAATCACAGTGAAAAACAGAAGACAGTTTGTTGAGATTTCGGGTTTTTTTTTTCCTTTCCTTTCCTTTCCTTTCCTTTCCTTTCCTTTCCTTTCCTTTCCTTTCCTTTCCTTTCCTTTCCTTTC
>VWZI01007571.1:246723-259083 GCA_013396835.1 Psilopogon haemacephalus
TTTTGTAAATTCTGTTTTTTTTTTTTTTTTTTTTTTTTTTTTTTTTTCCCCCTCCCTCCCTCCCTCTTCTCCTCTTTCCAGTGCAAATAAACCCTCCTTTATTTCTCCTTTATTTCTCCTTTATTCCTCCCTGGAGCTTTTCCCTGATTGCAGCTAACATTTCCCCAGAGCAGGGAAGGAATAACTCAAAAGTTCAAGCTTCTAGCAGGCAAGCTGGTGAGGGGGAGATCACAGGATTCTTAGATTCATAGAATGCCTCAGGTTGGAAGGGACCTCCAAAGATCATCCAGTTCCAACTCTCCCTGCCATGGGGCAAGGATGCCTTCCACTGCACCAGGTTGCTTAAGGCTTCATCCACCCTGGCCTGGGGGCATCCACAACCTCCCTGGGCAACCTGTTCTAGTGTCTTACCATCCTCATTGGAAAGAATTTCTTCCTAATATCCAGTCACAGTATCCCCTCTTCCAGCCCAAAGCCATAGCCCCTCATCCTAGCACTACAAGCCCTTGTAAAGTCCCTCCCTAGCTCTCTTGTAGCCCACCCCCAGGTACTGGAAGGTTGCTCCAAGGTTTCCCTTGAGCCTTCTCTTCCCCAGAATGAACAGCTCGAACTCTCCCAGCCTAGGAGGTTCTCCAACCCTCTGATCATCTTTGTGGCCTCCTCTGGATCCTTTCCAACAGGTCCATGTCCTTCTTGAGCTGAGGAATCTAGAACTGGACAGAGGGCTGCAGGTGGAATCTCACTGGAGCAGAGCAGAGCAGAGCAGAGCAGAGCAGAGCAGAACAGAACAGAATAGAGGGGCAGAATCACCTCTCTATCACCTCTCTTGTCCTGCTGGCCACACTTCTTGGATGCAGCCCAGCACATGGCTGCCTTCCGGGCTGCCAGTGCCCATTACTGCCTCACTTTGAATTTGCCATCACCCAACATCTCCAAATCCTTCTCCTGCAGGCTGCACTTAAGCCACTCCTCATCCAGCCTGTATTTCTGCTTGTGATTGGTCTGACCTAGTTGCAGGACCTTGCACACTTGGCCCTGTCGAAATTCAGAAGGTTGGCTTGAGCCCACCTCCAATCCTTAAATTTCTTATTCCCCAATATTAGAGCAGGGTTTTTTGGGTTGAAGGCGCCTGAAGGGTTTTAAGCCTGAAGGCATCTTAGGGTCCTGCTGTCCACAGCAGGAGTGTTTGGTTGGGATTTGTTGGCTTGGGATCTGTTTGCTCTCCACTTGGAGACGCAGCTGTCCACCTACCTTCCTGCTGGGGTGAGAGAGTGGTCAGGCACTGGAACAGGCTGCCCAGGGAGGTGGTGGAGTCCTCATCCCTGGAGGTGTTCAAGAAACCTGTGGCCATGGCACTCTGGGACAGGGCTGAGGTCTTGAGCCACCTGATCTAGCGGGAGGTGTCCCTGCCTGTGGTGGGGGGTTGGAACTGGATGATCTTTGAGGTCTTTTCCAACCTAGACCATTCTATGATTCTATGATTAGTGCCCATGGTGGTGTTGGGTCAATGGTTGGGCTCAATGATCTTAGAGGACTCTTCCAGCAAAACCTTTCTACGATGCTTGAACCTGTTGCTGAGGAGAACTCAGTTCTGTGTGCACACAGTAAGCAGCATGGGGCAAAGGCACCTGTGTGATTAGGGCTTTTCTTCATCATAGATTGCCTCAGGTTGGAGGGAACCTTAGAGATCATCTGCACCAACCTCCTTGCCATGGGCAGGGAAGCCTCTCAACTAGACTCAGCTGCTCAAGAACTCATCCAGCCTGCCCTTGAACACCCCCCAGGGAGAAGGCATCCACAACCTCCCTGGGCAGCCTATTCCAGAGTCTCACCATCCTTGTGCTGAAGAACTTCTTCCTAAAATCCAGTCTAAATATACTCTCCCTCAGATTAAAACCATTCTCCCTACTCCAATTGCTAGACAACCTTCAGCCTTCCTGTAGGATCCCTTCAGGTACTGGAAGGCAGCTATAAGGTCCCCCTGGAGTTTTCTCTTCTCTAGACTGAACAACCTCAGCTCTCTCGGTCTATCCTCATAGCAGAGGTGTTTCAGTCCTCGAATTATTTTTGTGGCCCTCCTCTGGACTCAATCCAACAGCTCTGTGTCCTTTTTATGATGGGGACACCAGAACTGGATGCAGTATTCATAGAATCATAGAATCATAGAATGGTTTAGGTTGGAAGTGACCTCAAAGCTCATCCAGTTCCAACCCCCCTGTGCCAGAGGCAGGGACACCTCCCACTAGATCAGGTCGCTCAAGACCTCATCCAGCCTGGCTTTGAACACATCCAGGGAGGGAGCAGCCACAACCTCCCTGGGCAACCTGTGCCAGTGCCTCACCACCCTCACTGTGAAGAACTTCCTCCTAACCTCTCGTTCAAATCTCCCCTCTGCCAATTTGAATCCAGGTTGAGCAGCCCCAACTGTTTTGACCCTCACTCCTACCTCGAACCTCACTGCTTGTGGCAAAAGCATTTCTCCTGCTGGGGAGAGCAGCTGATGTGACAAGCAGCCAGATTCTGTGACATCCTGGCAGCAGCCACATCCCAGGGATGAGCCTTTTATCCCTCCTCACCAACAGGGCAGATGTTTGTGAGCAGGCAGCACTGGTGGCCGGCCTACTCCAGCAGGACCTTCTCCAGCAGCCTGAACCACACCTAAGTAATGATCTTCTCCAAGGAGCTGCTCCCTGCTTCCCAGAAATAGCCTTTGTCTGTCCAGTGCCTGCCTATGATTGATGCTGGGTTCAGATGCTGTTAAAAATAATCCACCCACGTGCTAAAATTATATTGTCCCTGCTTCTGGTAGGCTTTGTGGACAGCAAGCCTCTCAAAAAGAGGAGTTCAATGGTGCTTGGGTGGTGACAGGACCAAAAGTTGCTTTCTGTGGGATAGAAGTTTTGCCTTAGCTTTGGCCAAAGTGGTTATCCAGGGGCAGGAAGAGCACTGGCATGGTTGGATCGCCCCAAATTAGCTTATTTTAAGCTAGAGCAGGGTAGATTTAGGTTGGATATAAGGAGGAAGCTCCTTACTATGAGGGTGGTGGAACACTGGAACACGTTGCCCAGAGATGTAGTTGAGGAGGAATGGCTTTGAGCTGGAAGAGAGCAGATTTAAACCGGAGATGAGGAAGAAATTCTTTCCAGTGAGGGTGGTGAGACACTGGCACAGGTTGCCCAGAGATGTAGTTGAGGAGGAATGGCTTTGAGCTGGAAGAGGGCAGATTTAGACTGGATATAAGGAAGAAATTATTTCCAGTGAGGGTGGTGGAACACTGGAACATGTTTCCCAGAGATGTAGTTGAAGAGGAATGGCTTTGAGCTAGGAGAGGGAGATTTAAACCAGAGATGAGGAAGAAATTATTTTCAGTGAGGGTGGTGAGACACTGGCACAGGTTGCCCAGGGAGGTTGTGGATGCCTCCTGCCTGGAGGTGTTCAAGGACAGGATGGATGAAGCCTTAAGCAATCTGGGCTGGTGGAAGGTGTCCCTGCGCATGGCATAGAGATTGGAACTAGGTAATCTTGAAGGTCCTTTCCAATTGAAGCCCTTCTTTGAATTTGTGATTCTATGAGATGTGGTGGAGTCCACACCCCTGGACACATTCAAAGTTGAACTTGATGGGGCCCTGAACCTGGAGTTGTTCAGCCTGGAGCAAAGGAGGCTGAGGGGAGACCTTTTCTCTCTCTACTCCCTGACAGGAGGTTGGAGGCAGGTGGGATTCAGTCTCCTCTCACACGCAACAAGTGGCAGACAAGAGGAAATGGCCTCAAGTCGTGCCAGGGGAGGTTCAGATCAGATATTAGGAAATATTTCTTCCCATAAAGGGTTTTGAGGCACTGGAACAGGCTGCCCAGGGAGGTGGTGGAGTCACCATCCCTGGAGGTGTTGCAAAGATGTGTGGATGTGGTGCTGAGGGACGTGGTTTAGTGGTAGCAGCTTAGCAGCTGTGGTGGGATTGTGAGCTCTGGGCGAGTGGTTGGAATTGATGATCTCAGAGGTCTCTTCCAGCCTCAGCAGTTCTGGGATTTTGTGATTTTGTGCCTTTGCTCATTCCAGGGGGGTTGGCCAAGATGACCTGCAAGGGCTGCTTCCAACCCAATGATTGTGTGACAATTCCCAGTGTGCTCCTATTAAGCATTCAACTTGGGCTTGCCAGGCTGGACGTGCCAGAGTTAAACACATCCTTGAATCTGCCCTTTTGCTCCTGAATTACCAAGCAAGGAGATGTTGCTGGTAGAGGAGAAGCTCCCTCTGACCCCTGGAGAAGCCTCCCTCTGCTCTGTGGAGAAGCCTCCTCCTGCCCTGTGGAGAAGCCTCCTCCTGCCCCGTGGAGAAGCCTCCTCCTGCCCCATGGAGATGCCTTCTCCTGCCCTGTGGAGGAGCCTCTCCTGCCCCGTGGAGAAGCCTCCTCCTTCCCCACAAGGAAGCCTCCTGCCCCACAGAGAAGCCTCCCTCTGCCCCCTGGAGAAGCCGCTCCTGCCCCATGGGGAAGCCTCCTCCTGCACCCTGGAGAAGCCTCCCTCTGCCCCATAGAGAAGCCTCCCTCTGCCTCATAGAGAAGGCTCTCCTGCCCCATGGAGAAGACTCCTCCTGCCTCCTGGAGAAGGCTCTCCTGCCCCATGGAGAAGCCTCCTTCTGCCCCACAAGGAGGCCTCCTTGTGCCCCGTGGAGAAGCCTCCTTCTACCCCACCATCTCTGAAGCTTTGGCTACTTGGGTTTCTTTTTAGAGCTGCTCTTGTTGCTTTTTTTTTTTTTAAGGGAGGGGAAAACAACAAAAAACCAACAACCCAACCAACCAACCCCAACCCTTGGAGCCTGTAAAATACAATTCCCCGGGATAGGAAGCTAATCCTCTTATTTCTACACATTTCTGGATGATTAAATGGCTGGATTATTTAAGTAGTGATTTGTTACTCGATTGCATCATCAAGGAGGTCTAAGGCATAAATATTAGCTCTGGGCTTTTGGCTCTTTGCTGCTGAAAGGGGGTTGAAGGTGTTCCGCAGACGAAAGCCAGAGGAATTAAATTAAACGAGTGTGCGGAGAGCAGCAGGTCACAGCAAACCCCTCAGCCCAGCTTGGCTCACGGAGCTCTAACCTTTCCAGGCAACACAGATGGTGAGGAACATCAGCTCTGCTCAGGAAATCTTCTGTCCTACCCCTACCAGCCCTTCTGCTGTGCCTGGAAAGGTTTGCAAACCCTTTATTAGCCTTCGCCTTGCCCTGCTCCAAGTCTTGGCAGCCGGTTGGAAAGTACAGAAGGTCCCAGAGTCCTGTGGCTGTGCTCTCCCCTCTCCAAGCCTGTGAGGGTTTGCATCAGCACCGGTAGGGCTGCTTGCCCCTGACACCGGTGCCGTGGGTCCCACACAGTCACTGATCCATGTGTGAGCAACATCAGAAAGTAGAGCAAGGGCAAGTGTGGAGTCTTTCACCTGGGGAGCAATAACCCCCCCTCAGTCAGCAGGGACATCTGCAACTAGAGCAGCTTGCTCAGAGAGACAATCAACCTGACCTGCAATGGGTACAGAGATGGAGCATCTCCCACCTCTCTGGGCAACATGGACCAGGCTCTCGCCACCTACAGGGTCAAACATTTCTCCCTTCTCTCCCTGAGAGATGTTGGGATGGGATGACTCCAATGAGAGAGGTTGTGAGGGGATGCCTCAAACGAGGAATATTGGGATAGGATGTCCTCAGGTGAAGGATGTTGGGGTGGGGTGTATCAGATGAGAGATATTGGGATGGGATGTCCTCAGGTGAAGGATGTTGGGGTAGGGTGTATCAGATGAGAGATACTGGGATGGGATGTCCTCAGGTGAAGGATGTTGGGGTGGGGTGTATCAGATGAGAGATATTGGGATGGGATATCTCAACACAGACCATCTGTGATGGTTGGAGGTTAATTGGAATATTTTAATAAGAGGAATTAGGTTATAGGCTGTGAAAAAGAAAACAGTGGTGATGTCCACTTCACTTATGGGTTTGCTGAGATGTACAAGAGCAAGGACATAGACATAGATAGACAGAGTCGCTGTGATCTGAGCTCTGGGCTGTTGGTTTCTCCCTCTCCTTGGCTTCTAACTGGATCTGTGTAACCCAACTAATCAATTGTGCTTCTAACCCTGATCTTCCTAATTCATCTTACACATAAGGCAGATCCTGGGATAAGATTGGGAAGTGGGGAGAAGGTGGAAGGGTGGTTGGGACCCCCTCTTGGGGACTCTGGGAGGGCTGTGGTGTTTCTGTGTTACCTTTTTACTGTATATAGCTGTAAATATCTGTAATATATTGTAAATATCTGCTTGTATATAGTGCTAAGCTGTGAACAGAAAGGGGCTTAAACTGGTGGAGGGGAGATTTAAATGGGATGTTAGGAGGAAGTTCTTCACAGCGAGAGTGGTGAGACACTTGCACATGTTGCCCAGGGAGGTTGTGGCTGCTCCCTGGAGCTGTTCAAGACCAGGCTGGATAAAGTCTTGAGCGACCTGTTCTAGTGGGAGGTGTCCCTGCCTATGGCACAGGGGGGTTGGAACTGGATGAGCTTTGAGGTCCCTTCCAACCTAAACCATTCTATGATTCATTCCTTAACTTCCAGCTGGCTGAGTCTAGTCTGGGTGAATTCAAATGTCTGGGGTTGGGGGGGCAGGTAATTCCCAAACCACCACACCATCTCTCCTTGTCCTGTCACAGCAGGCCCTGCACAGCAGTCTGTCCCCAGCTTTCTGATCTGCCCCTTGAAGCACTGAAAGGCCACCAGAAGGTGTCCCTGGAGCCTTCTCTTCTCCAGGTGGAACAACTCCAACTCTCTCAGCCTGGCTTCACAGCAGAGGGCTTCCAGCCCTACCACCTGTCTGGGCAACTTATTCCATTTGGGCATTTAAAAGGTATTGTGGATATTCAGCTTAGTCTGAGCGAGGAGGATGGTTTGCTGTGGACTTGAGGCTGGAGCAGAGCTGGAGGGCACAATTCCTCAGCCACTTTTAGAAGTTCAGTTGCAAAATGAGACCAAGTAAACATTTATTTGAGCTCAGGCTATCCACGCGGGTTATTGCACTGGGAATTCTTAGCTCTGCTCCATTAATTCTTTCATCTGTTGAGTTAATAAAGCCTCTGGAGCTCACCCCACAGAGCCAGCACATGGGGGGAGCTGCCCATCTCCCACCCTCTCCTGCATAACCCCCCAACCCCAGCTCCTCCTGCCACCTTCCCTTTCAACACAAACCCTGCTTTTTAATGAATTCAACCTTCAATGCAAATCAGATTACAAATAATAAGTAATTAACTTTATAAAATTGACATTATGGTTGATAACAAAATGTCAACATCTCCTTTCTAAACAAGGCAGAGCTGCTATTTGCAGAGCTTGGGCAAGGAGGGCACCAACCAGGTGGGAGAGCTCAGCAAAACCCAGGAAAGAACAAATCTTCCACATCTTGGGCTGTGGTTTCTTCTTTGATGCTGGTCAGAGGGGGTCCCTGCAGCCTCACGGGCTGGGGTCCCAAGCTGACTTGGCCAAAGGATATCAGGGTGGGATGTCCTTAGGTGAGGGATGCTGGGATGGGATGACTCAAATGAGAGATGTTGGGGTGGGATGTCCTCAGGTGAGGGGTGGGGTGTATCAGATGAGGGATGATGGGATGGGATGTTTCAGGTGACGGATGTTGGGGTGGGACATCCTCAGATGAAGGATGTTGGGGTGGGGTGTATCAAATGAGGGATGCTGGGATGGGATGACTCAAATGAGAGATGTTGAGGTGGGATGCTTCAAATGAAGGATATTGGGGTGGGATGATTCAGAGAGTTGGGATAAGATGCCTCAAATGAGGGATGTTGCGATGGGATGTCTCAAATGAGAGATGTAAAAAGATGCCTCAAATGAAGGATGTTGGGATAGGATGCTTCAAATGAGAGAGTTGGGGTGGGATGCCTCAGGTGAGGGATGTTGGGGTGGGATGCCCTCATCTGAAGGACATTGGGATGAGATGCTTCAAATGAGAGATGTTGTGATGAGATGCCTCAAATGAGGGATGTTGGGATGGGATGCCTCAAATGAGAGATGTTGGGATGGGGTGACTCAGATGAGGGATGTTGGAATGGGATAACTCAAATGAGGGATGTTGGGATGGGGTGACTCAAAAGAGAAGAGTTGAGGTGGGATGCCTCAGGTGAAGGATGTTGGGGTGGGGTGTCTCAGATTGTGGATGTTGGAGTGGGATGCCTCAGGGGAGGGATGTTGGGTTGGGATGCCTCAAATGAGGGATGTTGAGATGGAGTGCCTCAAAGGAGGGGTGTTGGGGTGGAATGTCTCAGAAGGGTAATGTTTGGGAGGGCATACATGATCCAAAGGATGTTGGAGTGGTGCACCTGAGACAAGGCATGTTGGGGTGGGATGCCTGAGGCAGGGCAGGTATCTCTTCCTGCTTTGCTGCTGTTCTAAGTAAAGTTTCTAGATTGTTTCATCTTGCAGTGGTGCTGAAGTGGAAGAGCTGAGTTTAGCTGATGGTATTTGCAGAGGTGTAAAGCACAGAAGAAAGAGGTCAGGCTGTGCTATGAGGACCTGAGCCTGGACTCCCACCTTCTTCTCAAGGTCTAGGTTTGACACCTGTGCTTTTGTAAAGAGCAAACAGAATTACCTTGTGGGTTAGAAAGTCTGGATCTGGGGTGGAGATAAAGCTCCTGATGGATGCAGAAGCCTAATAGAGATGTGACAATTGGCAAAGGGGGGAAGCTCCTTTAGGGAAAAGATGCCAGTGAGTTAAAAAAAGGAAAAAAAGAGAAATGTTTACTCTCATGAATGGAAAGAAAATCACTCCTCCACATGTAGTGGTGGCAGGACTGTGTGCTTTCTTGTTGCCCAAGAAATGAAGTTACTCATTTACCCCCAGTAACCCTGCCAAGCAGAGGTTAATGGCTGCAGTAAGGATCAAGTTAATCCTGGAAGCCCAAAATTGGGAGTGTGTGTGGTGGCATCAAAGCAGAATCTAAACACATCAAACACAAAGGGCTCTGCCCCAGTGCTTCCCAGGAAGAGAGAAGGAAAAAACCAAGGGTTTCATTTCTTTTGTTCTTGAGAGGGGGAGTTGTGTAATGGTTCCAGTTAAACACTGGGATTCTAGACTGGGTCAGAGCTGAGAACAGGGAGAGTTGAAAGCTTGAGGGAGTTGAGAGCTGTGGGCAGTTGAGAGCTGTGGGCAATTGAGAGCTGTGGGCAGTGAGAGCAGAGGGCAGTTGGGAGCTGGGGGCAGTTAAGAGCTGAGGGCAGTTGTGAGCTGAGGGTAGTTGAATGCTAGAGGCAGTTGAGAGCTAGAGACAATTGAGAGCTGAGGGCAGTTGAGTGCTAGAGGCAGTTGAGAGTTGGGGGCTGTTGAAAGCGAGAGGCAGTTGAGAGCTGAGGGCAGTTGAGTGCTAGAGGAAGCTGAGAGCTGGGGGAAGCTGAGAGCTGGGGGCAGTTGAGTGCTAGAGGCAGTTGAGTGCTAGAGGCAGTTGAGAGCTGGGGGTAGTTGAGAGCTGGGGGCAGTTGAGAGCTGGGGGTAGTTGGGAGCTGGGGGCAGTTGAGTACTAGAGGCTGTTGAGTGCTAGAGGCTGTTGAGAGCTAGAGGCAGCTGAGAGCTGGGGGCAGTTGAGAGGTGGGGGCAGGTTCACAGGAAGGTCACAAAGGAACAGATCCAGGCAGGTTTGGAATGCCTCCAAAGATGGAGATCCCACCACCTCTCCGGGTAGCCTGTTCCAGGGCTCCATCACCCTCAAAACTAAAGAATTTCCTCCTGATGTTTAGATGGAACTTATTGTGTTCAGGTTTGTGGTTGGAACTTCAAGGTCCCTTCCAGGTCCCTTCCAACCCAACCCATTCTAGGTGGAAAAAAACCAAAACAAACCCAAACAACCCAGCAAAACAAACCACCATTTTGGAATTATTTTTTCTGAAGGTGGCTATTTAGAGTTTGACCATTTGAGAAGATGCCAGTAGGGCCTGTGGCTCATTTAGGTTGGAAAAGACTGTGAAGAACAAGTCCAAAATTTATACAGTCCCAGAATTCCAGCATAATATCAGATAATAACGGCAAAATTGCTCTCAAGTCCTGCACATGATCCTGCCTGGGGCTTTCATTCAACCACCCAAGCCTCCCTGGGCCCTTTCCTGGGACACAAAGAGCTGCAAACATGGATTCATGGAAGCCAAAGCCTGCTGCTCTCCTGCTTTGGTTAATGAACCAGCACTTCTAGGAGCCACTTACTGCTCAATTGCCTTTTTTTTTTTTCCCCTATCCTTTTGTCCTGCTTGCCCCTCACCTTTCATTATTTTTCCCCCCCTCCTTTTATTCTTCCCCAACAAAGGGAGGTGTCTTCTTCTCTGTCATGTGAAGACACCTGGTGCAGAAGATCACAGAATCCCAATATGGTGGGGGTTGGAAGGCACTTTTGGAGATCCAGTCCCAACCCCCTCTGCTAAAGCAGGGGCACCCACAAGCAGCTTGCCCAGTGTGACTGTGGCTAAGTGGGTGTGGAACCTCTCCAGAGAAGGAAACTCCACAACCTCTCTGGACAGCCTGCTCCAGCACCCTTAAGGTAAAGAAGCTCACCTCTAGGCAGCAATAAGCAGGATAAGCTTCAATTCAAAGGATCATTCCTTAGGATTGGACAAGAGGAAATGGCCTGAAGTTGTGCCAAGCAAAGCTCAGGTTGGACATTAGGAAAAATTTCTTCTCAGAAAGGGTTCTCAGGCACTGGAACAAGCTGCCAAGGGAGGTGGTGGAGTCACCAACCATCCCTGGAGTGATTTAAAGGATGCATGGCTGTGGTGCTGAGGGATGTGGCTTAGTGGTAGTGGCTCGGTAGTAGGAATGGGATTGTGAGCTGTAGGCAAGCAGCTGGACTTGATGATCTCAAAGATCTCTTCCAACCTCAACAGTTCTATGACTCAGAAGAAATGGAGTGGGAGAAGGAGAGCAGCTCTCCACTGGGAGCCAGGCTGTGGCTTTGGGGGACGTGAAGCCATTTGAAAATCTACTTTTTGGAGTCAGTCCCCAAATCCACCTTCTAGTGAAGATGAAAACTAAACCCACCCAAAGCCCACACATTAATCTCGTCAGTGGAAAGAATCAGGTTGGGTTGATGATCTTCATCTTCTCTGTCATACATACCTGGAGAAGTAATTCAGGTGAATGCTTTTGTTTTCACTGGGGGCTATGTCAGCTTTCAGAGCTAGAGGCTCACTGGGGTTGGAGAAGACCTTTGAGATCATTGAGTCCAGCTGCTGACCTAATGCTGCCAAGTGCAGTGATTTCACAGGTGGCATTAAGTTGGAAGGGACCTTCAAAGATCATCTTGTCCAACCTCACTGCAGTCAGCAGGGACACCTCCAACTACAGCAGGCTACCCAGGGCTTCATCAAGCCTGACCCTGAATATCATCAGGGATGGAGCCTCAACCACATCCCTGGGCAACCTGTTCCAGTGTTTTGCCACTCTAAATGCCACAAATTCCACTATGATGTAAGAAAAAATAGGCTTGGGCAGGGTTTGTTTTGGGTTTTTTTCGATGGTGGGGCAAAGGCTCTTAAGATGCTCCTTTGTTTATCATCAATTCAGCCGTGGACCACAAACTGCAGCATCAAGGGTAGGTTGTGAGAGTGTTGGGTTGATAGCTTGGACCTGATAATCGCAGAGACCTTATAGCAACCTTCCAGTATCTGAAGGGGGCCTACAGGAAGGCTGGGGAGGGACTGTTCACAAGGTCTTGTAATGACAGGATGAGGGGGAATGGGTTCAAACTGGCAGAGGGGAGATTTAAACGGGATATTAGGAGAAAGTTCTTCACAGTGAGGGTGACGAGACAGTGCCACAGGTTGCCCAGGGAGGTTGTAGCTGCTCCCTCCCTGGAGGTGTTCAAGGCCAGGCTGGATGAGGTCTTGAGCATCCTGATCTAGTGGGAGGTGTCCCTGCCTATGGCACAGGGGGGTTGGAACTGGATGAGCTTTGAGGTCTCTTCCAACTGGAACCATTCTATGATTCTACGATTCTATGATTCTTTTCCAACCCTAATAATTCTATCACTCCATCTAAACTCCAGCTAAGCTGGAGAAACCCGAGGAGGGAAACGACTTCATTCAGCAGTGGCTTTGGCTTTCTGGTGGCCCTTTTGTCACACGCCTCCTTGTAACAATATTGACTTTAGAACACCTACACTTTGTTCTCTTCCTTAACAGGACAGCTGCTAAGTGGCTGGTAAAACAAACATCACATGCTCCGTGGGGCTCCTACAAGGTTGGCAATCAAGGGCTCTCTAATAACCTCTTAAATACTCTCATCCAGCTTGTCCTTGCTGTTTGCTTTAGGACAAGGCTGTTTTTCCTCCCCCCC
>VWZI01007571.1:269273-296721 GCA_013396835.1 Psilopogon haemacephalus
TTTTTTTTTTTTTTTTTGTGTGTGTCAGTCTGATGCTTCCTCTTTAAGTGCAGCAGTGGTGGCAGGGAGCAGAACTCCGGGCTCCAGGAGAGCTCTGAACTTGTCAGGGCTGTTTACTTACGGCGCTCGCACTGTTTGTGCAGTCAGAAGTCTTGATCTTGTATTTATCTCCTCTTAAAACAGCTACAGTTTATAGTTCAAACACATTAATCATTCCCAAGCCTTTAAAGGGCTTTTAAGTGGAGACACTGGTTCTGTTTGCTGTTTCATTTTGATTTCAAGCCTCCCTTCCGAATCAGAAGCCAAGTGCTCCAGAGGACATTGAAGGAGCACAGGCTGGAATCAACTGCAAGATGATTGCAAGGGCAGCAAAGCTGCTGGAGGGGCTGGAGAACGAATCTTGTCAGGGGCAGCTGGGACCTGAGGTTGTTCAGCCTGGACAAAAAGAGGCTGAGGGGAGACCTTCTGGCTCTCTACAGCTCCCTGAAAGGAAATTGGAGCCAGGTGGGAGGTTGATCTCTTCTCCCAAGGAACAAGAGATAGGATAGGACCAAAAAAATGGCCTGAAGTTGCTCCAGGAAGTTGCATCAGAAGAAACTTTTTCACAGGATCATACGATGTTAGGGGTCGGAGGGACCCAAGGTCATTGAGTCCAATCCCCCTGCCAGAGCAGGACCAGACAATGTAGCTCAGGGCACACAGGAACACATCCAGACAGGCCTTGAAAGTCTCCAGACAAGGAGACTCCACAACCTCTCTGGGGAGCCTGAGCCAGTGCTCTGTGGCCCTTACAGTAAAGAAATTCCCCCTTGTGTGGAGGGGGAACCTGCTGCAGCTTACACCCATTGCTCCTTCTCCTATCACAGGCAGCAAGTGAGCAGAGCCTGTCCCCCCACTCCTGACCAGCCCTCAGATATTTATAAACAGTGATTAAATCCCCTCTCAGTCTTGGGGGTTGGAACTAGATGACCCTTGTGGTCCCTTCCTGCCCTGACATATTCTATGATTCTCTTCTCCAGACTAAGCAGCCCCAGGTCCCTCAGCCTCTCCTCATCAGGCAGTGCTCCAGTCCCCTCATCACCTTCATAGCCCTCTGCTGGACCCTCTCCACCAGATCCTTGTCCATCTCAAACTGGGGAGCCCAAAATTGAATGCAGTGTTCAAAATGAGTTCTCACCAGGACAGAATAGAGGGAAAGGAGAACCTTCCTTGATCTGCTGGACACACTCTTCTTAATACACCCCTGGATCCCATTGGTCTTCCTGGCCACAAGGGCACATTGCTGTCCCATGGATGTTCTCCACCAGCACTCCCAGGTCCCTCTCCCCAGGGCTACTCTCCAGCAGATCACCTCCCAATCTGAAATGGTTGTCAAACACTGAAACAGGCTTCCCCAGGAGATGGTTGAATTCCCCATCCCTGGAGGGGTTTAAAAGAGGCAGAGATGTGGTGCTGAGGGCCATAGTTTAGCACCAGCCTTGGCAGCATTAGAGAACATCTGGACTCAGCGATCTTAAAGGTCTTTTCCAACCTAAGTGATCCTGTTTCTATGAGAAGTTTGGCACCACTCTGAAAAAATACCACTGCAGGAAGATATCCTTTGGAGGGACACTTCAGAGTGGAGCAGCACTTCGTGCTGGAAGGAAGGACTCAAGCATGTCCTTCCTGCTTGAGCTGGTGTGCATAGGATCATAGTACTATAGAATGGTTTGGGGTGGAAGGGTCTTTTCAGGCTCATCCAGTCCAACTCCTTGCAGTCAGCACAGCCATCTGCAACTCCTGCAGGTTGCTCAGAGCCCCCAGCAACATGATCTGGAGTGGGTCCAAAGTTTCTCCCCAAAACTCAGTGTCCTGCATCAAGCAGATGTCCTGCTAGCTGGAGGGCAGTGGGAAAGCTGCTCTGATCCCATGGACGTTTTCTGGGGAGCTCCATCACTCCCCAGCTGATGAACTGGACATAGAGAACCCTTCTCCTTCACAGTGCCCAGTGTGAAGGGCTGATCATGTTTACAGGACACAGAATCACAGAATGTTAGGGCTTGGAAGGGACCTCTGGAGATCATCAAGTCCAATCCCCCTGCCAAAGAGGGGTCCCCTGGGGCAGGTCACATAGGAACGCACCCAAATGATCTTGAAAGTCTCCAGAGAGGAAGACTCCCCAACCTCTCTGGACAGCCAAAAGAAACAAAGAAAAATCCACTGTGGAGTTCCAGGGCCTGGAAATTCCCCTTCAGGAATTGGTCAGGAATTGGCCTGCAACCACTCTGAGGTGGGTTAACTGGGTGGCAGTGGGACACAGAGGGGTTGAAGCCAGCGAGCGTCAATCCCGGCAGGGATCCAGTGGTGAGATCTGGCAGGGCAGCAGATGATGAGGCTTTGACATGCTCCCTCGAGGGCTGTGGGTTCCCAAACCATCCCATAAATTGCAGCAATGCTTCGCTAACCCAACGCTCACATCTGCTGGAGGCAGCTCTCTCTGCTCCACCAAACCCAACCCTTTGCTCGGCGCTCTGAAATTCCCAGTGAGAGCAAGATGCTGCTGAACTGAGGGTGAAGGCCAGCAGAAAGCCATGGCATGGATCCTGGCAGGGCTTTTTTTCCACCCTGGAGAGCCAAAAGCAATCTCTGGAAATGTCTTCTTCCAAATACAATCATCCAATTGTGCTTTTGTGCTCCTTTGGTGCCCTGCAGGGATTGCGACCCAGGCTGTGAAGCTGTGGCTTGGGTGAACCCCGTGGGAGGTGGGAGCAGCCTTTGGAGAAGGCTTCATGCACATGGGAAGCTGAGAGCTGGTGACTTTGTCCCAGATGTTCCATTTTTGGGTCAAAGCAGGGCAAAAGCACGGATTTCTCATCATCTTGTTTCATGCTCCAGCAGTGTGATTGCTCCAGGAATGAGCTGCTGTGGCCAAGGGGTTGGCAGGTGTGGTAGATGTTCACAGCTCTCCTTGCCTGAGAAGATGCCACCTGCAGAGCACTGGGCTGTGGCATCCTGCTGCCAGGACTAGCATGGTGAGTTGATGAGAAATCATAGAATCATAGAATGGTTTAGATTGGAAGGGACCTCAAAGCTCATCCAGTTCCAACCCCCAGCCATAGGCTCCCACTAGAACAGGTCACCCAAGGTCTCATCCAACCTGGCCTTGAAATGAACTCTTCCTGCATCCTTCTGCTTTTCTACTGCATCCTTCTCCTCCAACACCTTCTATTTCTCTGTGGCAGAGGCCAAAGGTGCCTCTGGAAATGACAGAATCCCAAAATCCCAGCATGGTGGGGGTTAGAAGGAACCTCTGAAGATCGTCTAGTCCTCATTCCAGGCAACTTTATCTCTGCTGATCAGTCCAGGACCCCTCCAAAACATTTCAGAACCCTCCAGTTCTCATCTCTAACACCTCCCACACACCTCCATCCTCATTGATCATCTCAGGACTCGTCCAAATAATTTCAGAACCCTCCAGTTCTCATTTCCTTCACCTCCCAGACACCTCCATCCTTGTTGATCATCTCAGGACCCCTCCAAAACATTTCAGGACCCTTCAAAATAATTTTAGAACCCATTAAATAATTCCAGAGCCACTCCAAATCATTTCAGAACCCTCCAGTTCTCATCTCCATCATCTCCCAGGCACCTCCATCCTCGCTGATCATCTCAGGACCCCTTCAAATAATTTCAGGACCCATCCAAATAATTTCAGAACCCATCAAATAATTCCAGAGCCCCTCCAAATCATTTCAGAACCCTCCATTTCTCATCTCTATCACCTCCCAGGCACCTTCATCCCCACTGATCATCTCAGGACCCCTTCAAATCATTTCAGGACACTTTAAAATAATTTCAGAACCCATCAAATAATTCCAGAGCCATTCCAAATCATTTCAGAACCCTCCAGTTCTCATCTCTGTCACCTCTCAGGCACCTCCATCCTTGTTTATCATCTCAGGACCCCTCCAAATCATTTCAGAGCCCATCAAATAATTCCAGAGCCTTTCCAAATCATTTCAGAACCCTCCAGTTCTCATCTCTATCACCCCCCAGGCACCTCCATCTTCACTGATCATCACAAGACCCCTCCAAATCACCTCAGGAACCCTCCAAATCACTGCAAGACCTGTTTAGTTCTCTTCTCCATCACCCCATCAGGCACCTTCATCTCTGCTGGCTCCCACCAGGGTTTGCTACCTGTGCATAGGAGGTTCATCCCTGCTCCCTCTACATCTTCATGCAGGCTGCTGGTCTGGGGCTTTGAGGGAAAAGGCATTAAAGCTTGTGAGCACTTGGGTCTGATGGTAATGAGAGTTGGCTAAGTGGTGGTGGCAGGGCTCTCCCGAGGGTGATGCATCCTGGTTTGATCTGTGAGCTCCATGGTTGCCCTCCATGATGTTTATTTGAAGCAGTTTCACTAAATACTGGGACTTATTCCTGTTTACACACGAGCTCAGAGGGGCAGAAGAGCTTCCCCGTGATTTGCTGTGAGAGTATTTCTGCTCCTCTGCAAAAAATCTCTTGCCTATAAAATCCCAGGCTGGAAGGGACCTCAAGGATCATCTGGTTTTGGCAAGATGGCCCAGGCCCTGTCCAGATGAATCCAGTGGGGGATACTCCAAACCCCTCAGGCCATTGTGGTCCTGGGAAAGCTGCTGTGGGTGCCCCTGCTTTAGCAGGGGCTTTGGACTGGATGATCTTCTGAGGTCCCTTCCAACCTTGACCATTCTGAGATGCTGTGTGATGGGTGAACTCTTCCTCATGCTGGAGGTGCTGCTTCCATGCATCCATCTTGCTCTTGTCAGACCCCACCTGGAGTACTGTGTGCATTTCTGAAGCCCCCAGTACAAGAAAGACATGAAACTGCTGGAGAGAGTCCAGAGGAGGGCCATGAAAATGATCAGAGGGCTGGAGCACCTCTGCTATGAGGACAGGCTGAGGGAGTTGGGACTTTTCAGCCTGGAGAAGAAAAGGCTTCGAGGAGACCTTATAGCAGCCTACCAGTATCTGAAGGGGGCCTACAGCAGGGCTGGGGAGGGACTGTTCACAAGGTCTTGTAATGACAGGACGAGGGGGAATGGGTTCAAATTGGCAGAGGGAAGATTTAAACTGGATGTTAGGAGGAAGTTCTTCACAGTGAGGGTGGTGAGACACTGGCACAGGTTGCCCAGGGAGGTTGTGGCTGCTCCCTCCCTGGAGGTGTTGAAGGCCAGGCTGGATGAGGTCTTGAGCGACCTGTTCTAGTGGGAGATGTCCCTGCCTATGGCACAGGGGGGTTGGAACTGGCTGAGCTTTGAGGTCTCTTCCAACCTAAACCATTCTATGATTCTATGAATACTGCATCCAGTCCTGGTGTCGCCATCATAAAAAGGACACAGAGCTGTTGGATTGTGTCCAGAGGAGGGCCACAAAAATGATTCGAGGGCTGAAACACCTCCTTGAGTCCAACCATCAACCTAACATCACCATGGCCACCAGAAACGATTCTGTTCTGTGACGCAGCTGCAGACAAATGGCATCGACTTTTTGTACAGCTTATGCCACGAAGAAGAAGGTCTCTGTGAGGGCAAGGTGGGGCAGAAAAGTTGGGTCTTTATGCTGCGGACCTGCCCTTCTCAGGCACCTCTCCAACTGCTGCAGCTCTGTGCTTGTAACAAATTCTCCTTCCATAAGATGTCAGTGTGGCACAGGAGTTTGGACGCTTGTTTGTTAGTTGTGGGAGTCATCCATCACAGCCTAACGACGGAAAAGCAGCTTCTGGACCACCACCAACTTTCAGCTCAATTTGAAGCTCACAGCTTTCATTTCCCCACCCCTCCCCCCACCCCTTGTTGGAGGAATTGCTGTGCCGAGTTGATGCCGTGAAATCATGACTGCTCACCTCCGCTGAGAGGAACCAGCATGAGATGCTCCTCACCAGCCCCGGTCTCTCCTCATGCCTTTCATCTTCCTGACTCCACTGGGCTCCTTTCACTCTCCAAAATCCAACCCTGCATGTTTTTTCCTTCATTCTGTGCATTTGAGATAATAAACAAGGAAAAAAAATATATATAAGATTATAGAATGGTTTAGGTTGGAAGAGACCTCAAAGATCATCCTGTTCCAACCCCCTGCCATAGGCAGGGACACCTCCCACTAGATCAGGATGGATTGATAATATTCTGGATGTCTCTTATGAACCAGATGTAGCCAGCCCCCCTAGAACTCCCTGAAGGGAGGCTGAGCTGAGCTGGGGGTTGGTCTCTTCTCCCTAGTGTCAGGTGATAGAACAAGAGGAAATTGTGGCAGGGGAGGTTTAGGTTGGAGATCAGGAAAAAAAAAAAAATTCTCAAAAGAGTGGTCAGGCATTGGAACAGGCTGCCCAGGCAGGTGCTGGAGCCACCATCCCTGGAGGGGTTCAAGAATCCTGTGGCCATGAGCACTTGGGAATGTGATTTAGGGGCCATGGTGGTGTTGGCTTGATGATTGGACTCGGTGATCTCAGAGGGCTTTTCCAACCACGATCCAAGGTGCCTATTTTTTGGAACAGCTCCATGAATGGTACCAACAGATGACAGAGAGATGAAAATAGAAGAGGGAATGAATTCCTCCTCCTCTACACTAAAAGCAGTGAGGACAACCAGAGCCCAGCAAAGAGCCTTCTCCTGCTCTGAGAGGCTTCTCTCCCCAGCAGAGCACGGAGTGAGCTGCTGATGGGAATTGCCGGGAAGTCCTTCTTGTTGTGGAGGCTTCGAGATGGGCAAGGAAGATCTGATTGGAAGGCACATCCCTGGCCTAGATGCAGGCTGCACTTAACAGCTATCAACACACCAGTGCCAAGAGGAGAACGTTAACCTCCCTGGTGCCAACGCGGCTCCGCGGATCCATTCTTTGGCTGCCGTGCAAGGTTATAAAACAGCAATAATGGCATGCTGGAAAAAGGCCATTTCACTGCTAGAAACACTGCTCCTGGGCAACTGCCAGCCTTCTGCAATGGAACAAGCATGCCTTTGCCCCCATCAGGAGTGTCAAAGCAGCTATGGGATGGTACCTGCTGGGAGAAGCCATCGCACCACAGGATCATAGATCACAGGGTCAATTAGGATGGAAGAGACCTTTGAGATCACTGAGTTCAACCATTAACCCAGCACTGACAGGGCACCACCAAACCATGGACCTCAGCACCACATCTCCATGGCTTTGGAACCCCTTCTGGGATGGGGACTCCACCACTGCCCTAGGGAACCTGGGACAGGCTTTGACAACCCTTTCCATGAAGAAGTTGTTCCTCACATCCAACCTAAACCTCCCCTGGGGCAACCTGAGACCATTTCTTGTCCTATTGCATGTTCCTTGGGAGAAGAGACCAACCCCCATCTGGCTTCAGGGACTTGTAGAAAGCCAGCTGTCACCTCAACCTCTCTTTCTCCAGAATCCACAACCCCAGGTCTCTCAACTGCTCCTCAGCAGCTCTGTTCTCCAAACCCCTCACCAGCTGTGCTGCCCTTCTCTTTGCCTGCTCCAGCCTCTCAATGTCCTTCTGGAAGCGAGGGGACCAAGCCTGCACCCAGGACCCAAGCATGTCCTCACCAGTGCATTTCTTCCCCTTGTCAAGTCCTGCCCCAGGCTGCCCAGGGCAGTGGTGTAGTCCCCAACCCTAGAGGGGTTTCAAAGCCCTGGGGATGTGATGCTGAGGGCCATGGTTTGGTGGTGACCTGGCAGTGCTCTGTTAATGGCTGGACTCTGTGATCTTGGAGATCTCTTCCAAGCCTAAACATTTCTGCAACTCTGTGATTAATCTCCAGTCGGATTCTTGCTGGTCCAGCTCACTTCTGTCTAACCCAAAGCAGTTGGGCACAGTTTGCTGCCTGCCTCTGACACATCCGTGTGCTGGGAGAAGGCTGCCATTGGATCCAGATGGAGAGAAGCTGTGCTCTCCAGGGCAGAGGGAACCCATTAGCAGCAGGTCGTATTCCAAGGAATTCCTTTTCAATTTCCTTCCTGATTACCCTGCTTATCCGCAAGGACGAACCCTCCTCTGGTCTCCCTTTGGTTTATCTCCCCACTAATTCTCCTTAACTTGTGTATTTTCTTTACTCTTCACCTTATTTTGGCTTTTAAAATATTTTTAGTTTTTTTTTCCTTTTTATTATTATTTTTAAGGACAGCCTGGAGGGTTCATGCTGCTGTGTGGGGGGTGATCGGGTGCCTCTTCTGGGACGTGCTGTATGATGGATCACGAGGTAGGTGGATCAGAGGAGCCTTTTGAGGATCTGCCTTTAATGCAGAGTCCTAAAATAAGTTAAATAATAATAAAAAAAAAAAAAGACACCTGCATGGTGCTCACTTTTCATGAGCTGCAGCTTCTCTGAGCCAGTTCAGATGGGATGGGAGAGATGGGATCTCCAATCTGTGAGGGAGGAGTCCTTTGTTTTTGTCTCTACCCAGCCTCTGAAGAGTGTTGTGTTGTTTTTAAGTGGTTCAGTGCAACAGGAACGAGGCTTTGAAGCACCAGGGCTGTCGGAGTGGAAGCCCTCTGCTCTGAGGCCAGAGTTGGGGTTGTTAAGCCTGGAGAAGAGAAGGCTCCAGGAAGAACCTCTGGTGGCCTTTCAGTGCTCAAAGGTGATGATCAGAAATCTGGGGACAGACTTTTGAGCAGGGCCTGTTGTGCCAGGACAAGAGGTGATGGTCTGAACTAAAAGAGAGGAGATCCAGACTAGGAAGAGATAAGTCATGTTTGACCCTGAGGGTGGTTGTCCAGAGAGGTGGGAGATGCCCCATGCCTGGAACCATTCCAGGCCAGACTGTTTGTGGCTCTGAGCAGCCTGCCCTAGTTGCAGCTGTCCCTGCTGACTGCAGAGAGGTTGCATTAGATGACCTTTTTAAAGGTCCCTTCCAACCCAAACCAGTCCATGATTCTATGATAACTCCATTTTCTTTCCTGCAAGCCCTCAGCAGCTTCCTGTGGGACCCCAAAGCACCTTCCCCAGCGGTCCCACACACAGGATGCAGGCTGCTTGCTAGGATGTTCTCACTGTAGATTGCTCCACCCTGAGCAGAGAGAGAGCAACTCAGAGACCTCCCCTTTTCACTCTTTCCACTCCCAGCAGAGTTTTGACACCGGCTTTGGGAACAGGACTTGTCCTTGACCCTGTCAGCTCCATCCTGGAGCTGGTCATGTGAGCGCCACTGCTGATAAGGGCTGGGTCTGCTTGAGCTGTGCTGCTCTGCTGTCTGCAAGGTTGAGGGCTTAAAAACAAAGGCTGGAGCAGGACTGGGTACAAATTCACCCTTGAATATACATCATCACAGGAATTCTCTTTGGCATGCAACCAGCCCTGCTTTGGCACGCTGCCCAAAGTTGGGCACCAAAAATGATGGACCAGGGTGGGGTTTGGGTACTGCTCTCTACAACTCCCTGAAAGGAGGTTGAAGCCAGGTGGGTGTTGGTGTTTTCTCCTCAGGAATAAGTGACAGGATGAGAAGAAATGGCCTCAAGTTGCAGCAGGGAAGGTTTAGGATGGACATTAAAGCAACCCCTTCACTGAAAGGGTTCTCAAACACTGCAACAGGCTTGCCCAGGAGGTGGTGGAGTCCCCATCCCTGGAGGGGTTTGAAAGAGGCAGGAATAGAATAGAATAGAATAGAACAGAACAGAACAGAACAGAATAAGCTAGGTTGGAAGAGACCTCCAAGATCACTCAGTGCCTTAGCAGAGTTAGAGGATGGTTGGACTGGACAATCTTTAAGGTCTTTTCCAACCAAAGTGATTGTGTTTCTATTACAAGTTTGCCACCACTCTAAGTAAAAACACTGCAAGGAAAGATCCTTTGGAGGGACACTTCTGAGTGGAGTAGCAGTCAGGCCCTCACTGCTTGGACTGTGGTGGTTGAATCCCCATCCCTGGAGGAGCTTTAGAGAGGCAGAGATGCAGTGCTGAGGGACATGGTTTAGCACCAGAGTACTTGGTAGAGTTAGAGAATGTTACCACAGTAACTTGGTAGAGTTAGAGAATGTTTGGACTGTGATTTCAAAGGTCTTTTCCAACCAAGACAATTCCTTGATTTAAAAGGAGGCTGACAAAGCCCTGGTTACACATCAGCCTCCCCAGAGCAGCTCTCCCAGTGTGAACACTGTGAAACCAGAGCAGTACAGGATGGAAATGCAGGAAAAGAGCATTAAAAAAAAAAAAAAAAAAGGCTTTGGTGTAAACAGGGCAGCAAACAGAGGTTCTGAGTGGCTGAACTGAGATGTTAGCAAACAAGCTGGACAAGTCTGGGCTCTGTTTTCTGAGCCATCAGCTGCAGTTGAAAGCAAACTTTGGGAAAGTGTGGTCCCCTCTGAGGTCTGCGCCGCGGTGAGCTCCCTGGTGCTTTCCAAGCCTCAACTGGTTTGTTTTTTGCTGGGCTAATAAAAGTTACAAGGAGCAAAGGAAAAGACGTAGTGGAATTGGGTTGTGTAAGAGCCAGCACAAGCTGAAGCTTCAGATCTGGGCTCGGCTTTAAATAAACCAGACCAAAACCCAACTTGCGGCTCCGGATGTGGGCAAGATGCCATGAAGTGAGCACCAACCTAAGCTGCTGTGAGGTGTGTGAAGCTGGGAGACCCCAGGTTAGATCCACCTCCTGCTGGTTTCCAGCAAAGGGTTTGAAGTTTTTGGTGGGGGATGGGTCTGGTTTTAATTTGTTGGTTTTATTTATTTTTCTCTTCTTGGAGAGAAGATGCACCAGGGTGCTCTTGGGGAGTTGGTGGCGAAAAGCAGGCGGTGGTGGAGATGTAAAGGCAGAGAAGGAGGAGGACAAATCTGTCTGTGGACACATTGGGTTTTTTGTACATCTGGGGAAGGTTGGTAACCAGTGTGGGGACAACCATGAGGGAGGTAGAAGTTGTGAGTCCACAGGTTTGAGGTGGTGAGGGGAGGTTAATGAGATAGAATCATAGAATCATAGAATGGTTTAGGTTGGAAGAGACCTCAAAGATCATCCAGTTCCAACCCCCCTGTGCCATAGGCAGGGACACCTCCCACTAGAACAGGTCACTCAAAGTCTCATCCAACTTGGCCTTGAACACCTCCAGGGAGGGAGCAGCCACAGCCTCCCTGGGCAACCTGTGCCAGTGTCTCACCACCCTCACTGTAAAGAGCTTCCTCTTTCAATCTCCCCTCTGCCAGTTTAAATCCATTACTCCTCATCCTGTCACCACAAGACCTTGTAAACAGTCCCTCTCCAGCCTTCCTGTAGGCCCCTTTCAGATACTGGAGATCTGTTAAACTTCCTCTGAAGGCAAACCCGTGTAGGAATTCAGGGTTTAGTGCTGGAAAGCCACATTCCAAGAAGGATGTTGAGCTGCTGGAGTGGATTGAGAGAAGGGCAGTGAAGCTGGTGAAAGGTCTGGCAAATAGGTCTGGTGAGGAGCAGCTGAGGGAACTGAGGTGGTTCAGCCTGGAGGAGAGGAGGCTGTGGGGAGTCCTCATGGCTCTCTACAACTCCAGGAAAGGAGGCTGGAATGAAGTGAGGATTAGTCTCTTCTGACAAGAAGTGACGGGGCAAGAGGAAACGGCCTCAAGTTGCACCAGGGGAGGTTTAGGTTGGACATGAGGAAGGATTTCTTCCCCCAGAGAGTTGTCATGGTCTGGTGCATGCTGCCCAGGGCAGTGGTAGAGTCCCCATCCCTGGAGGGGTTTCAAAACCATGGTGCTGAGGGCCATGGTTTGGTGGTGACCTGGCAGTGCAGAGATAATGGTTGGATTTGATCTGAGGGGTCTTTTCCAGCCCAAACAACTGTGTGATTCCATGTTCCTTTTCAAAGGAAGGCTCGGGAGCAGCACACTGCTGACAAGAGCAGAGCTGGCTGACTAGCAGCCTGCACCTCTGGAGGGTCTTTTCTTCCAGGTTGGAGTTTTCTTTTGCAGGAGCCATTGCTGTAAATAAAAGCTTTGGTGTGTGGCAGATTTGGGATTTGGGGAACTCGTGCACGAACCCGTGTGGGACCAACATCCCCATCCCCAAGAGTAAAGCTGCTTGAGAGGAGCTTTTCTGATGCACAGCATAATCACTCTCACCCAACTAGTTGTGTCTTGATTGCTCTCCAACACCCGCCCTGCTATCTCTTATTGTTTAATGGGTACTTGGCATCTCCTTGGTCTAAGCTTGCCTGGGACCCATTGGAGATAAACTCTTCCTCCATTACCATCAACTGGAAGGTTTTATGGGCTTGATGAAAAAGATACCTGGGACAAATCGTCGTTTTATGTCTTGGAGAAGTAAGACCTAAGAGGCCTCCAGCCAGGCAGTAAGAAGATCATCAAGCATTAAGGCGAAGGTATAATTTGTCTCTCATCCTCTTTACCGAAGGGCTGAGGGATCCTTTCTGGGTAAATAGAACGTTCAGCTGTCTTCTTGGCACGGTAGATAAGGGCAAATCCACTTCCTTGGCAGATTCTAATGATCTACATTAGCCACCCAATTTAGTTAAAAATACTGTTTTCTCCTAATTAAGCAAATTGTTGCGAGCTAGGTCGCTGACTCCCAGGGAAGTTACAGTTTCTGCCTTCTAGGCTTGCTGACAAGAGCAGAGATTTATCTCCAACACAGATCACTGGAGAGGCTTCCTGGTATTTTATTACCCACATGCAACTTTCTGGCTGTTACTAGGAGATTAATGAAGAGGGGAGGGCATTGAGGGTGGGGGGAAGGCTGGGATGGAGGTGGCGGCGGTGAGGGGAGTTCAGCAACAGTCTGTGCATGACAAATATTAATTAGATTTCATTTCATATGCAGATGATGCAATCAGCTGTGCAAGGCTGGAGATAACACTTTTGTCTAGGTTTGTTTTTTGACCTTGAGAGGCTGTGNCTCGGCCCCCTCCCCAATCCTACACCTCCCCACCCTCCTTTCTGCACACACATCAGGATTCACATCTTAATTACGCTCTGTGGTTTCAGTTCCCTTTCATAGGCACAGATTAGTGGATGTTAACACGTGGGATAGACAAGATAACTACCTGCGTGTCAACTAAGGCTCAGCCTACGAGGATGCTCCTGCAGGATAGTCCCACTGCTTGGAGGGAGGATCATGGAAGCACAGAATCAGAATCATGGAAGCACAGCATCAGAATCATGGAATCAGAGAATTGTGGAATCAAAGAATCATAGACTTGTGGAATCACAGAATCGTGAAATCATAGACTTGTGAATCACAGAATCAGTCATGACATAATAGAACCATGGAATCATGAAGTCATGGAATCATGGAGTCAGAGAATCAGAGAATCACAGAGTCATGCAATCAGAGAATCATGGAGTCACAGAATCATAGAATCATGGAATCAGAGAATAATGGAATCAAAGAATCACAGAATCATAGAATCACAGAGTCATGGAAACATAGAAACATGGAGTCATAGAATAATGGAATCAGAGAATCATAGAATTACAGAGTCATGGAATAATGGAACCATGGAATTATGGAGTCACAGAATCATAGAATAAAAGAATCATGGAATCATGGAGTGACAGAATCATAAAATGATGGAATCAGAGAAGCATGGAATAAAAAAAATCATAGAATCACAGAATCATAGAATCGCACAGTCATGGAATCATAGAATCATGGAATCATGTGGTCACAGAATCATAGTAATGGAATTGTAGAATCACAGAGTCATGGAATCATAGAATGATGGAAACATAGAATCACGGAGTCATGAAATTATGAAATCGTGGAATGATGGAGTCATGAAATGATGGAATCACAGGGTCATAGAATCATGGAACCATAGAATCATAGAATTGTTTCAGCTGAAAAGACCTCTAAGATCATCGAGTCCAGTTATTGAACTAACACTACCATGGCAATCAAACCATAGAATCACACAACCATGGCATGCTGGGTGTTGCAGGTGACCTCTGGAAATCATTGAGTCCAACCCCTGTGCCAAAGAAGGTTCACATACAGAAGGTCACTCAGCAACACATCCAGGTGGGTTTGGAATCTCTTCAGAGATGGAGACTCCACCGCCTCTCTGGGAAGCCTGCTTCAGTCCTCTGTCAGCCTTAAAGAGGGTTCCTCTTCATCTTTGGGTAGAAATTCTGATGTTCCAGTTTGTGCCATTTACCCTTTGCCCTGTCAATGGGCACTACTGCAAAAATCCTGATCCCATCCTCCTGACTCCCACCCTCATCAGCACTGATGGGACTCCTCCTCAGGCTGCTCTTCTCCAGCCTAAAATCCCCCAGTTCTCTCAGTCTTTCCTCCTCACAGAGATGTCCCAGTCCCCCCAGCATCTTTGCAGCTGACCAACTCCCCAGCAGTGAGCAGGGATCATATATGCATGTCTAGAATCACAGAATTGTTTGGGTTGGAAAAGACCTCTAAGGTCACCAAGTCCAACCATCAACGACCACCATGGCCATCAAACCATGACCCAAAGTGCCATGACCACACTTTTCTTGAGCACTTCTGTGTCTGTAGGTATGCATCTCTATAATTACAAACAACTTGCAGTGTCCCATCCTAAACCTGGAGCTAGTCATGGAATCATAGTTCATAGAATACTTTGGGTTGGAAGAGACCTTAAAGATCATCCAGTCCAACTCCCCTGCAGTCAGCAGGGACATCCCTGACTAGATCAGGTTGCCCAGATCCCTGTTGAGCCTCACTTTGAGTATGTCCAGAGATGGGGCCTCAACCACCTCCCTAGGCAATCTTTCTACCCTTAGTAATAGAATGTTTCAGCCCTTAGTCATAGAATCATAGTTCATAGAATAGAATAGAATAGAATAGAATAGAATAGAATAGAATAGAATAGAATAGAATAGAATAGAATAGAATAGAATAGAATAGAATAGAATAGAATAGAATAGAATAGAATAGAATAGAATAGAATAGAATAGAACAAGCCAGGGTGCAGGGGTTGCAATGGAGTGAAGGGCTTGCAGCAGGATGCACATCATGGCCATCCCTGCAGGATGGGACCCACAGAGACTCTGGAGCAATCTCTCCATCTAACTCTTTGACTGGTCCTCACCCTGATAGCATAGAACAGAACAGAACAGAATAGAATAGAATGGAATAGAATAGAATAAGCCAGATTGGAAGAGACCTCCCAGATCATCCAGTCCAACCTATAACCCAGCCCTATGCAATAGCGCTAAGTGCTCCATCCAGGTTTTCCTTGAACACCTCCAGGGATGCAGAATAGTTTGGGTTGGAAGGGACCCTGAAGATCATCCAGTCCAACCTATAACCCAGCCCTATGCAATAGCGCTAAGTGCTCCATCCAGGTTTTCCTTGAACACCTCCAGGGATGCAGAATAGTTTGGGTTGGAAGGGACCCTGAAGATCATCCAGTCCAACCTATCATGCAGCCCTATCCAATGGCACTAAGTGCTCCATCCAGGCTTTTCTTGAACACCCCCAGGGATGTAGAATAGTCTGGGTTGGAAGGGACCCTAAAGATCATCCAGTTCCAACTCTCCTGCCATGGACAGGGCCACATCAGGAGCATGAACTTTCTTCATCCTCCATCCAAGCAGCTTTTGGCTTGAATTCCGTCTTTTTTTCATTACAGTTTAACTCAAACCCTTTATCCACACAAGTATTACTTTTCTTCTCCCCCCCCCCTCCGCCCCGGTCTTTAAGATCTTAGTCCTTATAAATGTCATCACCCCTGGCTTTTATCTCGTTCCATGAACTCTTGCAGGCACCGGGAAGCGCCGCGGTTCTTTATTGTCCTAGGGAGCCGTTCCACGGGTCCGGGAGCTGCTGGACTATAAATAATCATAACGCGAGGAGACGCCGTCAGCTTCCATCCATCAGGTTTGTTTCCTCACCAAGTGGCAATTTGCTCCAGCGCTCATAGTTATGCAAATGAAGAGTAAAATAGTCATATCCTCATCTGCTAATAGCTTGTCAGAGGGGAGGAGGCGGTTGCGTGGAGATGGGAAGAGGTTCGTGGAGTCGCAAGAGGCTGGCCAAGCTCCACGTGGCTGGTAGCGTAGGCTCTGAGGGCTGATTCGTAGGTCCATAGAATGGTTTGGGTTGGAAGGGACCCTGAAGATCAGCTGGTTCCAAGCAACCCATCATGGGCAGGGACACCTTAGAATTATAGAATCATAGCATCGTAGAATCGTAGAATCATAGAGTCATAGCATCAGTCAGAGTCAGAAGGGACCACAAGAATCATCCAGTTCCAACCCCCCTGCCATGCTCAGGGACAACCTACCCTAGAGCAGGCTGCCCACAGCCTCTGCCAGCCTGGCTGCAAACACCTCCAGCCATGTGGCCCCAACCACCTCCCTGGGAAACCCATTCCAGGCTTTCACCACTCTCATGCTCAGTGACTTTGTCCTCACATCCAATCTGAATCTCCCCACCTCCAGCTTTGCTCCATTCCCCTTAGTCCTTTCACTACCTGATAGCCTAAAAAGTCCCTCCCCAGCTTTTTTTCTAGGCCCCCTTCAGATACTGGAAGGCCACAAGAAGGTCACATGGGAGATCCTCCTGAACAGTTTCAGTCCAACAGTTCCTCCCAACTGTTTCAGTCTGTCCTCATAGCAGAGGTGCTGCAGCCCTCTGAGGATCCTTGCAGCCCTTCTCTGGACACACTCCAGCATGTCCACATCCCTCTTGTAACAGAGGCTCCAGAACTGGACGCAGTACTCCAGGTGGGGTTTCACCACACTGTTCAAGGCCTAATCCAGCCTGGCATCAGTTGGAAGAGACCTTGAAGATCAGATAGTTCCAAGCAACCCACCATGGGCAGGGACACCTTCCACTGGACCAGGCTGTTTGAGGCCCCATCCAGCCTGGCATTAGTTGGAAGGGACCTTGAAGATCATCTAGTTCCAATCAACCCACCATGGGCAGGGGGGACACCTTCCACTAGACCAAGCTGTCTGAGGCCCCATCCAGCCTGGCATCCACAACCTTCCTGGGCAAGCTGTTCCAGTGTCTCATCACCCTTACTGGAAAAAAATTTCTTCCTAATATCCTGTCTAAATTTATCCACCTCAAGTTTCAATCCATTTCTCCTTGTTCTATCACTACAAGCCGTTGTGAAAACTCCCTCCCTAGCTCTCCTGGAGCCCCAGCTCTCCTGGAGCCCACTTCAGGACATGGAAGGCCACTCCTAAGGTCTCCTTGGAACCTTCTCTTCTCCAGGCTGAACAGCTCCTCCTCTCACATCCTGGCTGTAGGCGAAGGTTCTCTAGCCCTCTGATCATCTTTATGGTCTCCTCTGGACCCGCTCCAACATCTCCGTGTTCCTCTTATGCTGGGGACTCCAGAAATGGATGCAGTGCTCCAGTTGGGGTTTCACTAGAGCAGAGCAGAGGGGCAGAATCACCTCTCTCATTCAGCAGGTCACACTCCTCTTCATACAGCCCAGAATTTAGCTGCCTTCTGGGCTGCCAGCCACCGCTGCCAGCTCACACTGAGTTTTTCATCAACCAACACTCCCAAGTCCTTCTCCTCAAGATCACTCTCAAGCCATTCTCTGCCCAGCCTATATTTATGCTTGGGATTGCCCCGACCTAGGTGCAGGACCTTGCACGTTGAACCTCATGAGGTTGGCATGGACCCACCTCTCCAGCCTCTCCAAAGCCCCCTGGATGGCATCCCTGTCCTCCAGTGTGCCAACTGGAGCACACAGCTTGCTGTCCTAGGCAAGCTTGCTGAGGGTGCCTCAAGCCCAGTGTCCACGTCGCTGGATGCTCATCTTCCCTGGAAGCAAATTAATCCATTGGGGATTTAATTGATTCAGCATTTTCAGCCTCCCTGTCGGAGGCAGGACTGTTTTCCTAACCCTTCTAATTCATGCAGCTTTGGCTTGTTGGTTGCTTTCTTTTTTTTTTTTTTTTTTCCCCACTGAGGGGCTTTTTTCCTCCACCCTCTCCCCGCCCTTTCCCCCTCCTCCTCCTCCTCCTCTGTGCACAAACAGACAAGATAGCTTAAGAGCTCTTATCTGCAAAGGGAGGGGAGGTGGCGGTGGGGGAAGAGTCTTAATCCCCATTTAATAACCTAATATCAGCAGGTAACATGTTCAATATGGCAAGAGAACTCCAGCACCAGGTCAATAGGGTAGCTATAATTTTTGGGCAATAAACAAAGCCTGCTTTTAATTACTTCTGTGAAATTGCTTGATCCACGCATGATTAAATATTCACTCTTTGTAACCAGACAGTTTCTTTGTATATAGATCCATATTAAATTTAGCTGGCATCCTGCCCACACAACACATCTCATAAATTCCTTTTAATGTGCTGCAGCTTTGAAGATGGTTTTCCCTCCCCTCCTCCTCAACCACCCCTCCCAACCTCCTCCTCCACCCCCAACCTCCTCCTTCCTATCCCCCAACCTCCTCCTCTATCCCAAACTGCCTCCTCTATATCCCATACCTCCTCCTTAAACCAAAGTTCCTCCTCCATCCCCAACCTCCTCCTCCATCCTCAACCTCCTTTTCCATCTTCAACCACCTCCTCTATTCCCAACCTCCTCCTCTATCTCAAACTTATTTCTTAACCCTGATCTACTCCTCTATCCCAAACATTCTCCTCTACCCCCAAGTTCCTCCTCCATCCTCAACGTCCTCCTTCGTCTTCAACCTCCTCATCTATTCCCAACCTCCTCCTTTATTCCAAACTTCCTCCTTAATCCTGACCTACTCCTCCACCCTAAGCATTCTTCTCTACCCCCAACTTCCTCCTCCATCCTCAACCTCCTTTTCCATCTTCAACCTCCTCTATTTCCAACCTCCTCCTCTATTTCCAACCTCCCCCTCTATCTAAAACTTCCTCCTTAAACCTGACTTCTATCTCAAGCTTTCTTCTCTACCCCCAACTTCCTCCTCCATCCTCAACCTCCTTTTCCATCTTCAACCTCCTCATCTATTCCCAACCTCCTCCTCTATTTCCAACCTCCCCCTCTATCTAAAACTTCCTCCTTAAACCTGACTTCTACCTCAAGCTTTCTTCTCTACCCCCAACTTCCTCCTCCATCCTCAACCTCCTTTTCCATCTTCAACCTCCTCATCTATTCCCAACCTCCTCCTCTATTTCCAACCTCCCCCTCTATCTAAAACTTCCTCCTTAAACCTGACTTCTACCTCAAGCTTTCTTCTCTACCCCCAACTTCCTCCTCCATCCTCAACCTCCTCCTTCATCCCCAATCTCCTCCTCTACTCTCAATATCCCCCTCTATCCCAAACTATCTCCCCCAACCCCAATCTCCTCCTTCACATCCCAAATGTCCTCCCCACCCTCAACCTCCTCCTCCATCCCAAACCTCCTCATCACACCCAACCTTCTCCTCACCCTCAACCTCCACCTCCATCCCCAACCTCCTCCTCCTTTAACTTGTTCTAATGAGCTGCTGCCCCTGCCTCACCTGGGTGACCACATGCATGGGATAGAGATGGAATCTTTGGTGGGGGGAAGAATGATGGAATCTGGGGGAGACCTGGGAAAAAATGAACCTTCTGATGGCTTGATGAAGGATCTGCTAAGGGAAAATGTGACTGAGTTTGTTTTTTCACGACCCTGCCAGCTAACTACTTTGGCAGTGTGTGCAGGAGGAGAGGGGNTGGTGTAAATATTTATGGAATATTTTATTACAAACTGAATTTACTCCTTGATTGAAAACATTTCCTAGAATCCTTCTGGAAAAACCAAATTAACATGTAATCTGAGGTGCCTTGGTTGTGGTGTTGTGAACAGGGCTCACACCAGGAACATAGCTGGGCCAGGAGAGGTTGGGTCTTGAGGTAAGTGAAATGTGGAATGCCCTGCTCTGGAACAATCATAGAGTGATTAAGGTTGGAAAAGCCTTGGTCCTAGACCAGGGATGTGCCTTCCCATCAGCTCTTCCTTGCCCATCTCAAAGCCTCCACAAGTAGGACTTCCTGGCAATTCCTATCAGCAGCTCACTCCATGCTCTGCCTGGCAGACAACCCTCTCGGAGCAGGAGAAGGCTCTTTGCTGGGCTCTGGTTGTCCTCACTGCTTTTAGTGTAGAGGAGGAGGAATTCATTCCCTCTTCTATTTTCATCTCTCTGTCATCTGTTGGTACCATTCATGGAGCTGTTCCAAAAATTAGGCACCTAGGATCGTGGTTGGAAAAGCCCTCTGAGATCATCGAGTCCAATTGTCAACCTACCACCACCGTGGCTGCTAAATCACATTCCCAAGTGCCACGGCCACAGGATTCTTGAACACCTCCAGGGATGATAACTCCAGAACCTCCCTGAGCAGGCTGACCACTCTTTTGGGAAAGAAATTTTTCCTAATATCCAACCTAAACCTCCCCTGGGTGCAACTTGAGGCCACTTTCTCTTGGTCTTGTCACTTGTGCCTCGGGGGCAGAGACCAATCCCTACTCACTACAAACTTCATCCTTGAGAAACTTTTGGAAGCATTCATCTTCCCCAGGGTTGGAAGGGGTTGTTAAGGGCTGGCCTAGGCTGCCCAGGGCAGCGGTGGAGTCTCTATCCATGGAGAGGTTTCAAAGATGGGGAGATGTAGTGTTGAGAGACACGGTTTAGCGGTGACCTGGCAGTGATGGGTCAAGGATTAGACTCCTTGATCTGAAAGGCCTTTTACAAATTTAACGTTTCTGTGATCACCAATGCCTATAAATGACAGTTTGGAGTTCTCTAGATGCACCCAATGACCATGGCACTCTAGAATCTTGGTATCACCCATCTGTGAACATGGCTCTTGGGGACATAGTTTAATGGCCATGGTGGTGTTGCACTGATGGTTGGAGTCAATGATCTTAGAATCATAGAATAGAATCATTTAATCAGTCAGGGTTGGAAGGGACCACAAGCATCATCTAGTTCCAACCCCCCTGCCATGCCCAGGGACACTTCACACTAGATCAGGCTGTCTAGAGCCTCATCCAGCCTGGTCTTAAACACCTCCAGAGATGGTGTCACCCTAACGGTGACTTTTTAGGCTATCAGGTAGTGACAGGACTAGGGGGAATGGAGCAAAGCTGGAGGTGGGCAGATTCAGACTTGACCTGAGGAGGAAGTTCTTCACCATGAGAGTGGTGAGAGCCTGGAATGGGTTGCCCAGGGAGGTGGTTGTGGCCACTTCCCTGCAGGTGTTTGCAGCCAGGCTGGATGAGGCTGTGGGCAGCCTGCTCTAGGGTAGGGTGTCCCTGGGCATGACAGTGGGGTTGGAACTGGATGATCCTTGTGGTCCCTTCCAACCCTGACTGATTCTATGATTCTATGATTCTGTGGTGAAGAACTTCCTAACATCCATTCTGAATCTTCCCATTTCTAGTTTTGTTCCATTCTTCCTAGTCCTGTCACTACCTGACATCTTAAAAACTCCCTCCCCAGCTTTCTTTTAGGCCTCCTTCAGATACTGTAAGGCCACAAGAAGGTCATCTGGGAGCCTCCTCTTCTCCAGACTCAACAGCCCCAACTCTTTCAGTCTGTCCTCATAGCAGAGGTGCTGCAGCCCTCTGAGCATCCTCGTGGCCCTTCTCTGGACACCTTCCAGCACATCCACATCCCTGTTGTAATAGGAGCTCCAGAACTGGATGCAGTAGTCCAGGTGGGGTCTCACTAGTGCAGAGCAGAGTGGGAGGATCACTTCCCTTACCCTACTGCCCACACTTCTCTTGAGTCAGCCCAGGTTCTGGTTGGCTTTCTGGGCTGCAGGAGCACACTGACAGCTCATATTGAACTTCTTGTCCACCACCAGCCCCAAGTCCCTCTCCTCAGGGCTGCTCTCAAGCCAGTCACTTCCCAGCCTAATGGCACTTGGGATTGCCTTGACCTGGGCAAACTTAGAAGACTTTTCCAACTCAAACAATTCTATGATCATAGAACCCTAGAATCTAGAATCACAGAATCACAGAATCCAAGAATGGTTTGGGTTGGCAGGGACCTCCAAAGGTCATCGAGTCCAACCCCTTCTGCAGTCAGCAGGGACATCCCCAACTAGATCAGGTTGCCCAGAGCCCTGTCGAACCTCACCTTGAATATCTCCAGGTTTGAGGCTTCAACTACCTCCCTGGGCAACCTAGAATCATAGAATCAGTCAGAGTTGGAAGAGACGACAAGGATCACCTAGTTCCAACACCCCTGCCATGCCCTGGGACACCCTACCCTAGAGCAGGCTGCCCACAGCCTCTGCCAGCTTGGCCTTAAGCACTGCCAGGGATGTGGCCCCAACCACCCCCCTGGGCAACCCATTCCAGGGCCTCACCACTCTCATGCTGAACAACTTCCTCTTCACATCCAGTCTGAATCTCCCCACCTGTTCCACTACCCGCACGAATTCTATGAAGCAGAGGCAGGAGACAGAGCTGCACCCACAAAAGCTCTTCATATCCCCTCCTCACCCCTTTGCAGTGACTTTTATCTCAGTAGCAGTCCCGTTTCTGGCTGAATTCACAATATTAATTAGCCAGCTTGCTCTCCAGACTGGAACTCAGCTCACGTTATCTTCTGTGGCAGCAGCTTCTATCAAAGACTTTCTTCCTCCTTTATTTATTTATTTATTCACTTTTAATCTCACATTCAGGGTGGGTTTGGTTTGGGTTTTTTTTTTTTTTTTTTTTTTTTTTTCCCTTCTCCCCCCAACCCAGTCAAAATGAAAGGATGCTTCATTTAATGAGGATACCACTACTGTTTAAGAAGCATTATTTTTCTTGCATGGCTCAAAAAAATAACAAAACCCCCCCAAACCCTCCCAAAACCCAAACCCCTCCCTCCACTTCTTTCCCCCAGTAAAAATAATTCCTCAGAGGCCCAATATTTAAAGCTGGAGCAACTAAACTGCTTTCAAATTTGCTTATGAAGAAGGGAAAAAAAGAAAAAAAAAGAAAAAAAAAAGAAAAAGAAAAGAAGAAGCAGGAGTGGTAATGAGCAGGAGAGTGAACAAAATGAGTGGCAAGCCAATTAGGTTGCTTGAAAACAGCATTTTCATTAGGAGGAAAATAAAGCCAAAACTCTTTTTTTTTTTTTTTTTTTTTTTTTATAATTGCATCTTTAAAATCTCAGAATTCTTGATCCAGGCTTGGCTCATAAATATGCATCATTAAGAGAATCCATTTAAAAAAAAACAAACCAAAATAATCCCTGCTCCTGCTAATAGGGAGCAACAAAAGAGATGCTAAGTGTTTGAATTTATGACATGAAATAAGACCAAAAAACCCCAGAACAAACCAAAAAAACAACCCCCCAAAAAAACCCAACCAAAAACCCGAACCAAACTAGAGGTTTGACTTAAAAAGCTCAGCCTGGCATTGGGATGACCTGTGGCGTGCTCAGGCATCGTGGTGTGCACTGTGCTGGATGAAATGAGCCTTGGGAGGTGTAGTGGAAGGGATGGATCCTTGCATTGCTCCAGGAGAATCAGAGAATTGTTATGGTTGGAAAAGGCTTCTGAGATCGTTGAATCCAGCCATCAGCCCAACACCACCGTGGCAATTAAAACATGTCCCCAAGTGCCATGTCCACAGGTTTCTTCAACACCTCCAGGGATGGTGACTCCACCCAGGGAGCCTCTTCCAATGCCTGACTGCTCCTGCAGTGAAAGAATTTCTTCTAATGTCCAACATAAACCTCACCTGGTACAACCTGAAGCTAATTGGTTGATGAAAAGCTCAACATGAGTGTGAGTGCAGCCCAGACAGCAACTGTGTGCTGGGCTGCAGCAAGAGCAGTGTGGGCAGCAGGGCAAGGGAGGGGATTCTGCCCCTTTGCTCTGCTCTCCTCAGACCCCACCTGCAGTACTGTGTGCAGTTCTGGAGCCCTCAACACAAGAAGGACATGGAACTGCTGGAGCCAGTCCAGAGGAGAGCCATGAAGATGCTGAGAGGGCTGCAGCAGCTCTGCTATGAGGACAGGCTGAGAGAGTTGGGGGTCTGCAGCCTGGAGAAGAGAAGGCTTTGAGGAGACCTTGTAGTACCCTTCCAGTATCTGAAAGGCGTCTACAGGAGAGCTGGATGGGGACTATTCAGAAGGTCTTTTTATTACAGGATGAGGAATAATGAGTTAAAACTGGCAGAGGGGAGACTTAAACTGGATGTTAGGAGGAAGTTGTTTGCAGTGAGGGTGGTGAGACACTGGCACAGGTTGCCCGGGGAGGTTGTGGATCACAGAATCACAGAATGTGATCTTTGATCCCATTGAGTGATTCTGTGCTCCACAACCTCCCTGGAGGTGTTCAAGGCCAGGTTGGATGAGGCCTTGAGCGACCTGTTCTAGCAGGAGGTGTCCCTGCCTATGGCACAGGGGGGTTGGAACTGGCTGAGCTTTGAGGTCCCTTCCAACCTAAACCGTTCTATGATTCTATGATTCTGTTTCCTCTCCTTCTATCACCTGCTACTAGAGAGAAGTGACCTTGCCAAGCTGTGCTGGATGGGACCCAGTGGCACCCAAGAAATTGATCAGCACCAGGAATTGCAGGCAAGGGAGCACTGATCATTGGATTCTGTCACCAGCAACAGGCATGTTGGTTCTTGGCACATCATCCAGATGTTCTGCTGGATGATAGTGTGTCATCATGGGTAGCACCTCGGGAGCATGTCCAAAGAAGGGTAACAAAGCCGATGAGCAGTCTAGAGAATAAGTTTTACGAGGAGTGTCTGAGGGGCCTGGGGTCGTTCAGCCTTGTGCTGGTTTGAGGTTAATTGGAATATTTTATTGAGAAGAATTAGATTTTGGGCTGTGAAAAGAAAAACAGTAGTGATATCCACTTCACTCATAGGTTTACTGAGATGTACAAAAGCAAGGACACAAGCATAGATAAGACAGAGTCACTCTGAGTGTCTCTGTCTGCAGAGTCTGATCTCTCTCTCCTTGGCTTCTAGCTGGATCTGTGTAACCCAACTAACCAATTCTGCTTCTAACCCACCTCGGCAATGTCTCTGATTTACCTTCCACGTAAGGCAGATTCTGGGGTAAGACTGGGAGGTGGAAGAAGGTAGAAGAGTGGTTGGGACCTCTACTGCGGACTGATTTCTGGGAATCATAGAATCATAGAGTCATAGAATGGTTTAGGTTGGAAGAGCCCTTAAAGATCATCCAGTTCCAACCCCCCTGTGCCATAGGCAGGGACACCTCCCACTAGATCAGGTTGCTCAAGATCTCATCCAGCCTGGCCTTGAACACATCCAGGGAGGGAGCAGCCACAACCTCCCTGGGCAACCTGTTCCAGTGCCTCGCCACCCTCACTGTGAAGAATTTCTTCCTAACATCCCGTTCAAATCTCCCCTCTGCCAATTTGAACCCATTCCCCCTCGTCCTGTCATTACAAGACCTTGTGAACAGTCCCTCCCCAGCCTTCCTGTAGGCCCCCTTCAGATACTGGAAGGTTACTATAAGGTCTCCTCGAAGCCTTCTCTTCTCCAGGCTGGGAAGGGCATTGTGTTTCTGTATTACCTTTTTAATGTATACAGCTGTAAATATTTGTAATATATTACAAATATCTTCTTGTACATTGTGCCAAGCTGTGAATATAAAGCTCCATTCCTTAACTTCCAGCTGGCTGACTCCAGTCTGGGTGAATTCAAACGTGGGAGGAGGCAGGTAACTCCCAAACCATCACAAGCCTGCAGAAAAGGAGGCTGAGGGGAGATCTTCTGGCTTTCTACAGCTCCCTGAAAGGAGGCTGGAGGCAGCTGGGTGTTGGTCTCTTCACCCAAGGACAAGTGATAAGACAAGAGGAAATGCCCTCAAGTTGCCTCAGGGGAGGTTTAGGTTGGATACAAGGAACTCAAAAAGGGTTGTTAAGGGCTGCCCAGGGCAGTGATGGAGTCCAATGAAACCAATGGCTGGAACCATTGACGCATTTTGACACAGTGACACATCCCTAATCTCTCTTAGCTGTTTCATGATGACAAAACTTTTGGGCTCCCTGTAGGATTTCACCCGGGACATTGGGCAGGTGTCCCCACAAAAAGGCTCTGAGGAGCGTGGTAGTCCTGGCTGTTGCCTCACACTTCTCCTCCCAGCTATGTTTTTGACAAACGCTCCTCTGTTTGGCTCAAAACTTCTATCACTTTTGGTTTGAAGCTCCCAGCAAGTAATTTCCTGAGAGGAACAAAGCTTGAACACTTTGGATCATTCAAGGTCTAGCCCCAGCACATGCCAAAACACCTCCCTGGTGCCTTAAGAGCAAATCATCTTGTCTTTAACTCCTGTTGCTGAAGGAGATAGTGTGTGTGGGGGGGGTGGGTAGGAGGAAGAGAGATGCATTGTTGGGCTTCCTTCCAGCAACATTTTGCTTTCTGGTTGGCTTCACAAGCTGGTATGACTGGAGCAACCCAACTGCGTTGCTGAGTGCCACCTAAGTAGGGCCAGGCATTAAAGAATAATGCTAATTTTTCTGAAGAGCTGGCAGTGCTAATGGCTTTTCTGATTACTCTGCATGCTCTGCTCTTCTGCTTGGCCAGCAAAGTACAGAGAGGCACTTCCTAAGCCAATGTGCACAGCCTCAGCAGGAGGAGGGGGAGGGACAAGGATGACCTCGCTCGCAGCTCTGCAGCAGCTCTGGTGGCATGGTGGCGTTGGCAGGTGACAAGGGTGGGTCACCTCGACTCAAACAGTGCTCAAAAATCTCAGTTTGCCTGGTGTGCTCAACAAACTGGGCCTGCCCTGTCTTTTCCATGTCTCAGCAATCTACTTCTGGACTCAGCGCTGGTGAAGCCACATCTCTGATCTTGGGTTCAGTCTCAGGGCCCTCACTTCAAGAAGGACATCGAGCAGGAGGCTGGAGCAGGTCCAGAGGAGGGCAATGAAGCTGGTGAAGGGGTTAGGGCACGAGTCCTGTGAGGAGCAGCTGAGGAACCTGGAGTTGTTCAGCCTGGAGAAAAGGAGGCAGAGGGCAGACTTTCTGGCTCTCTACAACTCTCTGAAATGAGGTTGGAGCCAAGTGGGGGTTGGTCTCTTTCCCAAGGAGCAAGTGATAACGCAAGAGGAAATGGCCTCAGGTTGCCCCTGGAGAGGTTGAGGTTGGACATGAGGAACAATTCATTCCCCAAAATGGTGTCAAGGCCTGGCCCAGGCTAGCCAGGGCAGTGATGAAGTCCCCACCCCTGGCAGGGTTTCAAAGCCATGGAGATGTGGTGCTGAGGGCCACGGTTTGGCGGTGACCTGGATAGGCTGGGTTAACGCTTGGGCTCCATGAGCTTCGAGGTCTTTTCCAACGCAAACAATTCTGTGATTCCCTGATTTCAGGGAACTGGATGTGACCCACGAGAGTGCAGAGCACCTGGGAGCAGAGGGTGGGCAAAGCTCTGAGGGTGGAAACCTTCTGAAGATGTGGAGGAGAGGGCTTGGCACACCATGAGCTCTGGGCCTGTGCAGTTGGGAACGCACTCCGCTCAGGTTTAATAATTAATCAGGGCTTTATTTAAGTCCATCTCTCCACTTTTTTTTTCCTGCAGCAATGATTCATCAGAGAGGTTCTTCTGATGCGTACACTGTAATTTTTATTAGCAGGTACTTCTGAAGCAAGGGGTGGG